>VDFB02281492.1:499414286-499531599 GCA_007258455.2 Sequoia sempervirens
TAGCTCTATTCTTGTAATTCTTTTGCTTTTTCAATACAAAAAGAATATTAAAATATTACAAACATTGAAACTGAATTTTTTAGAAAAAAATTAATATTTTTGATTGGTCAAAAGTTAATTTTTTTATCACTAGTTAAACACTCCAACTAATAAATAACCTAAAATAATTTAATGTTTCAAATTATTTCAACCTATACAACTCATTCATTTGAAAATTTATTATAACTAGTAAAAATGCATTTGTTTGTTTTCACTTGAAGTTTATTTCTAAACTTCTATGAATTATAAAAGAATCACAAAATAAATTTTTAAATATTTTGTCTCACCACCACTATGTTTCCTTCACCTCTAGAATCTTTCTTTTTAAAAAATTGTAATGATTAGGAATAAATATGCTCTTAATTATATTTTTTTTAAATTGATTTTTTCATATATGTTTTACCCAATATAGATTTTAAAATAACTATTTGTAACTTTTTTCAAAAAAAAAATTTTAAAAAGAATTTTACTTTATTTTTTGAATAATCATTGCACTTTTGGATATCCAACATTAACTAAGAAGTGGTGAAAATTTACCCAAAAAAAAGCTAATAAAATTGTAAAACAAAAATGTTTTACCCAATATAGATTTTAAAATAACTATTTGTAACGTTTTCAAAAGTTTTTTTAAAAAGAATTTTTACTTTAATTTTTTAATAATCATTGCACTTCTGGGTATTCAACATTAACTAAGAAGTGGTGAAAATTTGCCAAAAAAAGCTAATAAAATTGTAAAATGAAAATGTTTTGCCCAATATAGATTTTAAAATAACTATTTGTAAATGTTTTTCAAAAGTTTTTTAAAAGAATTTTTGCTTTAATTTTTTAATAATCATTGCACTTTCCGATATCCAACATTAACTAAGAAGTGGCAGAAAATTTACACAAAAAAAACTAATAAAATTGTAAAACAAAAATATTATTCTCACTTCTCCAAAATCCGTCCAAGTTATCAATTTTGATTGACATGGCAGAACTAATAATTTAAATAAACCTCTACAAAATATATATTTATTTTTCATTCTAACATTTTAATTTTTCTTAACCAAATAAATTAGTTTTCAAATATATTATAATAATAAAAGCTAATTATCCAGGTGTTTTATTTTCCTCTACGATATCATAGCATGTGGCCCTAGTAGACTCTCTTAAAAAAAGTTGACTTACCGTTATTGGTCCATGTCCGTAAAGAGGAGAACGGCCCCTTAAATCACGGGTCTTTATCAATTGAGGCAATAATTAATAATTCATGTCAATTTTTTTGGAAGATATTAAAGCCTTGAAAAACTTCTTTTCATAGTCGATCTGTAATATTGACTGCCATTTAAGACGCACATGCAACGTCTTCTTCCACAACGAACAGTACTTTGTATTTCGTGGGCCATTTATGATTCAGGAGGGTTCTTCAAAAACGAGTCAATTAAAATTGATTTAACATTATATATTATTATATATTAAATTAAAAAATATTTTATATAATTATATTTATTTAGTTTTTTGGGTTTATTTTTTATTCGGTAAAAGAGTTTTTGCATGGCCTTTCTCTTTTACGAAAGTAAAGAAAGAAAAGTTATCGGCAAACAAAGTTCAAAATACAATACAATTATAGCAAACAAAGCTGTCATAAACAAGCAATGACTAAAAAGGTCCAAACAAAATCAGATTGAGCAAAGCAAACACCCTTGACGAAAGGAGGGGATTGAGCAACATATTTCAAAATACCTGTGCTCCATGGGGACGCGTCCCCATGCCTTTTAGGTCGTTTCACATACCGAGGACAGAACGGGGATGCGAGGACAACTAGGAAACGTCTCCCAATTGTTCTTTTTTCCATTCCGCATACTGGAAACTACTCAAAGACCTTTTTGAAAGTCTTAGGGGACGTAGGGGACGGCTAGTAGTACTCGGCATGGCCAGGCCGCCCCTCGATCATACCGGGTACGGCTAGTCATCCCCTACAACCCGACAACTTTTCAAACACATTTTTATAAAAAAAATTGAGTTTTTTAAAAAGAAAAAAGGGCATGGGCGGGCCCACAAGGGTCGTCCCATGCCACTAAACTAAACCTAAGTGTTATATATGCCCTAAAATGAGAAAAAGCAACTCATTTTTACATTTGCATTGTGAAGTGAAGGAGAGCAAAAGAAGAGTAGTTGAGTGAAGGAGAGAACATCAGGGTGAAGAGGAGCTTAGGGCATCATTTCCACCATATTAGAGGTATGTTTTTCACCTTTCTTTTGTATTGGCAATTTTTTTTTAATTTTTGGGCATTGTGGGTTTTTCTTTTTTTTTTGAACTTGCAGCTCTTTGAAATAAGAAATTTCATAAAAAACAATCATGAGCAGCATCAGTGATAGTGAGGATATTGAAATTCAAATGTAAGAAAGAAGTAGAACTCAAACTCAAAGAAGTAGACCTAGAAGTAGTGCAAACATTGGGGGGTGTTCAAAGAGTGGGAGTGGAGCAAGGTCAACAAGTTCAAACCATAAAAAATGAGGGGACTGAGAGGAAGTAAAAAATGCATCTATCTTGAGAAGGAGCACCACAAGAGACAACACCAATGTTATATGACACATCTAAGAACCCAATCCACAAGTAAACAGGTGAGATGCTTAACACAAGCAGCCCAAAAGAAACAACTAGTGATGGGAAAGGTAAATCATGGATTGGAGGATCAAAACCAATTGAGATTTATGTATAGGCAAGAAGAAGGGAAATGAGAGTGGCAATGAACATTTAAAAAAAAGGATAAATCCTAGTGTTAAATTTTATATTATTGTAATGGTGAAAATTATATATTTATACACTTTTATTTTGGTTATCTTTTGATTAGTGTCTCAAATGTATTAATAAGTTTACAAGTGACATATTCTTTTGTGAATTCAATGTATAACAATTTTGTATCTTGATTTTCTTATTACTCATTCCTATAGATTTAGTCCTAATCCCTATATTCTCAAATTTTCATCCTAAATCAAAATTGTAAGTATGATCATGACTCAAGCCCTTTATGTTATCATGGATTTGAACCCTAAACTTTTTTTGATGAAATGCACATTTATTTTAAGTAAAATAGTTTTCTAAATATACTATAACACAAAAAAAGGTAGGTGAAGATATTTGTAGCCCAAAGCATAGGCAAGGTGGGGCCTCATATACCACAACAAAGAGACAAAGTTGCTAAGAAGCGAGAGCTAAAGCACCAATAGTAAGAAGTAGGTCATAGTCATCATATTTCTACACATTCTAATTAATTTGGTCTTTAGGAATGGGTTCCCAACTAGTAAGAGCAATGTCAAAATTATCCTCATTAGCTTGCACTTCCCAAGGGGGTTGACCTACAACACTAGCAAGAGAGATTCAAAGTGAGCCAAGGGAAATTATCACATTCAAGCTAATAGGAGCTCCTTTGGGGTGATGTGAAGGAGATTTTAAATGCTAGCGAGAGGTTTGAGTTCATCTATGAGCATTGTGACCACAATATTTATGCTTGGAAGCATGAGAAACATCATGTTGACATGATTTCCAACTATAACCACATTAATACCCTCACTAAAGTGAATGATACCTAGTAGATAGGGGAGCCAATAACACTTTGACAACTATACAAGGAGCATTACCCCAATTAGTTGGGTCATTTCAAGTGAAAACTTTATTAGCTTGCACTTGTATTTGCATCAACACATTAGAGCATACCATGGCTTTAGTGTTCAAAGAGAAAGTTCTATCACCAATACATCCAAAAAAAGTGTAAAATTCATATCTTTCCACTGTTAAATATGACCTCTATTATGAAAGTATGCCATTTTTGTGAAATTTATAAGGATTGTGGGTCAATCTCCTAGAAGAATCATGCACTAGAAAAGTGGCTTGGACTTAAATGGTTTTGAAAAAATCTTGAATCCAATGCAAAGCTACTTGATATTTGGGATAGAACCAAAGGTTATGCTTAAAAGTTTTCTAGTATCCATAAAATGGGTAGTAGGAATTAAAAACTCCCAAATGAAGAAATATGGAGCCAACAAAGAGGCCTTGATAAAGGATGCACCAAGTGAAATGAGAAAACTTCAATTCAATAACATTGGGTCTAGAATCGGGCGGGGGCCCTAGCTCGGTTGGCTAAGTAATTCCGTTGCGGCTCTGCTGGTCACGAGTTCTAGTCTCCCCTGTCCCGTGGTACCGGAGGGCGTGTCGCGCCAGCGCCGCCGGTCACGTTAAAAAGTTTACCAGGCGCACTGCAGTTTATAGGGGGTCGTGCTACCCGATTCCTGCAGTCAAAAAAAAAAAAAAACATTGGGTCTAGAATCAAGATGCAGGGATTGAAAGAAAACGTGCAGAATATTTCAAAGGGCTCTACCTCAGACATTTTGATTGATAGAATTGTGGATTTGGAGTGTGCTTTTTTTGACTTTAAGTCCCTATGTGAGTAGCGTCTCTCCAATTTGGAGGCCAAGGTTTTGGACACCAATGTGGACATCAAGAAATTGTTGCAAGCCTGCCACATCTCTGTTAAAAATAGTGTTGATTCCTTGGAGGTCTTGTTTCGTAAGATTAGTGAGCTAAGAGAAGACCGGCTCTACTTTACTGAGTTGATGGAGAAGGATCAGGCTACTAAAGGAAAAGGAAAAAAGGTTGGGAAGGATGATGTTAAAGGCCCTGCTACTAGAGGGAAGGGCAACATGAGGAAATCCTTTGAGGAAGAGAAAAAAGAACGGTTGGACATGATTGATCTTCATAGGACCAGGAGTTTGAGGTGGCTAACATCGTAAGGAGCATGAAATAGTGTCTAGTTCTATGTTTTGTGTTGTTGTTTTCCTTGTTGTTGGGTCTCTATTTGTTTCCTGTTGTTTTGCTACTTTTTGTTGATGGTTGTTGCTGATGGCTTAATGTTTTATCTTTAAGCAGCATTTTGTATGTTCAATTGTAAAGAGTTTTGGGTCCCTTCAAAACCTATTTTTCCCATATAATCAAAATAGTGGGTCTAGAATCTATGTTTCCATGTTCCTACTAGGGATTGAAGAGCACTTTATCATTAAGCTCATGCACCATATAGAAATATGGTGGAGTCCAAACATAACATCAACAAGTAGTATAATTATGAAACTTTGTATTAGGATACCATTATATTGTTAGTACGGTTTAAAATATTTGACCTCAACTTTGTGTAACATGTTTACAAGAATGAAAGCAACAATAACCTATAAGGACTTGTGATCTTGGTTAGTGAGTCTAAATTTCAATTTGGATTTAGACCAAATGAAACATTTTTAACAAATCTAGAGAAAAGATCTATGAAAATATTAATACTTCTATAGGTTTTATCCTGACAAGTGATTAAATTTAATAGCTTTAGAGAAAATATCTAGGAAAGTCTTAATACTTCTACTATAACATTTTAAAACATGAACCCATGGGGCTTAGCTAGAGGTTTATCTTGATAAATGATTATAGATTTAATAGCTCTAGAGAAAAGATCCAGGAAAGTATTAATACTTCTATTATAAAATTTTAAAACATGAACCCCATGGGACTTTAGCTAGAAGTTTATCCTAGCAAGTGATTATATAGAAGATCACTAGAGAGATTATTGATTTATGGATAGATCAATCCTGAATCTATATACATCTCATAAGAACTGTAAATTAATGTCATCCTCGTCTTTTTAAATACTCTTCAAAATAAAGGTCCCCTATATTAAATCAACTCCTACATGATGAAAATAGTATGGAAGCAAAGATCCCTCTAGGCCTTGTGCCTAGATGACACACCATAAGAAATACAATGGAAAAAAAAAAATTCCAAGTTTGAATGTGATCAAGGGATGAAATAATCCATTTAGCACACAAACTTATGCATTATCGATAAATATCAATAATATCTCATATTGTAGAGTTATGAGGGAGGCAACAAGATTCTTAGGCTACTCGATAGAATCCTTTATCTTGGTCAAACAAAGCCCATAAGAAATCAAGTAGTTTTTTCCTAGCTTTTGATAGGATGATTTAGAAGGAACCCAACATGAAGAGTAGTAAACATGGGTAGCCACTAGAAATTTTAAGAAATCCTAGAATATACCTACAAGGGACAATGGGTTAGTCATTCAATAAGAATTTTTCTCCACCTAATTGATAATAGCCTAATGTAGAGTAGGTGGAGAAGCTTTGAAGGCAAAGGGGATGCCAGGGAACAATAAAACCTCTCCATTATCAACCTACTTCCAACCAAAGAAATTAAGCCATGTTGGCTCAAGAAAAGATAATTTCCTATATAGCATTGATTCTTCTCTCATTGAATAATTGAACTATGGGAAAGACAAAAGATAAATAGACACCGAAGTGCTTGAGTGAAATTGTCTTCATCCTTCAAAAGAATGAGGGACGTCATTAGAAAAATGGTCATTAATAATATATTAGAGGAATCTAGAAGAGTGATTCCTTTAAGTAGGTTATACAAGATAGAATGAGCCAAAAGATATCCAAATCCTTTAGCAACAAGAGATGTGTAGGTTTGTGTAGGATTGGAAATAGTTTTTACCTTGTGTCATGATTGTAAAAAATTTTAAATTCACTCTAGATTTATAGTTTAAGAATTAAATTTAGATAATTTATGTCAAAATTTATAATGTCAAGATGTTTGATCTTGTAGATGCTCTTAAGGAAGGATAGGCTTCAAGAGAATTTGGAATTTCTAAATCCAAAGTTCAAAATTAGACTTAGGTGGAGTTATGCAGTCCATTTGAATGGAAGTTTACAAAATATAAATTCCTAAATTTCTCACCAACCCCACAAGTATATGGATTTATAAAGAATCAATCTTTATACTTCATAATGCATTGGACTTTTGAGCACACTTTTATTTTAAAATAGTGCAAGAATTATAAATTACAACTCACACTCTAAATGACCTATTTCCACATAACCCCATGAAAGAAAAATATATAAACAAGTGTTTAGAATCCATAATGAAAAAGAGTAGACAAGCATGCCTTCAATATGACACAAGATGTTCCCTAGAAAAACCTCACGAGGGAAAAAACTAGCCTTCAAAAGCACTCACACACATAATTTATTATCTCATGAACAAATGTTACAATACACTTGTAGAGTCTCCATGCAAGGCTTCTCGAATCAATCTCTCTAATTACAATCCATGTGAACAAGAAAATGATAATCATCTAATCACGTGAATAGAAATACGAGCCACAATAAATTCTAATACATCTAATCATCCATAACTCCAATATATCCAAAAAATCAATAGAAATCATGCCAACAACATATCTAATCCATAAACCACAATCACAAGATCTATATAAAAAATTTCAATAAAGAACATAAATTCATAAACCTCAATAATTCATCAATCCATGCTAAGCTCCATGAGAAAATACAATCAATCAAATGTTATGCTTCAAATGCAACACCACACTCTCATGAAGCTCCCAAGAACATGACCAATGTACTCAATACTAATGTAACTTTTCAGATCACATAGATCGAATCTCCCACTAAATGTCTATAGAATATAGGAACATATCATGACAACATGATCTAACATCTTCTACAAGAAGATCATATGATCCAATAAATATATCTTTCTCCCAAGAGCACTTGTATGATGCCAAATTCTAATCCAAAATCAAGATTTCACAATGACACAACACCGACCATCCTCTAAACTAAGCATCCCATGTCAAATTTGACAAGTCATAAATGACACCTCACTAAATACTCTAAAATCTCTCCATGTCTAACCAATATGTCAACATCTCCAAATCACATGAAGATAACCATCTCCTATTAATGGAACTTAAGAAGTCAAAATAATCCTATTATATACAAGAATCATAATCTAAGAGATTTTCCATGATACTAACAACCACTATAGAAGATCACCCATGACCAAATGATGAATCTAGATCACTACCAAGGATCCCATCAAACTATGATACTGATCTATCCTTAGGATCGCTATAACCATCTCTTAAATGAAGATCACTCATGGCCCACACACACACACTCAATTACACTACCATGAGCTCTTGAGAATAAAACCAATTTAAGATAAACCACCTCTTGCAATTAGGAATTAGTCCAATACCACCAATGCATCTACATAATAACCATGTTGTGCCAAAAATCCAAGCATACAAGAAACCTCTATGACACCATGGTCACCATGAATAAACCATAAAATCCAATAGCTCCCACTAAATCATGTAGCCAATCTATCCATTACATAATGATAAACAACTATGCTACTAGTCCCAATAAATAACTATAAATTATGAACTATAATCATCCACCCTCTCATCCTAAAGCAATATACTAATAAATAAATGATATAAACCAAGACCACTTATCAAAGTCTATGTCAACACTAAAAGGATTTATAGATATAGGAAATTCACATGAAAGTCATTAGTACAATGTATGGGTAAGGAAAACTCATTAAATTACACAACTCATAGATCCTAAACAATAAAACATGTAAATGTATCATCAAATCAATAACTTGCAAATTGAGATAACAAATAGGATAACTTGTAGATCTCAAAACTCAAATACCATATCAAATCCATATCTATTTTTCAACTAGAACCACAAATTACTAACCATAGACTAGGAACCAAACAATCAACTAGGAGATAAGAAACAACCTCTAAACATTGAACACTCCACCACTCATTAATAAAATGCATGATCATGTTGTGGCAATAATTATTTATGTACATGAATATCCATGACATCATAACCATCACCATCACTATGCCTACACTCAACTCTCACTAAATTGAGACTCCAAGTCTCATATGTGTATCGACCATGTACTCAAACTAGAAGATAACCTATCTATCCATCTTCATCAAACTCAACACTCTGAAATTACCTATAAATCTATATCAAGAAGCATCGAATATGATAAATTACTATACTATCATATTTGTTTCATAAAAGCATGTACTCCCACAATTTTTTCCCCTCAAATTCATCTGGATGCTCACGTAATCATACCCCAAATCTTAGGCTCCTACAAGTTCAAACAAGTAGAAACATATATCTTCTCATCTAAGTAAAAATCCACTTGATCTACTATGTAGTGCACTACAAATGTCCCCATTTCCTATTCAAATCCAAAATCTAATTTTATATTACTTATCAGTCATTTCAAAGAAATGAAATATTTAGCCACCAAATTTTAATATAAATAGAAAAAATTGATGACCAAACATGTGCCACTATGTAGTACTTAGAGAGATATTTTTGACATCTATAAGAAGTTAAAAATCTAATACCATGTGTGAAAGTTATGTTTTTTAGAAAAATATTGCTTTATTAGGCCTTCATACAAGATAATTGTTGGCTATGTGATGGATAGATATGGTGGTACTCAATTTATGCCATTGACGACAATGCTTGATTGGCAATAGACCTGTTTGAGTAGTATCACCCAGGTGTAGAAGGGTGATACCTTACAACAAGGGTGGAAAGATGGGGTGGTATGTTGGTAACATAATACCACTATAGCCCCAAATATTTAGCCCTTACTAGTTGGGTGCAACTTATTATTAGGGATTAGGTGACTATTGCCCAAAAATTCTAATTTTAATATTTTAAATCTACAATACTTGCCACCGTAGGTATTTTTTCATGAAAAATACATATACAAACCTATTATATAGGTGACAATTTTTTTTCTAATGATTGATAACACCTATATAATGTGATTATTTTATATGATCATATGGATTCCATGTGACTATATAGATTATTTTCCACTAGATTCCTCCACAACCCTAAAAATGGCCAAAAATATTTAATCACTAAACATGGTTGTGTTTTATGAAAAATATAGGTTTTTGCGTCTTTTGGAATCAATAATGAGGCATGGTTTTTCCAAGAGGTCTCCAATAAAATATAAATCTAAAGCCCTCATAAAACATCCCTAACACAAATCTCATTTGCCAAATCTTCATCAAACCCTAGATATATAACCACCCAAGTCCATGAACACACCTTTAATTTTGAAAATTCCTTCATTATTTTCTTGCAAGACCATGGATTTAATTATACATAAAAATATACTAATACCAAGGGTTACAACCAAGGAGATATCCTCCCATAACCTAGAAACCAAGTTGTAATACTAATGAAAGAAAATTGACATCCATAATAAACTATTTCCATATAACCTTGTGAGAGAAAAATATGCAAACAAGTATTTAAAATTTACAATACAAAAGACTTTACAACCATACCATCAAGATGACATAAGATGTATCCTAGGAAAACCCTCATGAGAGAAAAATATAGCCTCCAAAAGTATTTACATGCATAGTGTATTATCTAATGAACATATATTACAATATATTTGCATAGTCTCTATTGAAGGCTTCTAAAATGTTAAGCTCCCTAAGTGCACCCCATTTAAACAATAACATGAGAATAATCTAGCCACACATCCTAATCAATGTTTTATCTCCTCACATATGCAAATTTCAATATATGCTCAATCAACTTTAGCCAACAAGCCAATAACTATGATAACCAACCTCAATAACTATTAATGTGCTTGCTTTTATAGAAATAAGCTTGTACAACAACTATCAAGTGATATTAAATATAAACAATGTGTCTAATACCATAAGCTTACAAAACTATTGTTAAATTTGTGAATAACACATGACACATGATCAAACAATGAACAAAACACCTTCTACTCAAGAGCTCTGCAAAACAAAGATTTGTTATTCCTCAAAAGAAAATACTTACAAAATTAATAATGCAAGAGAGAATGAATGCTTTATAAGGGAAACCTTAATGATAAAGTGATTAGATCATGACAAGTGCCAACATCCTGTGTGATGAGATGAATTGATTGAATAATAGCTGTGTAGTTGACATAAATAAAGCATTGAGTTAACTAATAAATCAAACCTAAGTTTAGCTTAAGTGCATGAGAATTAGAATAATAATTAATTAAAGATTAATTAATTATTCTCTAATACATGATAACTCTAACACCCCCCTTAAGTGTAACTTACATCTAAACAACTCTAAAAACTCATACATAAATCAAAGCATGAATGGGTCCTAACAACTAGGCTTGATTAGGTACCTAGTACAACTAAAAGATCTTTGAAAAGTGGAGAAATGGAGAAAACCTCATGGGAAAAACTCCTCCAAAAAGAGATGAAAGCATGTAAAAAAGCATGAAGGAAGGAAGGCCTCATGAAGACCCCCCAAGGACAACTTCCTTCACCCCAAGCATCGATTGCAATTGAAGATAGCAAGGTGATGCCAAGGGTTTTGTGAAGATTTCTACAACTTGCTCCTCTATAGGCATGCACTCCAAGGTGAGAAAACCATCTTGAATCAACTGTCATATGAAGTGTATGTGGATCTCTATGTTCTTAGTACATTGATGCTCCATTCGATTGTGAGAAATGTGAATCACACTCTGATTGTCGCACTAAAGAATAGTTGGACTATCAAGAGGAAAACCAAACTTAGTCAAAGACTGTCAAAGCCACAAAACCTCCTAGCTGGCCAAAACTACTGCACGATACTCAACCTTTGTGGATGATACTGCAATAGAAGATTGCTTCTTGCAATACCATGTAATGGGGCCAAAACCAAGGCAAAAAAATCCAAAAAGTGGACTTCCTATCATTGACATCACTAGCCCAATCCGAGTTAGTGAAGCCAATAATCTGAGGATCTCCTCATGTATAGTGAATATCATAATGTGAGGTGCCCTGAATATATCTCAAAATTTGTTTGGAAGCTTTCCAATGACTCTCATGTGGATCATGTGAGAATCGAGAGACAAGACCAACCACAAATGAAAGATCAAGACGTGAATGCGTCAGGTACAAAAGATGCCAACCAACTGCCTGTATAATGTAGCATCTATTGAAGGAGTAGCACAAGTGGAAGACAATACAACACTTGAATGGAATGGTGTGGGGGTAGGCTTGCAATCAAGCATGCCAAATCTTTGAAGAATGTCAAGAGCATACTTCTGCTAAAATATGGAAATCCCATCCTAAGACCAAATAACTTGTAAACCAAGAAAGTAGTGTAGAAGGTCGAGATTTTCATCTCAAACTGCCCCATCAAAGTTCTGTAGTTAACATAAATAAAGCATTGAGAACTAACTAATAAAGAAAACCTAAGTTTAGCTTAAGTGCATGAGAATTAGAATAATAGTTAATTAATGATTTAATTAATTATTCTCTAATACATGATAACTCTAACAACTATGTCCCCATCATTTGCTTTTTGGCATTAAATTTTTTTAATGCTAAATAATTTTCTAATGTGTAACCAACATTAAATGTTTATTTCAATGTTATATGCAACATTTAAGGTGGCCCCAATAATCTCTAATCCATGTGATGCACACATCCCTAGATTCCCTACATGTACCTTCAATAATAATAATTTTACATTAGAAACATTATACAAGGTGAACAACACACAAGTTCTCAACATGTTGAACCATAAACAAAGGAGAATGAGATCTATTAATTCCAAAAATTCAATAAGGGCATAGCTGTTGCAACTGCACATAAAAATGTCAAAGAGCATGAAGACCTAAGACCCATGCGAGTTTTTTGATCCAAGAGGAGTTCAATCTTTAAAAAGACCATTGAAGATTGTCAATTGTAAAAGAGGAAAATTTTGATTTAACTAAAAGATATCTAATTTTAATTAATAAATTCCTACTTTACTTCAAATGCAATAAAAAGAGAATTTATACTTGAATGTAGAAAAACTACTTAAAAATTGAGATGAAATACTATTGATACTATATGCATATTAAAGGAAAACAAAAAATGATGTGCTAACATGAAATATACATTTCATTTCAAGTTTATTCTAACATAAATGGAAGGTAGACAGATAAAGGAGCCTAGCACTGGGCATTACAACTCGTTTCCCTAAACACCTATGTGTCATGTGGACATCTGGGTGCAACATTATCATTTGTATGCTAGTCATACTAGCAAGTTCCAAAATGTATGAATTCAACTCTAGACTCTTTCTAACCTGCAAATATAGAGAAACACAAAAAAAAGTTGGGGTTGTTTAGGGATTTACCTTAGTCAAACCCTTGTTTTGGTCTTTTGACCTCCATGTACATCCATGATAAAGGATTGATAAAAATATGTGTGCCTTTACTCCTAAGTGTATTAAGGAATAAAAAGTAGTGACATATAGATAAATATAGTAATGGTGTCAACCTTGGTCTATAAAGAAAAAAATGTTGCAAATAGATAACAATGCAAGGTATTTATTTGTGCAACAAAGAGCTTGTCTAACAAGTGAAAAATAGACAATCTAAAGAAAGCCAATATCATTAATAAAATAATAGTATTACCAACAACATGAATCTTTTTCAATGGATTTGAAAGTTGAAGCAAGTTGTATATTCCTCTCGAGAGCTTCAAGTTGTTGAGATGAACAAGAGAGTACCAAAAAGAGTGCAAGATATATTCAATGGAACTTCGATAGAGTTTTCCCAAGGTTACAAGAAGAGAAGAATGAAGGTGCTAGAAGAGAAAATCCCAAAAAATCCTTGAAAAATGGGAAGGTAGATAGTTTTGTTTGCTCAAATGGGAGAGAGAGACATTATTTTCTCAATTAGGCATTATAATAGGTGTCACGAGTAATCCACACAAAATGTGATTTTTAAAATTTTGAGAATATTCAAGATGTCAACATGTTGTGCAAACATATATGCATTGCATTACCATCTAGAGGAATTCTACAAAAAAAAAGCATATGTATTCCCAGTAACAAATAAAAGACATTATGCTCTTCAAATTTGAGAAAAATATTTGGTACGAAATTATTGAAAATATATTATTAAAATAGATACTAATGTAAGTTCAAAATATAACATGAAATTACACAAGTACACAATTTTCAACATTACATCATCACATATAAAGATGAATGCTTGAATATGCTATGAAGACTAAGTAATAATGCTACTAGAAGCTAAGGTTTTTGAATGAGGCCCCTTAGGGATAGTTTTTTCTTTTTCTAAACTTAAATGAATGACTCTTGACCTTCTCACAAATGTATTTATCCTATATGATTTATTGGAGGGGAAAAATTCTTCAAATTCTCATTAACATTACTTTTAAAGATTGAAAATCACTAGGAACCAAAACATTTGCTTCTCTAATAAAATTTAAAATTTCTTTTATTTATCTTTTCTTTTCCTCTAGATTTCTAGTCATGGGTTGTGTTATCTTGGACTAATCACATTAAATTCATGAGTATTTGATGAAATCAAAAGGTGTTCCATATTAATAGTGTTTTGTTAATGGCAAAACACTTTGTGTAGTCAACTTAAACATCTTTGTGTAGTCCTAAAACATATCACATATACAACACAATGATTGTGGGGGCTATATTTGCAATCTACGCCTAAGATAGGATGGTTGTTGATTATTTCTTTCATGATTCATGAATCCTTAAAAGATACACACTATTCTATATTGTATGCAAGTTGTTAGGTCAAGTAGGGGAGTGGTTACAGAGTTTGTCTACTCACAAACTAATGTTTGGAGGACAATACTTACTAGGCTCATTTTTTCCTTTTTTCTTACACTTTCCTCTTACAATATTTTTTATCTCATCAATTATATTAGGATTAGTTTAGAGTTAATTTAGTGTTAACTTTAAGATTTTATGTGTGTTGTGTATAAATTGGTGAATTAACTTTAATTTGGAAGTTTGAAATCTAAATTCAATGGTTAATTAGTAAATGAAATGAAATTTTATTTAATTATATGCTTTCTTGAACAAGTAAGGAAATACTATCATGATCAAGACGACCAACAACTTATAATTTTCCTTAAAGATTCTATTAAAACCTCTTAAATAAAATAGTCAAAATTCTTATCAACTCAATTACTAAAATCTTACTAAAACTTAAATATGAACCTTATAAATTATTACATGTCAAAATAAAAAACAAATCTATTCCCACATATTTACACATCAAAACATGGATTATAGAGTTTTACCTCCCTTGCAACATTATTTCTTTGTACTATTATATATATATGTGTGTGTGTGTGTTTGCATTACTTCCTCTGCAAATAGTTAATGTTATCCTCTTTAAGTATTGCGTGATCCCATAAATATCCTATTGGCAGCTTTTCTAAAAGCAAGTAGATGCCTACACTTTGGGGAGAAGCAATAAGACAAGTCACCTACTTAGTAGTTGCTCCCAAGCTGCAAAGAGTGGTAGGACAACACCTTTAACCAGTCCTTTCATTTCTAAGATAATTGATGCCAGGTGTTCGCAACCCCTTATAGAGTGCTAGGACAAGTGGCCCATCCCCGATCGCCAGAGTGCTTAATCCCACCCACGCGGCCCAACAATAGAACCATATAAACCGCTTATTCCTTAGCGACTTTAAATCCCATATGCCCAACCCCCTCAACCCGCAGGTCAATAAGCTTGACACTCAGGTGCTATCCGTGTAAGCTGGAGAGTAAAAGAGCAAATAAAAAATACTAAATTAAAGTGACCAGGCAATGAATGAATGAGCGAACACACCCACAGAACGTGCCGCCAATCCCTCCTCCATACGAAGATAAACAAATGCCCCCCGCCGCCCATTAACTCATGGCATCTACCCACCAAACTTCACACCTATTTCATTAAATTCCCCCTTTCCATTCTTTATGCTCGCCATCAAAAAATTCCCAATAGTTTTTCTATATAAATCCCTCTAGATCGTCCCTATCATAAGGAAACTCGAATTGCTTCCAAGTCAATCTAAGTTCCCCTCCTTAACCTGCCAAAAATCCGCAGCCATGGCCATGCAAGTAGCAGAAGATCAGAGAGCAGGAGCAGAGGTGTTCTATGGCAGCCAAATCTGTAAGGCAAAATCCATGGAACTCCTGGAAGAGATGGGTCTTCCAAAAGGGCTTCTGCCCCTTGAAGAGCTTGAGGAATCTGGGTATGTGAAGGAGACTGGTTATGTTTGGCTGAAGCAGAAAAAGAAAGTAGATCACCGGTTCAAGAAGATCGGCAAGACGGTGTCCTATGCCCCAGAAATCACCGCCTATTTGGAGAAGCACAAGATGAAGCAGCTCACTGGGGTTAAGAGCAAGGAGATTCTGCTGTGGATTACTATCGCTGAGATTTCTATAGACGATCCTTCTTCTGGCAAGATTTACTTCAAGAGCTCGGCTGGGCTTGGGAGAAGTTTTCCTGTAAGTGCTTTCGAGGTTGAGGAGGAGAAGGAATAGGGTTAATTTAGGGTTTTTTTTCTTTCTTTTCTTTCCTTTATCTTGGGGCATTTTTAAATGCTAACAATAACGACCGATAAGTTTGGGAGTATCTGAAATTTTATTTATTTGGGTAGTTTAATTACTATATTGGCGAAGTGGGTTTTGAACTGCGGTGCAAAACAGTTTTTTGAACTGCTTTGCATGACACTGTTATATCCAATTTATGCTCTGCAAATCGATATTATTACCAGTTTGATCTATTTTTACCAATTTGTATATGATGGATTGAAGTTAATCTAGTAGATAAAATGGACTCTTTATTGTGTCCTGGTAGAATGTTTCGTTTTTCTGTTCTGTGACCTGCAACTCTGGGGCTGTGCATCATTAATTTCGGCATTTGGTACAAACAATTTCGTTTCTGTTGGATGAATGGTACTCAATACCGACTTATGTATTTTGTCCTTTTCTGAGGTTTTAATGAATTGCATAAACGTAATGAAATGTTACGGGAGAAGATTAAGTAGTTGCACATGTTCTGATATTATTTGTGGATTTTGAGTCCTACATTTTTATTAGAGTCGTTGGGATTTTAGATTTCTTAATGATGGACATAAATGGAAGTAATGGACATCAATGGACATCTCAACAAAGCATGTTGATGTGGATTTGAAATGGAAATTTAGTTATAAGCAGTGTCTTAAATTTTTAAGAAGTAAAAATTGTTACACCCCAAAGTTATGATAAGTAATGGACATCAATTTCTTAAAAAAATGTTACACCCCAAAGTTATGATAAGTAATGGACATCAATGAACATCTCAACAAAGCATGTTGATGTGGATTTGAAACGGAAATTTAGTTATAAGCAGTGTCTTAAATTTTTAAGAAGTAAAAATTGTTACACCCCAAAGTTATTATGATTTGAAATGATCATCAACAAAATACCTTAATGTTTTTCTTGGTTGATTTGAGGGTGAATGTGAATGCACTCAATTAGAAAACTTCATCCCAAATATAAATTCTCAACAATTACATTGGAATGAGGTATGAACCATGATGAAAGAATAACAAAACAACAACTTAATCATCACACCATGTCGTGCTAGTATTGACTAATTAAAATAAATTTACTAATTAATTTAGAATTTTCAAAGAAATATTTTGGTTTGTCATGGATATTAAGAAAATGGGTATTATTATGGGCACTGTAGAGTCTCTTTTATTCTGGAGACTAAAAGAGAACTTTCGCCTAATAATGTTATATAGTAATTTGCTCTTTTAGTACAATCTCACTTGCAATTTATATAGGGGAGAAGTCCCAGTTACTCTCATCCTTTGAATTACCACCACTTCCATGTTTATTGACCCCTAAAAAAAATCACTTTGATTCATTAAAAAATAAAACTTTATTGAATAAATAATTACAAAAACACCAATGGCTGCTTTTGAATGGATTTGAATGATAAAACAGTTATAATTGATTGAAATTATAGTGGGTGACTTGACGATACCTGTAAAAGGTGGCTTTTTGACCCTACGAAAAAAAACCCATAATTTTTTTTTTCTATTTGATTTACGGTTTGAATTCTACGGTTCTGCGAAGTTAGCCTTGGCAGATACTGACTCTTCTCCCTAGTAATTTGCCCTTTTAGAACCAATATCTCACATGTAATTTCGGGGAAGTTTGTCTTTAGTGAGCCATAGAGTCTAGAGTCAAATCAAATATCTTGAATTTGCAGTCAGGATTCTACTCGTCCTTTAAACTATTCTCATGGCTGTTGTGGATATGAACCAAGATTTGTTTTAAACCATTGGAAATGACCTTGAGAGTTATGCTATAAATTTAAACTATTCTCATGGCTGCCGTGGATATAAACCAAGATTTGTTTTAAACCATTGGAAATGACCTTGAGAGTTATGCTATAAATTTAAAATGTTAAAGTTTAAGGTAAATATTGGAAAAACAAAATCTATTTATTTTTAATCATCTGCTACATAGAGTTATAATTGTTACAGAGAGATATATGAGAATATACATCTCATATACATTTAAAGTTTATTTATTTAATGTAATTCAATTTTAACAATTTAAAATAGAATTAATTTCCATATAAAAATGAGGAGTATTAATATAAATTATAAGTTTTATTTAGACAAGTTAAAATTAAATACCGTTGTATATAAAATTCTATTTATACATACTAAAATAAAGTATTGTTGTTTATAAAATATTTGTGAAAATGCTAAAAACTAAAAGAAGTTTCAATATGAAAGTATTGTCTTAAGCTTGATGAAATGATATTTTACTGTATATTTTTTCAGTTCATTTGACTAAATTGTAATTCTATACTCTTGCTGCTATTGATAACTTTCTTTTAATAAAAACTTTATTCAATATGTTCTTTTCTCTTATCTTTCTATACTTCAATATATTCTTGTGTCTTATCTTTTTATACCAAATATAGAGTTATTAAGAGTACATAAGTTATTTTATTTATGAAGAGTACTAATTGATTTTCACAAATTAATTCTGAATTTATTAAAAGAAATATTTTGGTTTGTCCGGTAATATCAGGGGCGCGGGAGAGTATGATTTTTTCTAGACACTAAAATAGTCTTTTTAATGATAGTAGCTATTAATTTAGCCTTTCAGTACAATATCTCACCTACAATTTCGGGGGAATTTGTTTTTAACGAGTCAATTAAAAATCTTAAAATTGCAATTTCGTGATTATTTATAATCCATTACCGATTCTCATGGCTGCCGTGGATATGAAGCAAGACTCGTATTAAAACATCGAATATGACCTTTAGAGTAATAAGTATAAATTAAAAATATTTAAAATTTCCGGTAAATATTGGAAAAACAAATTCTATTTAATCGCATTTTTTAAGCATCTGTTACATAGAATTACAGTTGTTTTATATATATATAAAGTTGTCACAGAAAGATTATGTTTGTATATATCTTTAAAGTTTATTTGTTTAGGAGATTTTTGGATCTTAATCAATTTTAATAGTTTAAATTAGAATTAAGTTTTATATTAAAGTGAGAAGTTTTAGTTTAAGTTTGTAATTGAAGGAAATTAAATTTTCTTTTAAATAAAAAGAAGGCTTTGGTATTAATAAAAACTAGCATACATATATTAAATATTAATATATATAAAATACGTCGAGAGATCCTTATCAAGGCACCTATTTTCATCATGCTTACATATATTGGGATTAGGGTTGGGTTAGCGTTAGGGTCAAGGTCAGGGTTCCGATTATGATTAGAGTTAGAATTACAAATTGGGTTGGGGTTATCATCACAATTAGGGTTAGAATTAATATATATATTTTTAAAAAGTCATATATTAATTTGTATTTTATTGTATGAATTAAAATTATCCTTTTTTATATTTATTTTTACATTTTTCCTTTTTATATGTCAATTTTATTTTATTATATTACATTATAGTTTAATTTAATTTAATTTAATTTAATTTCAACTAATTAATTTATTTTTATTTTTTATGGTTAAATAGTTCTAAGGAAGTGGCATGGATTATACATATAAGATGAGAAAATATGAAATATATTATTTCTATGCACTTCAAATATCTAATAGAATTATTTAATGTGTGTCAAAGAATCCTTACTATTCAATTACTTTCAAGTCTTCTTCTCCAATATATATTAATTAGTTGTATTATGTTACACAATTTTTATTTCTTCAAAACTTCCCTTTAAAATCTACTTACATCATTACATATGGAGACACCAAAATCTTAAAATATGTATTCTTAAATCAAATGTAATAGAAATTTATAATAATAGAGATAAAATTCATATTACATACATGATCTCAAGCTACTCCATAGGATCCATAAATCCTCAATTTTGGTTCAAGAAATGTCTTGCATGAGGTTGGGATCGTTTCTATCATCTTGACCCATCATTAAATACACACTTATTATCACATATTTATCCCTATATTATCTTTACACTCATACTCCTATACACTCACTTTATATTTCCATTTAAATACAAATTTGAGAATACCCTTTTTAAATTATTTTATCTTATAACTATATTAAAGAGATAAAATTGCACATATCATAATAAATTTAAATACATTAAATATTTATAATTAAATAAACAACTCTAGGCTATACCCTTTTTAAATTAGAGAACATTAGTAATAAAAAATACTAAAGTAGAATGAAATTATGAAGAAAAATATTAATAGAAGCAATAATTTTCCTTTTCCTATTGCAAATTGTTTGAGTCATTTTAGTTGATTCTTCAACACCCTTTCTTGCTTTTTCCTTATTAATAGTGGAGTTCCTCCTTACACTTCTCCCTAAGCTAAGCTTAAGGGGTTATTGGGTTCTTTACTGTCCAGATTCTTTTTCATTGTCTAGACAATTTTTTTGTTATCATAGATAAATGTTCCATCTTGAGGTACTTTAGTTGTTTAACTAATTTTTTTAAGAAATAATCGGTACCACCTCTCTATATTTAATCACTCAATTTGTGCATTAGCTTAAGTTAGCTTTAACTCAACTTGTGGAGAGAATCTATCTTCACCTCAACTACGTATTGCATAGACAAGCATATGAAGGCAGGTGCTTGAAGCAAGTTGAATTGAGTCTGTACTACAATTGTCTTTTTATACTACCCTAAAAAAAATTGAAATCAATCGAATTTAGATCAAAAGGTTAGATCATGTGCTTGTTTTAGAGCAACAATAGTATTGATGAAGCATGTACACTTAAAAATCTCATAATGTTAAAGCATTACCTATTAGCACACATAATGTTTGAAAGATGGTTGAAAATTAGCTAACTGGTAGAAATACTTTATTGCTATGGTAAGAATTTCCATTTCCCTAGACATTTTGTTTCATTCTATCCATCATCAAGAAGAATAGCAAGAAAATTGAGTTAGAAAGAATTAAAGAATTTTTTAAATGTTGTTGTTATGCTGCCAAGTCCAGTTCTCCATATATGACAAATTGGCAATACAGATAATTATGGTTTTCTCCAAACTACAGAATTTGGGAAAATTTTGCTTTTCAAACTTAGCTCGACCATGTCTGTTGCATATCTTTGTCCTATCAGACTAAGCTTCTCTAATGTTTATTTCTCCCTATTTAAAAGATCTAAAAAGAGTTAAGTAATCATAAAATATGCAACAATTTATTTTCTAAAATCAATGGTAAACAAATGCCTTAGAATACAATACGTGGCTATTTTATGTGTAAACAGTCTTACTGTGCTATTATTTTTTTGGCTTTTTCTACTGCTTCTCTATGGGGGATCGTTCATCCATCTCATCTTCAATAACTGTGTGAGATTAATTGTGCTAGAACTAAACTGTGCTAAGATCAAACATCTGTAGACACATTCGTAATTACATAAATAACACAATAGATAAAAAATTCAAGGGAAAGGAAACAAAATATCAGGCTAAACCTTGACTTAAACAGGACCCACCTAAATTGAAACTCACTCAAAACATATTCCCACATGAATTAGAAGTTATGTAAATCAGAAGCCCTTCAAAGCTATGACACACAACGAATTGTCGTGCAGTCTAATATCTACATTGCATTGCAAAACTCATTTAAAAACCATACAATATATGAATAGTTATCAACTGACTTATCTCCTCCATCTTCAATTCACTTACCTCCTCCATCTTCTTTCATTGCCATTGAAAAGCTTTGTATCCACATGTGTAATTGCTCTTTGATATCCTCTATTTTGAAACCTCTCATCACTATGTACTCCATTGATAATTGGGAAATGGGCGTATATAGTGACGAGAGATGTTGAAATGGAGAATAAAGAGTAGTGCATAGATGAAGATTTTGGAATAAAGGATTGAGGTCTTTTAGAAGGCAAAACCAGAGAAGACAAAAATGCTGAGAAAACTACAACTTTATTTTTCTGATTTATAGAGGTCTTAGACTAATCGAGAAGAATATTAGCTAATAATAGATATAGAAATAAAACACATACAATTAGGATTTAATCACAATTAGTTTGTAATATCTTTAATATGTTTGCAAGAGAAATCACCACAATATCTTGAAAACTTAAATTTCATTCTAAAATTAAATTAAATTCTAATTTCTAAAACTTATAAGAAAATATATTATTTAGTTTTAAAATAATTAATTAAATTGTAGTGATTATCTATACAAATGAATTAAATATAAATCAAAACTCTAATCCTAACCCTAATTGAATGCTATTTTAAATTGTAACAATTTTTTTGCTTTTAGATTACAGCTTCATATTTATCTTCCCAAAAATAATATTAAAATATATTTAAAATAATATCTAAGTTTTATTGAAAATATTTTAAAAATTAAAAAAGCAAATTCTTGAACAAATTGATAGCTTTCATAAAAAAAAAACTATTTTTTAAATTCATTTTAGGAAGTTAACAATAATGACTGCATCTTGTTTTTCAAAAGATAAGAAGATAAGATTTAAGAATTGATATGGATTTGCATGTCATTTGAACATCAATTTCTAGCTGAAGAGTTTTTCCTTACACATTGCTTTTTGGTGGATGCCATTGTAATACACCTCCCAGCTAATTAAATTGATTTTAAAATTAAAAAAAGCAACATTACCGCCACTTGCTGTTAAATTTAACTTGATTAGTTTTTCCTTTTTAATTTATTTTTAAAATTAAATTGATATTAAAATCTAAAAAGGTAGCAACATTACTCCCACTTGCACCTCAAATTTAACTTGATTAGTTTTTCCTTACAAATATTTTTAGATTCCATTATTTATTATATGACACTATGTATTTAGTTTTAATTTATTTTTTTAATTATATTGATTTTAAAATTAAAAAAAAAACAACATTACCACCACTTGCACGTCAAATTGCATGTCAAATTTAACTTGATTATATTTCCTTTAAAAATTCATATATAGTAAAACTATAAAAAGATGATGATAATGCATGCTTTTAAAGCTTACATATAAAAACAAATCTTAAATATAATATTACAATTAAATAAAAATTCTAAATTGATATTAAAAAAATATTCAAGATTATCTTGTCTAAAACAAGGAAATTTTTGTAATATGTAAACTGTTTTAAAATCTGATGTAAAAGCATAAATCTATTGATAAATACTTTACTTTGCGACAGGTTGGTAGGCGTCAATTTAAATGGGGAGAATAAAAGTGTACACATACTCGTTGATGCGAGTGTAAGAAGCCTCTCTGCTTAACTAGCATACATATATTAAATACTAATATATATAAAATAAGCCGAGAGTTATCCTTCTCGAGATGTCTATTTTCATCATTTTTTCTCAGTTCAATAGGTGCCTTGATAATGATAACTGTTAATGTATTTTAATAAAAAATCAAGAGGAAGATCAATAAGAAACAAAACATAAGCACAAGAAGAGAGAGATAGATTGTTGAATGCTTCTTGTTGGGAGGAGACTATGAGGTCCTTATCAAAGGATTGAAATTCTCTTTTTGTTTTGTCTTTGTTTTGCTATTTTTGTGTTTTTTTTTGGTTTGGTTTGGCCTAGTGGCCACCTTTGTTGTAGTTTTTTTTGTTTCACTGTTTGTTTATGGTGAAATTTTTGTAATATGTTCAGGGCCATTTCCTACTTATTTTATCAAAAATAATGTTAAGGTCATAAATAATAGTAGTATACTACTACAAAATTGATCTTTAAATTTACAAATGCTATCTTAACTATTAGAATGTGTTTAGATATTATAAAATCTATTTGTAAAGGGAGATTTATTGATTAACATTAAATATCATTTTTAGTGTGATAATTTTTTATTTTTTTAAAAATTTGATGTCACTTAGACACTATGGTCAACCATGTAACAAATATATCAAGTTTCAAAGTGTCTTGACCTAGAACCTTAGGAGGATTTAAGAGATATTTTTAAAAAGAAAGAGATAATGATCACAAGTAGAGTGCTTTAGTTAAAAGAAAAAATTTCTAACTTTTCTCTTGTTAATTTGAACATTGTGATTTGTATGGAGATTTTTGTGTTGTTTTGAACCCTTGATTTTCTCTCACAATTTTAGACAAAGGTGGATAAGATCACAAATAGAGTGTTTTAGTTGAAAGGGAAAGCTTCTAACTTTTCTCCTATTAATTTAAACAGTGGGATTTGTATGGAGATTTTGGTGTTGTTTTTGGCCCATGATTTTCTCTCATAATTTTAGAAACCATTGGTGATTTGTAGTCTTTGATCATGCCTATATATATAGGTTCATAATTTGGTGATGTATATTTCTTATGATTATGTGACTTTACAAAATAATGTGCTATTGAAATTTCTCTAGACTTGTATTGTACATTGGTTTGAGTTTTGGAAGCTTTTATAAAAAGACTTTTTTGATAATAAATACTTTGTCATTGGGGTGAATGTTTTTACATCAATTTTTTAATTTTTTGAAATTGTTAGATCTTGCATGCATCCATCTCCTATTTCAGTGGTTAATTTGCTATCAATATCCTTTCAATTGCATCTAAAAAAAATGTTATTTAATTATTGATGTAATAAATATGGTCATCATCTTCTAAAAATACATTAAGAAATAATAATTATTTAATGAATTATATTAAAACATTCAACATATGACACTTGTCCATAACTGCCCCCTTCTTTATAGAATCTCCCTTTCTAGAGGCTTGTATCAACCACTCTAGATTTATTTATAGCAGCCACTCTTAGCTCAAATCTACTACTATGCAATTTGACTGTTACTGTCATATAATATATTTGTTGTTATCTAATATAATTGTGTTTGTATATTCTCTGCAAGTTTATTTTATTTCTATGTTTTAGATATATTGGCCTTTTTTTCAAATAGAGGCAAACATTAAAGTCTATAGGGGGCGCATCAACGAGGTCGACGTAGTGTCTGTGGCAAGCCAAATCTCATTACTTCCTTCAAACTTGTGATGTAACCAAATGTCAAAAAACTCACTTTTGTAATATTAATTAATAGAAGATTACAAAATCATGACCAGATTGAGAAGCTTGAACCACTACTTTATGTCCCACACTAGAAAAAATCCTCGTCTCTCTCTCAATGGAAATAATACATTGGTCTTCCATCTCTAGTTTCATGTTTAGCTGGGAGCTTAATGGGGTGGAAACTTCTCGAATCCTTGCTCAGATTGTACTTGAACACTACACTCTCACCATCGATAAACAATTACAAACTCTTTCTAAGAATACAATTCATTAAGAAGGAAACAAACAACAAAAATGTTACCAAGTGTGTCACCGATAAGGAACGGTTCTTCCTAGCCCAACCATTGTAAACCATGGAGTGAGAGGTAGGCGCAACCCAACTAGTGCTGATAAACTACCGAGCTATGGCCCCATTCATGATAATTGCTACGAACCATGCTACTGCCATGCAAGACCATTTCACCTCTAGTAGCTTAGGATTTGCAAAGTGGATTTTCAACAGGAATACATGTAGTTGAAAACCCTCTCATTCTAATCCCTTCCAGTGGCAACCTGAAAAGAAAGAGGAATCATCTTACCTTTGTTCTTTGAGCCCTCGTCTAGGAGTTATTAAAATTTAGGAAAATCTTAGAAGTATCTCCAGTAGTGCCAATACAATGCATAATCATTTGAAAAACTCAATAACATGGTAAAGGCATGCATTCATAATGTCGTGCTTTAGGCTTAACATAACCAAAAAAGGAGGAATTCACTCTATCATGACAAATATAGCAATAAATAAAACTGTCATCATATATGCTTGCCAATGGGTTCTTACAAGAGAAAATGCACATGAAAATGGCTAATTAAGAGGACTGAATAGGACATGTAAGATAAATATAAATTATCTCAACAATTCAAGCTATCAACATAATGGAAAAGGAAGACTCACCAGGACAAAAGTAATTATCAACCAACTTCTCAAATGTTGTCTGATCATTGTAAATATACCTTCATCAAAAGTACCCAAATCCAAATTAGAAAATAAAACAAAATAGAACATTAATCATAAAACAATTCAACATAGAAATAATTGTAAGTGTATATCAAATACCCACAATCTCTGCAAATGTAAGCTTGACCGCAAGAAACTTTCAATGTATATCTTGGAGGGCCTCTTAAATCTGTCTGAGGTAAGAAAGAAGCACCACCATTGAAAAATGCAGAGTTGAGGTCATATCTATTTGTAGATTGTAGTACACTGGTCCCCTTACTCGGTGGAGGGGTCTTTAGTGCACATGACTTGGATCTCAAATCATTCAATACGTCAATTTAAATGTACACATACTCTTGATGTGTGAATATTTTTTTCTGGGTTGTGCATTATATAGCCATGCACATGGTCGTGACTCCATATAAAATAAAAATAACAACTTTAAAATTAAAAATAATACTAAAAATAACAATTTTAAAAAAGCTTTAAAAACAAAGCAAAAGTTTCTTGTATCTCCATCACCAAACAAATATATATTGATTTCAATATATATTTTGAAATTAAATAAAAAACAATTATTATTATTTATTATAATAAAAATAAAAAAATATACTCAAGTTTTGCATGTCATTTGAACGTAACTTAAATGCAAAGTATTCATTATTATCATCCCATATATATATAATATTGTATTTATTTAATTTTTTGTATTAGATATTCAAGATAATCTTGTTAAAAATCTTCGAAAAATTATAAAAGCGTGAAAATATTGTAAATTAATATGTATTTCCATAACAAATATTATAAATAAAAAATCATGTATATTCTAAAAATTATATTTTAGTCTTTTGAAAATATTCTAAATTAATATGTATTTCTATAATGTTCAAATATTATAAAATGATATATATTACTATTATAAAGTAGAATATTATATTATATTTCCTTAAATATTTCATATATAGTAAAACTATAAAAATATGGCGATAATGCATGCATTTAAAGCTTAATAGAATAAAACAATGAATAATATTGTAAATTAATATGTATTTCTATAACAAATATTATAAAATGATATATATTACTATTATAAATTAGAATATTTATTATATTTCCTAAAAAATTTCATATATAGTAAAACTATAAAAAGATGATGATAATGCATGCATTTAAAGCTTAATAGAATAAAACAATGAATAAATCAATTGATAAATACTTTACTTTGCGACGGGTTAATAGATGTCAATTTAAATGGGGAGAATAAAAATGTAGACATACTCATTGATGTGAGTGTAAGAAGCCTCCCGGCTTAATTAATTAGTAAAGAGGGGTTTGTGCAAATATTTTTTTATGTGTTTTTTAATATTATATAGAATTAAAAATAATTTTTTGGTTGACAAATAATTTCTTGAATATTTGCAAAATGATAAATAATTTATTGGATGCAATCTCATTAAGTTGATTGGTGTTGACAATTATGGATAATGGCATTATTAGATGAAAAATAATTTTCTTTTGTTAGAATTCACCTTTATTGTTAATAAAACTACAACAAAACATCTCACAGGTGCTAATTTACAAGAAGAATTTGACAAAAAATCATGCTAAGTATCAACTTTGATAACTTGATTGGCGATACATTGATAGAAAATGTGTGGAATGCAACCCCAACAAAGGAAGCTTGGGATGCAATCACCACAATCTTTGAGCATAAGAATGATGTAAGAGCACACATATTTTGAACTCAATTATATAATATAAAAAATGGATAGATTGGTAGTTGATCAGCTCTCAAAGCTCAAGGGTATTTATATAATCTCATCAATATGTAAATAGGACTATTGTTGAAAAAATTATCATCTCCATAACTCTTAATAGTTTGTCAAAGTTGCTTACAAAAATCAAGATCGCATTCACATTGAGCAAAAAATTGGCAAACTTGAAATTCAATGCTTTGGAGGGTCTACAATTACAACATGATGAAATGTTTAATAGACATGATGAAGTTGAATCAACAAATGCTTTTGCTTCTAAGTTTGGAGGCAACAAACCTCAATGAGAAAGACATCTTGTTATGGATAGTGATGAGTAGAGGAAAGGAAAGGTTTGTTATTATTGTAATTGCTCGTCATTTTGAGTGCCAATGCTTCAAGAAGAAGAAATATATGAACAAAGGTAAACGAGGAATGATGGTCAACATTGATTTTGAAGATGATGAAACATAATAATGATAAAAATAGACTATTTTTAGTATAGGCTTCTAGATATGAAAAAAATGATGATGATAACTCATTAACTTAGGTGCTTCTTGTCACATGATTGGTAACATTGACAACTTGAGAAATATAACAAAGCAATCAAGATACACTATTATATTGGGAGATGATTTACAACATGTTGAGGGAGTTGCCAAATCTCTTCTCACTATTTCCACACAAGATATAACATATATTGACAATATTTTACTCATTCTAGGACAAGAAAAGTCTTATCTCAATAGGTGAGATTATTGCAAAAAAAATGAACGTTATTTTTAAATAAGGAACTTGTAAGGCATTCAATAGTAAAGGGAAATTGGTATTTGATGGATATATGAAATAAATACTTTTTCTATTTAAGCACAAACTCCTCTAAATCCTTAGTTCCAAGTGTTGCTTCAACAAATTAGTTTTAGTATGAAAGGATTTGCCATACCAACCTTGAGTCACTAAAGAAAATCTTTAATCATAATATATCACTACTGAAATAATGAAAATTGGTAACCCTAAGATTTCACCCTAGGTTTTAGGAACCTTTTCAAAGGTTTCATTAGAGATTTGATATTGTTTGAGTGGTTTGATGGAGTTGGACAAGGTATGAGATTGACTTACAACCTGAAAGGTGAGTCAACCTATAAATATGGAAATGACCTAATAATGAAATGCAATGATCTAATTGTCCTAATGATGCAAATTAGTGTTCTGATGCAAATATAACAGATCTAAAAATTCATAGAGGAAATTGGACACCAAAAATAGAAAAGGGAGGACATAGTGCACATGTGATAAATTTCAATAGAATTTGTTGGGACATTGGTGTTGGGGATGCCACTATCCTACTAGGGATTTTTTGGATCTATTTTTGCAGTCCTCTAATGTCAGATCTATACTTTTGTTTCTCGCTTGCAAACTATCCAGATCGCTTTTGGATATTTCTATAATTGAGTTTCCATGGGGTTGTTAAGGACTAGGGTTTCAAATGCAATAATGAACAAAGTGTCTTCAAACTTCCTTTGATCCTCTTCAACTTGCAACCTGCACATTCACAAAGAGGGAAAATTTTGTGCCATTTTAGGGGCTTTCCTTAGTCAAACCTTATGTTAGTGTTTCCACTTCCACAATGAAAATTTCAATGATAAATCGATAATGAAAAGGAAGGAAATGCTGCAACTCACCACCCTTCAATGGATTCCTTGAATGACTAAAGTCACACACATCACTTCAAGGAACTTGGATCTTGCTTGATAGATTTGCTTGAATACTTGAATTCCTACAACAATATTAGCCTTCATAAAGCAACATGAACACACATGAACTCACATACACTTTGACATGATGTTGGATCTTGTATTGATGCAATAAGACTCTAATGCCTACTCTTGACTTGCTGAATAATGCTCTTGATCACAATAATTTCTCTTAATGCTCACTTGTTGCTAGATTTTCTTACTTAATGTTCAAATGATGCAATAATTAGGTATTTTTATGCTATTATTCTAATTTCCCAAAAATTAGATCTTGATGGTTCACTTTAGATATTCAAATTTCAAATAATAAAGTGCTACAATCGACATATTTGAATTTAGAGCCAAAATAGGGGGACATAGGTGCCCTAAGCGCCAATGTCCTAGCCTTATTTTTAGAAAGTTTAAAATCCAAGGACAAAGTATTAAAGGAGAGCATTTATTTTATGCTTGCAAATGGTCATAAACTATTTTTAAATTGGGCCACATAATGCATAATTTAGGAAGTTATGAGTTTAATTAGGTCCAATAAATTAAGGGTGGAAAAACATAGAGTGAAATTGTCAAGGGTGACAATTTACGATGCTACATTTAGCCCCCCACTTTAGTGAGAGTATGAACTTACGCTTAGACTCACATTAAAGTAGAAAAATATATGTCAAGAGGGGTTCGATTGTCCAAATGTTGAAGAGATAGGATGGAAAAGGATATAGGGGGAGAGCTCAAGCCCCCAGGATCCAAGATCCCATGGAAAACCAACATAAGCATAAAGGAACACACATACATATGTGATATGTAGCAAGACAAAATACACAAACATACATGTAAGAAAAAACATAGCATACACGATGAGAACACATGGAATGATGGAACAAAAGGATGAAAATGAAATGAAAATAAACATGATGTAAACACAAAGAAGACACACAAAAGACAAAACAAAACACAAGGTTAGTACTAAAAGATTGAGTCGATAAGGAAAAGAGACCTCAACCTTGAATTGTCTCAAATACCAAATGTCATCCATCGAATAAATGTTAGCTCCCATGAGGATTGAAGTCATACGCATCACTCATGGAATACATGGCTCTATTGGAAAACAAGTTGTATTATGCTAGGTGGCCATGTTAAAACGTGTTCATGACTCACACAATAGAAAAGTTTGATATTTGCTAGGTGAATCAAGAACCGAGAGATACATAGGGTAGTGAAGTTCAATATTCACTAGGTGGGCCCCCAAAATAGGTAGAAAAATGAGAAAAACACACTAGGTATACAAGGTGTGCCCATAACCATACCAAAAGTTATACTCCCAAATAACCTTAATAGATTGCTACAAAATGATCAAAATCACTAAGTTTATCCCCTATGAAAAAAGTGATGCAAAATAAGCCACATGGCTGGCAAGTTGTATTATGCCATGCTCCATGAAAATAAAATGATTTCTCATGGCTATCAAGTTGTATTATGCTAGGTTCCATGAAAATAAAATGATTTCTCATGGCTAGCAATTTGTATTATGCTAGGTTCCATGAAAATAAAATGGTTGAACATCTCAAGGGACAAAAGACAATGCCAAAACCTTAAGGGATGTTGTAACATCACCGCAAAAGGTAACAATTAGAAACAATCAAAGGAGCTATTCTTAATACATGAAAGGTTACACCTTGGAGAATATCACACTTGACATTACCACCAAGAGAGGACTAACCAAGGAATAAAATATTCACATCTTAGGGAATACTAAACATAGTAGTACCACCAAGAGGAATGTCATATGCCAAGAAAAGTCACACTCTTATGAGATATCAAGCCTAATATCACCACAAAGTAGAAACCAATAAAAATCAAGAAAGCCACACTTTGATAAACAAAGTCACACTTCCTAGGAGATGTATGCTATCTTCACTAAGGAGGGAGATGCAAAACAACGAGCGGGGGACTATATGCCCCCCTTAAAATGTTAGTGTGCTTGCTACACTAACATTTTAAGGAGATAAAAAGGGATCCCTTGATAGAAGGAATGCACCTAGGACAAGGCTACCTAACTCCTTTCCCCCAAGTGTAGAGACAAAGATGAGCCAAAATGGATGATAATACACTGCTCCTTAAAAAATGAAATATGATTGCATAAAGCCCAGTTTATACCATCATGAATGGTAGTGAGCATTATGTGATGTACTACAACTACCACATGACAAGGAGAAAAAACTAATGCTATTGATTAAGTGAAAGGATTTTCAATGTTTTTGTTATTTTGAAGGACAATAATCAATAAATATTGTTGTTTCTTGCATGTTAGGCTCTATAGGAACATGAATGCCTTGTTCTGTCACTCCAAATCCTTTGTCATTGTAGCCAAATTATTTCAAAAGTTGGTAAACTCTTCCATAAAGTTTTTCCATTTTTTTCAGGGAACGTGGTTGTTTATGATCATTCTCATCATAAGTGGATGTGCAATTTGTATCTTCTTGTTTGCTAGAAGTTATGGAATTAGATGTTTTTGATGGTTCAATGACAGATTGTGTTGATACCATTACTGCTTGTTTCTCCTTTTCTAATTTGTGTAATCTTGTATTCCCCTATGGATGTAGGTGTGAAATCTAATGAACTCCAAACATCATCTAACAACTTTGTCACATTTTAAAGACACTCATCTTTATCCTCGACTTGTAAAGGTTCCACTTTTGTAGTTGGTGTTAATGTGTTAAGAGGATTGTTTGTTCATATTTCAATTTGTAAACACTATTAAGATTTAGGGCTAGCTTTTATCATGTAAACCTTATTTTTGTAAGTGTATTTCAACATACAATTTAGTGTTGAAGGAACTGCATTCATTTCATGAATCCATGGCCTACCCAAGAGAATATTATATGAGAAATCATGGGGCATCACATGGATGGGAGTTTGCAGCACAACCTTTCCAACTTTGACAAGAAATATTATCACACCAAGCGGTTCATTATCCACATTATAAAAACCTTTGATAGTTAAATCCATGGGTTGAATTAAAGTTTTGTTTTCTCCAATTTTGTCCAAAATACTCACACTACAAACATTTAATCTTGAACCATTGTCAATAAGGGTACATCTAATACCAACCCTATTAATAATAGCCACTATCATCAAATCATCATTTTATTTTTTCTTTTTTTGAAGGAGGTAATTCACTTTGATGAAAGACAATATCCAAATTAGGTTGATTCATATTATCAATCAAAGTTTTCACATCATTTGGTTGCGCACTATGAGGGATAACAACATTTTGCAAAGCCTTTTGAAGCATGTCATTATAATCAAGTGATGTTTGAATCAAATCCTATAAAGATATCTTAGCAGAGTGTTATGAAGTTGCTCAACAAGATGAAATTATTTAGCACCAAGTTATGAGATGTTAAGTGCGGGTGGGAGATATGGTTGAGGTAATGAGATGGAATTTGGTTTTTGTTTTGGTTGCTTATTGTTTCTAGTGTTATATGTGTGAGATACAGTATGATAACTTGGTTTTTGTGACACATGATTACTTGTGAGTTGTCTTGCAAAGTTTAAGATAGTGCTTGGAGGTTCAAGAGGTTCTATAATGAGAGGTGACTTAGGAGGTCCAATAATTAGAGGAATCTTAGGAGGTCCGCAAGGAGTTTGAGGAGGTCAAATAAGTAGAGGACTCTTAGGAGGTTCAAAAGTATTTTAAGGAGGTCCAATAATCAAAGGAGACCTAATAGTCATTTGTGCATTTATAACCTCAATGGATTTGATCTCTTGTTGATGATTTTCTAACAAGGGGGGAATCTAAGGTGACCTTATAATCTTCAACAAGAAATCCATCTTACTTTCTTTTGAAAGAAATGTATCAATGATTTCATCCTCTTGTCCAACAATATCTTCCTAAGTAGGAGAGGTAGGGGGAGAGAAACAAATAGGATTCTCATGATGCTCAATGATTGGATCCTTTAACACCAAGATACCTTCTTCACAAGAAGGTGAGGTATTAGGAGAAGAACAAATATGATTGTCATGAGTGTCCATGATTTCATATTCTTGTACTAAAAAATTCTCACAAGTGGGAGATATGTTAGGATATGAATGAAGACTAGGCAAAGTGATATTAAGAAATGTGTCAATAATTTCATTCTCTTGTGCCAAGATACTCTCACAATTAGGAGAGATTTTGGGAGAATGACTAACATGCATATCAATGATTTTATTTTTTTCCCTTAGATTATGATCATAAGTAGGGAGATTACAATCATACAAGCCATGCGTTACCTTAAGAAAACCATATCTTTGAAAAGGAAACATGTTGCTACTTTCCTTATGGCTGAAATGATCAAAATCAGATAGTTATGTATACATAAAAATAGACACTAGATCTGGACAAAAGAAATTGAGAGAGCTCTACCACATAAATTTGGGCTCAAAAAACTAGGATAAAGACACCTAGGGAACCTATGTCCTGAATAAGGTGTCTAAAAATTCAAATTTTGTCCGTTTAGGGTGTTGTTGAAGGATTTTGATTCTATATTCAAACACATGTGTAACAATGAACATTTTCCAATTTTTTTCCAATTTTATGAATGTGAACGTAAGAGTAAAAATGTGCAACAATGTGAAATGCAAAATGACAATTTTGAAATACAAAAATAGAATTCAGATAATAGAATCCTACAAAACATAGAGAAACAAATATCTAAGATGAATTTCAAGTAGAAAAAGCAGGACAAAGGTGCCCAAGGCGCTTATGTCCTAGGTAGGGATTCGAGAAATTCAAAGTTTCAATATTCTTGTTACTATTTAATGTTCTCATATCTATTACAAAATTTTTGACAATTAATATTTTTGGCAAATTTTGTTACTTTTATGACTATGGAATTGAAACATGCAAGTATGCAAATGTATGATTGATGAATGACAAATTTTGAATTCAATTTGTAGATGCAATATGTAATGATGGATTGATTCCAATATGTTAAATATAAAAATGATGATATGAAAATTATTTTTGAATAAAAATAATGCAACTTTTCACTTTTTAGCAATATGCAAGATACCTAAATTTTTTTGCAAATGCCACTTTTTTTTTCAGATTTTAAATGACCTAATATAGACTTCTTAATGCAATTTGAATATAGATTTGAGCTAAAATGAATGAAATAAACCTTGTTGCAACCTCTAATGCAATATGATATGCATTAATTTAAGTTTTTATGCTTTTTATGATGCAAAAATGGATGCCTAAATGAAAATTGCAAAATAATGCAATGTAAAACCTAGATCTAGGATGAAATGCTTCATATTTTAGGTCTATAGTGTTAACATTCCAGGTTCACCAAAATGAAACAATGAAAATTGGTAACCCTAAGATTTGACCTTAGGTTTTAGGCACCTTTTTCAAAGGTTTCATTAGAGATTTGATATGGTTTGAGTGGTTTGATGGATTTGGACAAGGTATATGAGATTCACTTACAACTTGAAAGGTGATTCAACCTACTCTTGACCAAATTTGGAAATGACCTAATAATGAAATGCAATGATCTCATTTTCCTAATGATGAAAATTAGTGTTTTGATGCAAATATAGTAGATTTGAAAAGTCGTAGAGGAAATTAGACACCAGAAATAGAAAGGGGAGGACACAGTGCACCTGTGATATAAATTTCAATAGAATTTGTTAGGAAATTGGTGCTGAGGGCACCAATATCCTACTAGGGCCTTTTTAGATCTATTTTTATAGTCCTCTAATGCCAGATATGTACTTTTGTTTCTCACTGGCAAACTGTCTAGATCATTTTTAGATATTTCTATAATTGACTTTCTATGGGTTGTCAAGGACTAGGGTTTCAAATGCAACAACGAACAAAGTGTCTTTAAACTTCCTTTGATCCTCTTCAACCTATAACCTACACATTCAAAAAGAGGGAAAATGTTGTACCATTTTAGGGACTTGTCTCAATCGAACCGTGTGTTAGTGTTTCCACTTCCACAATGGCAATGTTAATGATAAACCGATAATGAAAAGGAAGGAAATGATGAATGAACCCAATGTTACAACTCACCAGCCTTCAATGGCTTCCTTGAAGGACTAAAGTCACACACATCACTTCAAGGATCTTGGATCTTGCTTGATAGATTTTCTTGAATGCTTGAATGCCTTCAACAATGTTATCCTTCACAAATTAGCATGACCATAGTTCAAATCACATATGCTTTGACATGATGTTGGATCTTGAATTGCTGCAATAGGACTCTAATGGTTTTTCTTGACTTGTTGATTAATGCTCACTTGTTGCTAGATTCTTTTTACTATGTTCAAATGATGCAATAACTAGGCATTTATATGATATTATTCTAATTTATTAAAAATTAGATCTTGATGACTGACTTTAGATATTCAAATTTTAAATAATAAAGTGCCACAATTGACATATTTGAATTTAAAACCAAAATAGGGGGACACAGGCACCCTAGGTGCTAGTGTCCCAACCCTATTTTTAGAAAGTTTAAAAGTCAAGGAAAGTATTAAATAAGAGCATTTGTTTTATGCTTTCCAATTGTCGTAAACTGTTTTAAATTGGGCCACAAAATGCATAATTTAGGAAACTAGGAGCTTAATTAGGTCCAATAAATTAAGGGGGGAAAAACATAGAGGGAAATTTTTAGGGGCGACAATTTACAATGCTACAAGTACAAAGAAGTTCGTTTGTGAAAATTGTGACGAGGAAACAACATAGAGAAAAGTTCGATTCTAGAAAAGTTTGTAGAGTTTCTAAAAATTTGGAATGAACTTTCATTTTTATCTTTGTGGAATGATGAAGATGCATTGAGTAATCTTGATATTTCATGAAATTCATTGTTGAATTTAATCAAAAGGTATGGGTCTACTTTCTAAATAACAAGTTTGAAGCATATGGCATTTTCAAGGACTTTGTACACCAAACTGAGAATGAATGTGATGAAAAAAATTAAATCACTAAGATAAATAATGGGGGAGGAAACTACAAACAAAGTTATCAACTTTTGTAAACAAAAGGGAATCAAGAGGAAATTCTAAACCCATGTACTCCACAAAAAAATGGATTTGTTGAAATAATGAATATGACACTTAAAGAAAAAGCTAAATCAAAGCTCAAGGTTCATAATATTGAAGATAAATTTTTGGGAGAAGTAGATCATACATCGACTTATTTGATTAATTAATTTTTGACTAAATCTTGGAAATCATCTCTCTAAAAGTAGGTCATATACAAAAAACCATTAGTTAGGCATTTGAGATTTTTTGGGAGTATTTCCTATAGACACATTTTCAAAAGAGAAGAAAAGGAAATTTGATGATAAGAGTGAAAAACATATCCTTGTCAGATATGATGGCTCTAATAAAGCCTATTGATTGTATGATCCTAAGGAAAAAATCATCTTTGTAAATGTCAATTTTGAGGAATAGTGTCACCTTATAAGTGTTCACCATGTTGATTTTACAAAAGAGAAATAAGATAGTGATACATCATACTCACCCAAAAAGGTTGAGTAAGAACAAGAAAGTATTATTGAATCAATAGAAAAAAGAGAAGGGATTAACAAACCAAATTCAAGCTCATTATCCACTCCAAAATCTAATATTTCTCTAAGGAGGTTAGAATGGGTAAGGAAACCATCCATCAAATTTTAGGACTAGGTGTGAGGCCCAACCCTATCTATAGATTTTGTCACACCTTGATAAGTTTAATTATGCTAGTTTGATGAATAAAGTGATGATTTAACCTAATTCCATGTTTAATATTTTGATTTTATTACTATTTTAAATGATTATTGTGACTACTTCCCTTCATTAAATGAAAATGGACAGATCGTTAAGGATGAATGTGAGAAGATAATATTTAGATTCTTGAACAAGTATCATATGAAGAATGCACTTAGATCAATATGAGCTAAGAAAATTTGTATATCTAATATTAGTTTGAATCTTGCTAATAAGTGTCATGTTACTTGGAGAATGATAATGGGCAGGAACAAACCAGGACTTTGGAAGATCAGGGAGAAGTTTCCAGAGGGATCACTAACCAAGAAACATCAAGGTAAAGTTAAAGGATGTCTATAACCAATGAGGGGTATATCTAAGGTAGGTTAATTTGAGGAAAAATTATATAAATTAGACATCAAGTTGAATGATGAATTTTATTAGAGGCAAGAGAGTGTCTAAGAGTAAATTTAGTAGTGTAAATAAAATATTTAACAAAGGTTAGGCCTTCATTAATATTTCATGCATGCTTAAAGTTTCCATTTTTTATATGGAAAGGAAATGAATATACATGTGAATTTGGATTTACTAACCATTGAATTTGATCTTATTGATATTTTGAACAGGTATTTATTATATTTCTAACCCAACATGTATTTGGAAAAATACATGTGAGAGTAATGTCAAGGGTAAGAAAAAAAGGGGGAACAATCTAGACCCAAGTAAATATGTATCTTGTGAAGCTTGATTTTATTTTATTTTTACCCTATGACCTAGGAGGTAATTAGGGTTTTGTCTAAGTTGTAAATTGAGTGGAGGGTTTTAATGATTGGTGGCTTAGTGTAGGTACTTTTTGGACCCTTATTGATTATAGCCATGTGGTTAAGAGTGTAAAATCTATTAGGGTTTTCAAACCCTTAGTTAGGTCTTGAATTTCGAATTGGTCTTTAGAGTTGTTTTTTTAGGGTATTGTATAGTCAAATTTTTTGATATTAGTGCACAAATAGACTGCTAAGGCCTATACCTATGGGAGGGGGACCCTTTGGACATGTGGCACTACCCTTGGGACATGATTTGACCCTTCAAAAGCCCACTTGAAAGAGTGTGACGAATTTGAGTCCTTGGGAGTTGGGAGAAGTGACTTGTCACTCTCCCACCACTCCCTAAAGATCATTAATGAACTTGGGAAGAGCATCAAGGCTTTCACATGTGTGAAGCCACCTTGTAAGGGATGTTGGGTAGAGTGTCATAGTACATTCCCATCTTCCCAAAAGTCTCACACATGTGTGAGAATTTGTGGGGATGTGTGTTGAAAGATCAAATGAGAGAGTGACAAGTGACTCTCTCTCATTCAAATGAATACAAGATGAATTCCTATATATTTGGATTGAAAAAAAGAAATGGATGTTACCCACTTCTCCTCTTGGAGAATTCTTTTGAAGATGGAAAAAGTTTGGGAGAGGGGAAAGGAAGAAAAATGGAAGAGGAGCAAGGAGCTCTCACAAGTTAAGGAGGTGTTCAAGGGGCAAAAAATAAAGATACGTGATTTATCCTCATTTCTACCAGCTTGTTTGTGTAGGAACTTTGTGTTGTGCTATTTTGTTATGGCTTTCAAATCAAGTGGGAAGTTCAAGTTTATGTATGGGTAAATTTAAAATTTGTTTGGTGGGTGGATAAATAGTAAAATTGTAGTTAAGCTATTCTCTTTCTCTTCCTACCTAGATCAATGGTAGTTGTTGTTTCTTGCTCGGGGGTATGGCTAGAGCCCACGAGGCTCCATGATGCCATTATGGTAGGGTGGAGAGCAAGCCCTTGTTTACTAGTTTGCTATTCATTCATTTTTGTGTGTATTTATAGCGTGGAATGGTAAATACTGCAAGATTTTGGGTTAAACAAAGTGTTTCAAACAAAAGTTGTTCATTTTTACTTTATTCTATTATTTTTGAAGCAAAATTCATGTAGACATAGATGCAAATCCTTAATATGGGATGAGTACTCTAAGTCATCTTGGAGAATTTATTTGCACATTGTAAATTTAAGTGTGGGTTTTAAATGCCCCTCATGATAGGGGACATTCATTTAACCTGTAATGGGAGAGAAAGATATTGCTATTTACTGAGTAGCAGATAGTATGAAAATACAATGGTTATAAGATTAAACAACTATGTTGGTTGAAGGGTAATTCAAAGTTGTAACAAAGGATTTTCTTCCAAATCTTGTTGAAATAATCCAAAGAAATTTTTTTTAAAAAAATTATGGGTATTTCCTTATATTAAAATGGGATTGAACCTGCTTGTAAGAATTTACATATCAATATGAATGTATCTATTTATGTGTAAAACTATACTTCCCCTCTCAAGAAATCCAGTTAGCAATTTGTTAAATACAAATAAAATTTAACAAGAACATATATATATAACACCATGGTTTCCAGTGGTAGTGTGTGATTGCTCAGTCATCGCTCTGCAAATAAGGAAATATCCCAACACTTTTTATGATGAAATAATAGTGGTAGGTTTCCTTTTTATAAATTTTATTTGGTGAAATATCAATACTCAGAAGTTGCAACGTATATGAAAATAAATAAATAAAAAGATGAACAGGTAATGGTAAAATACAAACAGATGTACATATACAATTCAAGCCACTTCTCCCTTGCGTGCAGCTTCAAAATGATTGCTATTTTATAAATGAAAGGATATAAAGATAGCTTACCTATAAATAATTAAATATAGAGATTTGGATGATTATCAAGACTCAACACGGATATAGTACAGACATCCAAAAAAAAAAAACGAGAAGAAAAATAAATAAATTCTCATTTTTCACTAGATGATTATAGGGAGTATCGATCCTCAGCCAAGTAAAGGTAGATAATAATAAACAAATGTAATGCTATAGAAGTAAGATCATCAAAGAAACCTTTCCACCTCCAATCCACTATCCATAACTTCTAGCTACTGGAGACATCGTAAGCCTTTCAAGCATGAAGGTAGAGCACCTGTTATGCCAATTTTCTGTACATGAGAGACTGCAGAAGTGAAAGTTTGCACGGGCTATAAGATTTAATGATTCATCTAACTCCTACCGCAGCCATCTGCATAGCCATTCATAAGGGAGTTAGTGAAGAAAACGATTATAAAACATAGTGATGGCAGTGGGCGTAGCTTTGGCTATAGCCCTGCAGAGACATTAATTATGTTGACCAAACTGCTACTACACGCAATAGGCGCAGACACTGCATGGCTCCTATACAATGGTGGATCGATCAAATCTTGTGTCAGCATGTACTAGCACAGTAAATGGACTCCCATTAAATCCACGGAACTCTACATAGAGTGTATAGGTTGGGCTTCAGTTATATTTTATGTCCAGGTGCAACACCTCCCAGGTGAGTGGGTGAAAGAGGGTGAAAAATATTATCTGTCATAGTCAATGCACCTCACCTGTCAGTGCCAAAAGTCATGAGTTGACAACGTCTATAAAAAAATATTTTTTGGATTTTACTATTATTAATCCTAAACATCATATCTAAGCCAACATATAATAAAGGAAATCAGATTAGCATCGATTCCTATCAACAATAATCTTGTAATATTCTCCACAGATTTTACTAAGAAGAATGGCCGTGTAGGTTGCAAAGTTAAATTCTGGGGTTGGTTAGCAGGTAAGGTCAATAAAAATAATCCATAAATAGATAATTACCATTGTAATCAACAGAAATATTAATATGTGGCAGTTTTAACACGAAATGTAAAATGGTAGAAATCGGTCTCTCCTCATTATAACGAACTGGTGTTAGCGAACTGGTGTTAAGAGGGGCAGTGAATGGAGGAAAGGATAGAGGATACAATTAATACCATAATCTGTGATGCAAGATTTAACCCCGCCTATGCTTATGCCTGTGTCTGTCTCCTACCTCCCATATCCATATTTTCTTTCATTATTTAATGGTCTGAAAACAACTAATGAGCAGGAACGTCCAAGTGGACGCATTAAAGTAGCTACATCACCCCCGAGAGGGAAAAGAAAAGATAAAAGAATTCGGTAGAGGATTTTGTCTTTTAAAGGAAGAAATTTAACTAATCAATAAATACAAAAAAATCCCATGTTATAGCAAAAGTCAAGCGTGGTATTATTCTTTTAAAAAAGGATGCTTTCATATGTTAAAAAAAAAAAATAAATAAATAAGAAGCTAATGTGGCCTCCCCTCACGGGAAAGGAAATATGGGTAGGGGGGGGGGTTTAAGCTTTCTTTTAAAAATGGCTCTTATGATATACATGCCATGTGTACATAAAATAAAACAAAGCAAAATCCCTCTCATAAAGTCTTAGAAAATAAGGAAAAGAAGAATATAATTATATAATAAGAAAATTAAGTAGATTATTATATTTTGTGAATTTAATCCATGTTAAATAAATAAGTGATTTATTTAATTATCTGTCTTTTAAAAAGAAGGGGTGAGTTTATATATTAAATATGATGTTTATAATAAAACTAATATTTTATATATAACATAGGTTATTGTTTGGAATTTTAAAAGAAGTTATATTTATATGATTATTAATAATGATACTTACAAAATTAACATTAATATTAGTATTGAGAGTAAGATCAATATTAATATTACTAATAATAGGTGTTGATATTCATAGTGTCAATTGGATTAGTATCTCATGATATTCACAATACTTCTGGATCCATGTAGCCCTAGAATGTTCTTAGCCAACTAGTTACTTGTTCAAGGGTGCACACATTGGGCTATGTACTCCCAACCTTGCTAACCCTTATACCCCACTCATCATTGTATCATGCTTGAGCATGATTGTTAAATGTTATTAATCGCCTTATGGCCCATTTAAAAAAAAAAAATGATGCATTTTCTAGTGAAAATTTATAGGCATGACACTAGGAGGTTAATTATGGATTGATACCAATTATTCTAAGTGCTCATGAACCAAGCTCCTTTGGGTAAGAAGTGTAGACACTTAAAAATGTCCTGAATGATATCACACATTCGAATTAGGATTAATAACATCATTTCATCTTGAAACCCATCCTCTTTTTGCTTAATTAATTAAATTAGCCTAACTATTTCATTAATTATGTCATTTTCATCTATTGACCTAATTAATCTAACTAGGTTAATTCACCCCCTTCCATGCTAACATTTCATCTTTTTAATTAAATACATCAAGTTATTTAATTTAAATCCCTAAGTCTTCTTATTTAATTAAATAACCCTAAGTTATTTAATTAAATATCATTTCACTTTCCTCCTTTTCATTAAATTATTTATTTAATGAATATCATGAAATTCCCCTAATTGACATAATTAAAACTTTGTTTGAATTATCAATTACTAATAAATCTAATTCCACCCACTTGCAAGGGAGTATTCCTTGGGAATATTCCTCCTTTGCGCATTCCTCCAAAAGGAATATTCCCATGGAATATTGCTTCCCCTTTTACACACTAAAAAATTGTTTTAATTTGCTAAATATCTATTTTCCTCACCCATGAAAATATTCCAAAGAATATTCTCTTTCTTCACTCATTTGAAAAAAGGAATATTCTTCCTTATAACAAACTTACAAGAGTTCATGTGCAAATTAACTTACAAGACGTCTTGTGCAAGTTTTGAATGTGTGTTTGTTTGGAAAAATATGAACGCTTGATTCTTTCCTTGATCCATGTGATCATTGATTCTCACCCATTGATGAGAATCCATGATCCATGTTTCATCTCTCCTCCCTCCTTGACCATTGATTAACCTTTTTAATCTTAACCCTTCATTTCTCATTTGTCCTCCTATAAATAGGTCACTATTTGGAGACAAATGGATCCATCTTTTAAGAGAAAACTTATGTTGTTAAAATCACTCTCACTTGTACTCATATTTAGGACTTATTTAGCATAATTTTTAGCTTAATTTACTTGCAGATTAGCTTAGCTTCCATTAATGGCTTCCATGATAACATAAATGCATACATTTAGCATATCTTGTAATTAGGGTTTTAATATTTTTAACTTAAACTCCATTTAGATTAGCTTTGCATGCACCCATATCAATCATCTTAGCCTACATCATGTTAAAATAGCTTGCATCATGATCATTTAGCTTTAAATCATGTTTTCATACACATCTATTATCAGTTTTGTCAATTCTCTTCAATAGAATCGATTGAAACATGCTCATTATCCATGAGATTGAGAAAGGGTCGCCATTCCACATCAATGCGACACCACTCCCCCAATATGATAAGTTTCAATGAATTAGAATAGGTGTTTTAAAAGTTTTCATGATTTAATAAGCTAGTTTTAATGGATTCCTAGTTTAGTTTTCATTGATTGATCTTATTAGACTAATGTTTAGTGGCTTCAGTATGCTTCAAATCCTCATGGAACAAGTGTAGTCAGCCCATACTAATCCATTGATCATAAGAAGTAAAAAATTAAAAATGAAAATGTCAATTGAATCAAGAGATGGATTCAATCCATCATAACCATGCATCAAATTTGATACCTTAACTTGTTGGTAAAGAAGCCATTGATTTTCTAACAATCAAATTCAAATCTTATGGCTCAATTAACAAGAACAAGGCAATATTGTTAGCTAAATTCTACAAATAAAAAAGGTGTTGATTATGATGAAACCTTTGCTCTAGTCACAAAGATGATCACATTTAGAATGTTGATAATAATTTCTTTGTTACACAATTGGAAAATACACCAAATGAATTTTTAAAGTGCATTCTTGAATGGATATATCATAGAGGAAGTATATGTGACAAAAAATCTTGGATTTATTAAAAAAAGGAAAGAAACATTTTTCATGTCACTTGAAAAAGGAACTATATGGTTTGAAATAGGATCCATGAGATTGGTATTAAACTTTGGTAAGTAGTTTCTATTGATTTTTTTGCGAAGACTTGATAAAATAGGCACAAGAAAGGGGTTTAAAGAGTTTTAGAAGGTTAAATTTTTTGATCATAATCCTTGTGAGTCTTAAGTGCCAAGTCCTTAAGGAGAATAATAAATTAGATTTTTTTTGTTGATCTCCTTTCCAAGACTTCACTCACATTGTGTTCAAGAAAAGTTAGGGTTTTTTGTTAGCATTCATTAAAGGGAAGCTTCACATAAGGCACACGACCAACACATTGAAACAAGATTCACCCACATTGTGGGTTGTTGAAAAATTCTTTGCTCACGTAAAAGAAGGAGAACACTCAGTAGGTCCTAAGAGAGAGCATGTTGTAAAAAATATAGAAGAGATATAGTGCATTGTTAAGGATAAATATAGATTTTAGGGACTCCTTCACATCCACTACATGTTTTCAATAAGTTCCCTATAATGTTGTTTTATGTGTTACAAAATATTCAAGGAGAAACCATGTAAACATGTTATTTAATGAATCCTAGTTAGGAAGGTTATGCAGATGTACCAACTTCAGGAAATAAAATTCCATATAGTTATCAATCTCAACAATCTCCATTTGATAGGTATTTCTCATTCTACTACTTTTCAAATTCCTCTTCTGCCATCACATTAGCAAATATTGCTTTAGTGATATGGGTAAGTTAGATATCGATGGAAAGTTTAAGTACCCTACCCAAGAAGTTCTTAGACAAGTGAAATTTATAATGAACCCCTATCATGATTTAAAAGACACTAGATGCTCTATCAAATTATGTACATTAAGAAATGAGATTGATAAAATACAAGGAAGAGAACATTACTATATAGGAGTGAATTTGCACCCCTCTTGAAAATCCCCCTTTTACATGCTTCGCCTTAGAAAAATCCAATTTGACTAAGTAATTCTACATCCTCAATCCATACCCCATCCACTTGGTGCTTGTTTTAGTGTCGATGGGGGAATTTTTGTTAGGGACGTGTGCACAACATGCAGACGTCTGCGTGACATGCTACTATCCTGACATGATTCTTACCTTTGGAATTTTTAGAGGTGTTACGTTCTCCATTAGTGATAAAACATAACACGTCTGCGCCTTCTTACCGACCTTTGAATGGCTCTTTCCCTCCGAAACCTTCTTCAAAATGACTATCTTCACACCAATTCCATCTTCTTCATGCTTCTTCACGCTTCTTCACGTGCATTCTAAAATATTCTTGGCAATTCTTTCATTCTAGCTTCACATTTTGCTCCATACTCTTGCTACTTGCTGCACTATTGGTTTCACAATTCCAACAATCACAACATTCTTCACATCTACCACAAAAGCTACAACTTGGTGTCTTGCAAGACTACTTTTGATGTTGTTGTGGCTATGTCAACTTTTCCATAGCTGTGGACTTGCATTCCTCTCTCATTGGCCTTGAGTGCCTTTGGTCAAGGGTGGTAATACTTTCGTATTATTACTTGGTTGTTGGATTTGAGTAGCTTAGTGCTTGTCGTAGTGCTTGGTTTTATTTCTTCTCCAACATTGTTTTCTTTATCGTATTTCTACATATCTATCTATCTGGTTGTCTATGGAGGTGGAAACACCAAAGGGAGAGTTTGGCTGAGCTAAACCCCTATACAACCCCAACATTTTTCCCCTCTTGGCTGTGTGTAGGTATGCGTTCGTGTGGAGCTTGTTGGAAAATTGGACCCTTCGTGAGTTCATTTCCACCACCTTTGTTTTTTGTCACTTCTACATCATCTTTCTAGTTATTTTTCTTATTTTGTCTTTTATCATTTTAGTTAGCACTTTAAACCTCAACTACTAAGTTGTCAGTAGGTTCACTATACCTTTCACTATCCTTTTTCACTTTCTGTCTATATGGATGCCAACACACCTATGAGACGCCAACACGTTGCACTGTCATCCTCGTCCTACATTGCTATCCTCTGGCAGAGAGCTGTCTGAGGTATAGTTTGGGTTCCAAAAACCTTCTCCCTTACTCCTAACTTAACTCTTGGATTAGTAGGGTGACAAAAGCACTGAGAGTTCTCTTCATTCTCTATCCTTGACATTCAATCCTTGTCCAACTTGAGATAGATCAAGGCAACCTTCTGCTCTCAACTTTCTATGCCTTGGAGCCTTGGTGTGGTTGGTTCCCCTCCTCTACAATTACCAACAATTATGGCCCCTCTCTTGAGATGATAGATGTAATGGGATCACATGTAAGAGGAGTCCTTCCTATTGTAAGATAGTTTCAATAGAGTTTTAGTAAGAGTCAGAAGTAGAGAGCTCCAAGTCCAAAATGCTACAAGAATTTTTGAAAATGAGAGAGAAGAGAGAGTTTTTGTTCATAGGATAGGCATGGGTGACCATTCTAGTCATGTTTGGGCGTTGGCACATGCATCACAAATGGTTTGTATAGAAATTCCTATTTGAATTTTATATTTTTGTGGGATTTTTGTGTGTCACATAGATGTCTACGCTTCATGCTATAGTCCAACCAATTTTCTCTAAAATTCAAACCACAAGCTATGAATGCTCTATCATTTTCATCCATGAAGTCAAAATCATGAAATATTGATTATTGATTTTGTCATAAATGTACCGAGTGTCATGCGTAAGTGTGAAATTGACCTAGGGTGAAATATTCAAAACATTCAATAAAACTATAAGATTCTTCCTATTAAGGAAAGTAATGTAGGGCTATAACTAAGTGGGATTAAGATTTGACTTTGTTGATGGCTATGTGAAGGGTTCTACTTGGATATATATCTAAATTTAAAAAGGGCTTCAACTATGTAGATAAACGTGAAAGGAATATGTCTAGATGGAAAATAAGATTTCACTAGATACAAATAATGTAATAAAATGGCTCCATCTAGATATGTTAATGGAGCTCTATATAGTACCAAAAAAAGCATAACTACATCATTGGCATCAGAATCATACAAACATTAGTAATAATATATGTCCCTTCATTGGTTACACTTGGAAGAAAGGAGAAAAAAATAAGCATGATAAAAAATGTAATAGAGAAAAACCATCATCACATGATAAGTACATAAGCACATGAACTATGAATAAATATTGAGGTGTTTATGAAAGGTTATCCTTGTATAAGCAAATAATAAAAATATATATCCATAAATGTTGGGTAGGGAACACATAATCTCACCACATATGTAATAAATTGATGCAATACCGGGTTCAAATCCTTTCTACAATTCCAATTTGACCATAATAAAATAATCTACTATTCTCAAAACATCAACACCATGACCTTTCATAATTTCAACCTACCTTCCTAGTAGCATTGCAAACCATGGAATTTAAGCATATTTCACAAAAAACTCCTCTAACCCACCAACCATCAGTCTTTTCAAGAACCCATTAGTGTATTCTTTAACATGTCACAAAACCCCATATGATTCCTTTAAAACATCACCCTCAAACTAGTGCTTCAATGCTGTCCTAGACCCCCAAATAGGTCTATTTTTCAAAGCAAGTGCAACCTAAACCATCTTCCAACCCCCAAAACCTATAAAAATTAATTTATCAGACTTAAAAACCACTAAATCAACCATTTTTAACATCCATAAAACTCTCCAAGTCTCTGGTTCACCAAACCCTAATTTTTGCTTGATTAGAAGGGGGTTTATTGAAACTCTACTTTCCCAACCTTTGATCACCCTATAAAAAAATCCAGAATGTCCAAAAGTGTTTGATCATGCTTGAAGAACCTTTAAATCTTGCTTTCCCAAGGATTCACAACCATTTCCTACTTTATACCCCCAAATTTCACTCAAAACATACAACTTTCCTATCTAGGGCATCATACGAACCCATATAAACCATCAATCTAACTCCTAAAACTTACATAATATCAAAGGCCATCCAAAATACTACCATTTTACTAGGTTTGGAGTGATTTAATTTACTAGGTTTGGAGTGATTTAACTGGGTAAAATCAAACTTATGCAATTTTGATTGCTCACGAGTTCCCTACTCAAAATTTCTGGACAAGTTTTCAAGGAAATGCCATAACTTTCTTGTTTCACATTGAAACTCAACAAAACCAACTATAAAATGATATAGACTCATATATTTACCAATTCCAATAACTTCCCCTCGAGATTATGACTATATGGGGCCATACAGTGCTCTGCAACACATATTTACCAGTAAAAACTTAGAATTTTGCATATAAAACAGGGTTTCTTTATTGATTTTCCTTTATTTACAAACCTCCAACCTCTTCCTTGAGGTTTTCCACAATTTTAAATGTTTTCCACCCTTTACAAACCAAATACAACTGACTCAAACCAACCTTCTAACTACTCGACTCTTCACATTCCACCATTTACACTTTTTTCATTTTGCAAATTTTCCCTTGACAACTTTTTACTAGATTTTGCATTTTGCAAATTTTTGTACCCCACAATGTCTAAAGACCTCTACATTGAATCAATACATGTGATAAAATGGTCTAATAAGACCTTATTCCATTGAAAAAACACCTAAAACCTATTATGGACCCCATTTGACAACATTTTCATAAAATGCCCTTGGTACCCTTGCACCATAAATCATCTAAAGGACAACAATGTGTAATGATCACATGGGATAAATGCATAAATGAACATGTAGTCTCATATAATTCTTTTCTCCTTGACAATGGTAAGTGATTATAAGCACAATCAAATGTATTATAGTTTGAACAATGTGAGCATTTACATATGGGATGACTAGAACATATATCATGTCAATTACAAGCACATAGGTCATAAATGCTAGTAGTGAAAAAGTATTGATCAAAATAAATGCAATATCACATGACTTTTAGTGTATCAATAAATTGTAGTGCCATTAATAATTTTCCAATCATGCGTAGTGTCACCATGTATTAATTATAAATGTGTAGGTTAGGTAAAAAATCATAGTGGGAAATAGACCCCTAGTTAGAAATAGTAATGTAAAAGGTTTAAATAGTAACATTTTATCTCACATTCAACATGAGAGAGATATTGCTTTGGTCATTTATAATATGGTACAACGAGGATATAGCTTGACACAAATAAATAGAACATAGTGCCATTAATAATTTTCTATCATCATGCCTAGTGTCACCTTGTATTAGTTGTAAATGAGTAGGTTAGGTAAAAATGCATATTGGGAAATACAACCCTAGTTATAAATAGCAAGGTAAAAGGTGTAAATAGTAACATTTCATTTACAAATTCAACTTGAGAGAGATATTATTTTGGTCATTTATAATGGTGGTACAATGATGATATAGCTTGACACAAATCAATAGGATATGGTCATATTGATGTCATGCATTCAAATATGATATATATAAATTCTCCTATTTTTCATGTAGTGTTTTCTTTTTTTGAAAAATATTAAAATATCAAAACATTAACATAGGGAATTTTGTTTTCATGTTTGTAATGCATTGATATAGCCCCACATCCATGACTAAAACCTTGATATCCATAGATATGACCTATATATGAATTTGTAGACACGAAAAATGTACCAAATTGATCCTATATGCTTGATCCTGATTTACTAACACCATTTCGTACTAAATCATCTCCTTTGTTAGTCATTTAATCGAATAATTTGTATTTGATTAAATTCATCACTCTTCATCTCTTAATTAAATAAATCAATTTTATTTGATTAAGTCATCGTCCCTCTTTTAATTAAATAATTCATTTTATTTAATCTCTAAAGTTATCTCATTTAAATTAAATAAAGTTATCTTTATTTGATTTAAAGCTAACATCATCCTCTTTAATTAAATAAATAAATCTTTATTTAATGAAGTCTAAATCATATTCCTCTCATTTTGATTTAAATCAATCCTAAAATCTAAGTCAAAATGGTCAAATCAAATAATCTCCTTTAAATTAATCAAATCTTGATTAATGCTAATCTTAATCCATCAAATCCTCTAGCTTTTGCCACTTGCTCATGAAAATAAATTTATCAGTTTATTAAATCATCTATTTTCTTTCAAAAAGGAATCAATGGTTGGAATATTCCCCAAATTTGAAAAATGCCTCCAAAAGGGTTTGTACATCCAACAAAGCATTTAAAATCTCTTACATGTCCTTTTCTTGAGTCATGTGGCATTAACTTCACCTTTCACCTCATCCTTCAAGCCATCTTTTGAATTTTGATCTCCCCCCTTTCCAAAATGTGCTCAAGCTTCTTCCATTCACATATTGACAAGTGGCACTTTCCCATTGGATGTTGAATGATCCAACATTGCTCCATTTTGCTCATTTCTCTATCTTGTCTTTCTATAAATGGAGGGATCATCCTTTTTTTGGAGGATCCACAATTTGAGCAAGTTTACTATACTGAATTTTATCCTCAAGCATATCTATTTTCATCAATTTTATCAAGGTCTTAGCTAGGCTATGCAGATTTTTCATCATGGAGCTCAAGTGAATCTTCAACAAAGTGGATCAACCTTCATCACTTATCAACATTGCATCATAGGAGTTGGGAAAGGGCCAATTTTCACATCAAATTGGCACCAATTCCCCAAAGTCAAGTAAAAGGTTTAAATTAGTTCAATTTTGACATGTGCTTTTTCATTTTGATGGCTTTAGGTTGCTAATTGGTTTTTCTAGCCTCTGTTTTGCAATTCTAATCAATTTTTGCAGGTTGGTCTAATCAAGGTGAGGGAGGAAAACGAGGTTGAAAGTGACCTTATGGAATCATTCTGTCATTACATCAATTGTTTTTGAACACTTTAGTGTTTTCTTAACACTTTGGGAGAACTCATAATTTCTCTTAAGGATTTGTCACCTTTCATGCTCTTAGGACATACTAAATTTATTTTGGACTCTAAAAAGAACACTACAAAAGTTTTCAATTTTTGCTACAAAGGGATTAAAAAGAACATTAGACAAAGCCACTAGATTTTTGCTACAAAGGGCTTAAAAAGAAGTCACTCTTGATTTGAAAGGATAAAATGAACATGTACTTCTTTGTCTTGTAATCATTTACCCAAAGTAATACCATCGCAAAGACGTATGTGCTTCTCTCATGCCTCACAGTGATCTTGAGAATCAAAAGGCTTTTTGGTGATCTTAAGTTGGGTAAAGTGATTGCCTCCACATTTCATTTGGGTTTAAAAATTGAACACATCTTGCGAGTGTGAGTGGAGCATATTGCACACATTCTCTCTCTTTGTTTCGCAACAAGGATTGATCAAGTTACAGATATGTTTGCTCGCTTTTGTTTATCTTAGAGGGCTTGCCTTGTGGGAAAAAGTAATCACCCAAGGGAACAACCCAACCGACAACACGCTAAAGCCAAGCAACTTCCAACCGGTATATAAGTGTGGATATTGGAACAAAGGCCAATATCACGAGGATTATTCTGACGAGAAGGGAAACAACGGTCTCTCACCGCATAGATGGTCCCCCACGAACAAAATTCCTGCATTAAAACCCTTGTTTAGAAAAGGCCAAAATACTTGATCTATTTGTTGGTGCAAGAACGGTCGTTCTGAAGCCACCCCACATTTTTACAGCTTTTAGTAGAAATGGAAAGTATGCCATGGGAGTTTCATGGGTATTGATGCTTGGCTGCCCTGTATAAGTGAGTGCCATTGAGGGGAGCCAGTGGGGTCAAGCATCTAACCATTCGCTAAAAGTAGGCATAGCTAGACTTGTCCAAGTGGGGATTCAACAAATACAGTCTTTCATATCCATAGGATTGTGCATGTTCTTGGAAACAAAACACTTTCCTTGCTCGCAACCATTGGAAAAACAAACATTCAACATTATCATCAAACTTCAAACCCTTTAGGAAGCAAATATCATTGAAAAAAATTCATGTGTTATTGCTTGCCCTTGGGATTCTATCCTTAGAGGTTTCTAAACATTTGAATTTACATCTCAATTTGCTTACTAAGGTCAACAATAGAATTTTTTTTCCCTAATTTTCTTGAGTTCCACATAATGTACTTTGTGGGATGAGAAGAAGTTAAGACATTGGACATATAGTTTGAAAATATAATCAAGAAAGTGTTTGTGGTAAAAACAACTCATTAATCAAGATGAAATCAATTGAACCCCACACACGTGTTTGTGTATCTTTTTTCATATGGTTTTTTCATGCAAAAATTGGCCTTTTGGTTTGAACTATTTTTTGGGAAAAGTGTGTTCTTCAAAACCTTGGTCTTGTAAACAAGTCTCTCTTAGGTTCATTTAGGATCAAAATCAAACACTTCATTCATCCAAAAAATTTATCATCTCCATCCCACCAACAAATTTACAGCTTTGGAAACATCAATATTCTAGACTTGGGTACATCCTTAAACCAAATCAAAATCATTTGTTTAGTTAGGTGTGTTTGGATGAATCCTTCCTCATACATCTAGTTAAATTATCATCCTTGTGGACAAGTTTATTCCAAGATAACATCCAACATCTTGGGGTTTATAAGTCCATTATCCAAATCAAATCAAATCAAATCCAATCCAAATCAAAGAATCCAACAAATCCTAAGGTCTAGCATTGATCCAAAGTTCCTAAAAAATTCAACACCCATATCATTCACCCCTTTCATCCTTCATCTCATCATTGGTCCTGAACACTTTAGAGGTTCACTTTTGTAACAAGGTAAAAACACAAGAAGAACATGGAATATAAACTTGATCCATACATCATGAGCGGTCTAAATCAACCAAACTATCAAAGCTTTACAAAACCAATGGATTATCAAAACTCACATTTATACAATCCATACATGGGATCATTATCTCCTACAAACCTCAATGATACAAAAAATGTGAGTATACCCAATCAAAAGTTTGGAACACCTTTCCTGATGGTAGATTTAAATCCAAGACCAAACCTACAAATCTATCAACCAAAGAATCAATGCATGAATCTTCAAGAAAACAACATTATCCCACCAAATCCATACATTCCAAATATGAATATACCAAGTACAAGTTTTCCAAACATGAAAATTTCAAATCCACCCTTGGTAAACTTTGGGATATATATGTTTTCGAATCACACAAATGTTGTTCAAAGTCCAAACAAGATGTTAATGATTCCACGCATTGATCCAAGTCAAGGTAACACCATGCAAAATCAAAGCTACCTAAATCAAGGAAATGGGATTCCCAACCACAACAATGATCAAATTCAACCCATAATGCCAAATCTGAACATCATCCCAAATAAAAACATTGTCCAAAATCAATTTTCCCATGATCCCATACAAACACCACAAGTACACATTCCAAATCTGCTTGAACAAAAGCCAAATCAACCATATCAAGGGAGTCAAAATCAAAATCAAGATCAAATTTCGCTAGATGAACTTGCTTCACTTGCCAAACTAATTGAATTATTGAGCCAAGAGACATCTTCACTCCAAAATCAATACACTCTTCGATTGGTTAAACCATGTCATCAAAGCGTTGAGTTGTTTCCACAACCACATCAAGAACAATATCTCCAATATCAAGAGGTTGGATATCAAGATCAACAACATCAACAACAAACCCAATCACCACATCTCAAAGATCAATCACCACATCTCCAAAATCAATCACTACAAGGTCAATTTAAAGTACAAGTCTTACATGGTAACAAATGGAAATACACACCACTTGGGAAACCAATCGAGTCGATCATGCAACAATTGGTGCAAGAAAAACTCATCACAATTCCCACCTATGAAAATTATCAAGATCCCTTAGTGAAACCGCCATGGTACAATGAAAATCACCTTTGTGATTTCCATAAAATCAAGGGACACACAATATCAGATTGTATTCAACTCAAAAATATAATCCAAGACTTGATTGATCAAAAAGTAATAACTATTGGGGACAATAATCAGGACTCAACCACTAGTGATAGCATTGACAATCTCCCCATCACAATTGTTGAAAGGAATGATCAAAATCTATCCATCGATGAGCACCTTGAAGATGTTTCTACCTCATCTGAAGATCAAATCAACATATATCAAGAGTCACTTTTCAATCATGATCAAAATACACCAACAATACCCAAAAATTATCCAATTCAATAAATGTCAACATCACTTGACCCAATGGTTGAAGAAATTCACAATATCTCTGCAACAATTGTTGAAAAAAATGTTCAAGATCTCTCCATTAATGAGCACATTGAAGATGTTTCTACCCCATCCAATGATCAACTCACCATACATCAAGAGCCACTTTTTAGTGATCTATTTCATGGAGTGTTAGAATTATTTGATCCCATTGACATAATCCATGACCCATCGACCAATGATTATGTTGAAAACGTCTCTCTATCACCTAATGAGTTAGAGGACATATCTCAAGGATTTATTCCAAAGCATGATCAACAACTTTCACCAAATTCTAGCAATAGTCCTTTCCAAGACATATTGACATCCTTTGACCTCATGGTTACAGATACTGAAGAAATCCTCAACTCAACACTTGATCCAAATCCACTCAAAGCTCAAGAGGATATTGAGCCACTTCCCATTCCTAATGAAGATATCCAAGAAACCTTTATAAGCAATCCATCCTTTGAAACTGACCTATGTCAAGAATTTGATCCAAAGCATGTGAAAAGCAATTTTGAAATCATTCAAGATCAAGAATTTGTATCTCCAAGCTACTACAATGGTCTAATGGACACTCTCCTATCTATACAAGATGATCATATCCACATAGCACATACTCCTTCATCTACCCATGAGATGATTTCTATGGATAGACATGTAGATGATCTTCATTAAGAACAAGATTCCTTTACTCCTGACATTATGACACAAAAAGTGCAGATTATTGATTCCTGTAGTCAAACTAAGTTGTCAACATTAGGATCATATATATCCCAAATTCAAATTGAAGACATCACGTATGAAGATATCCAACATTTTCCACTCAAGGAAATAGGTCAGATGAAATAGGATATTCTGGAGTTAGCATAGCAGCAAATTGAAATAGCATCATCTACATTGGTCATTTATCAGAGAAGGCTTACTGAACAAGACATTTTAAAACAAGCAGAATCAAAGAACAAATGTGCTACTACCACCATACTGGGGGAAACTATGTCTCAAGAAAATTTCAACATAGGGATCATGAAGAGTCCTTATGGTGAAACCAATGTCAATACTACAACCAGCCATGTCATGAATCTTCATCCACCCATCACCCCATCCATGAATTGGGACCAACATCGAAAGAAAGAAATGAATCAAAGCAAGAAGAATGTCATCAAATAAAAGGAATTTGGGAATCATAAAGGAAAAATCAAATAAACATGGATACCAAAATATACAAAGAAAGATTATCCCTATCAAACTCCATCAGTCAAAGACACTATGGGGAAAAATAAAAAAGGGAAATGTATCCATCAAAGACATCCACAAAATAAAAATCAAGCTTCCCAAGCGACGTACAAAGTATATCAAGCAGTTAGTCCTAATTCCATACACACTTTCGTATCCACCCATTATTGATCATCTTCCCAAGTTTGGAGAGTCAAGGGTTCTAAGCTATCAACCAATCCATATTTTATTCTTAAACACACTCCATCCTCTCCTCCATGCATGATATCCAATTCTCACATTGACCATGTATTGGTAGCCATCCTTCATCATAAGGATTCAAAAGGCACTCTATCACAATGCACACACAGACAAAGTTAACTCCAGTATCAACAAAGCATATCAGGAATCTTGAAATTTTCTTTCAAGTGCACGTATCTTGGCAAAGAAGCTTCTTCAAGTAGGATATCAATGGAACATTATGAAAAAAGCATCTACATCAACACCACTAGGTGGTTCAGCATGAGATTAAAATCTTTCACAAAAATATACAAACAAATCAAAAAACATGAAAATCCCAAAAAAATAAATAAATTAGAAAAAGGATTGAAAATAGTAAAGAAAAAAATCATCCAGTAGTGAAAACCACTTTGGTGGCACTTTGAATAGGTACCATGATGAAAACTTGGCAAACATGCATCATGTGTAAAATAGAGCATTTGTGTGTGCCAATTCAGGTGAAAGCATCTCATCTCATCCATAATAAATCCAACATTCCATCCATCTCATCCATAATAAATCCATTTATCCAATCCTTTTTCAGCCATCTCCATCCATCTTCTAAATTATCTTGTTCTTGATGAAAATTTGGTGCACACTTTACACTTGCTTATGATAAACATCTTGACACGAGTCATTTTCATTCACCCTATCCTATCCCAACATTATCTGAGCCATGAAGCATTATCCAAATGAGCATCCTCTGTTCAAACACCTTATCTTATTGCAAGATAATCCATATCCCTCCATCCATACATCTATCCCAGCCTCCACCCATGGCATTCCATACATTGGTAGACACTGGGGGCAGATATATGTACATCTTGCTTCGAAAATAAAGCTTGATCTATATCCTCCAACTTATGTGGTGATCGAAACATTGGAAAAATTGGTCAAAGCACTTGTGAGAAAAAATCCAAATCATTAGCCCATGGCATATTTTTACAAGATGTTCCTTATCAAGCTTTATTTTTCATCAAACATCAATCCAAACAATCAATATCAGTCACATCTAATTTTCACTTCAACATCATATCAAATCATTCAAACAAATTTTGTTCCAAAACCAAGCTTCATCAATCTTGATCAATCAAATCCAATCAATCCCTCATCATCTTGGGATATCCATCCCAATCCTTGTGTTGCTTAAACACTATCCTTGCATTGTTGTGTATCATCAACAATGTTATCATCATCAATCCATCAATCTAATCAATCAACCTTAGCTTGGTTTTCAGAAAAATCCCAAAATAGAGCACTGATAGCATCAAACACATCCTTATCCAAATCATCAAAATCATGCAAAAATCCAAAAACATTCAAAACATATCAAAAATCCAAAAATACTCAAAAAGTTAGAAAACGTCAAAAATATGTTATCCAAACCATGTCGTCTCTGAGCTTAAACATAGGCAAGGCTAATATTTGATCAATCACCGAGACACAAAAACATAAAAACCTTCAAAAAAACACAAAATCCAAAAACATTCATAAAATCTCAGAAAACCCCAAAACATTGGAAAATTGAAAATCAAAACATTTGTAAAATATCGAAAATACCAAAAACAACCTCATAACATTTCAAAAAAAACATCAAAAACATCCAAATATTTGAAAAATCCATCCATCCCCATCTCGCTCTCACCCGCAATAAACATCCGCTCATAATAAATCAATTGTCATCCTCAACCTTTGGTGAAATAGTTAGAAACAAGTCTAGCATATTCAAAAGTGAAAACTCAAATGTCAAAGTCTCAAGTCTAGGTCAGTAAGTAAACAAGTTGGTCAACTCTTTGTATCAATAGCTTATCATCTAGTCAATTCCAAATCAATCATCTGATATCATCATGTCCTAGGATGCATCCTTCCTACAATGGACATCAACATCAGGCATCACTGTAGTTTAGTCTTGGCTAGAGGTATGAAGAACATTGGCTTGTTTGTGTACTTGATCTTTTCTTTTGATTTATCTTATTGCGCTCATTTGAATGACCTCTTAATGATGTCTACTCAAAATGATTTAGAGAAAAAGGAATGGGGCAACGATCATTACCTTTTGTCTACTATGATTGTTGGACGTTCTTGTAATATAACTTGGTGAATACTTGCTTTGTTAGGTGCATCCTAGCAAGGTTTCCATATGTCAGGTGTGAACAAGAAAACTCCTATCTATTTATCAAGTCAAAGTCCATTGCACTAGGTACAACACCATCCTGGTTCTTTATACCTTGATGCATCGTACCTATGTTTGTTATCAAACATAAGGTAACTAGCCCTTTTAAAATCCCAATTCCTAATAAGCTTTGCACCATCATCATCATCAACATCATCCTCATCATCTCTAATAAAGTCTCGTAGATCATGGGCTTGTTGGATCCTCTTGTCATCATCTCATTTCTTCTTACTAACATTTCTAAATCAGTATCAAGTGTGTGTAATATATCAAAGTATACAGGAGGCTACCCATGGTCAATGATTGTCTACATCATCAAATTTGTCTACATCAAACATTCGAGCTGAACTAATCTTGAACCTCTTTGTCGCGAGATCACCCAAAATTCAAACATGTTTGCTCGATCTCTCGAGGGGGGCAGTATACCGGCGTAATTCTTCATTCGCTGGGGCAATAGTGGGGCTTCCGAAAAAATTGAAGAGTTTTTGAATTTTGATTAAGACAGTTTATTCTTTGAACCAACGTAGCAAGTACTTTGCTTCAAAGAGGGGCAAAATGTAGACACGAAAAATGTACCAAATTGATCCTATATGCTTGATCCTGATTTACTAACACTATTTCCTCCTGAATCATCTCCTTTGCTAGTCATTTAATCGAATAATCTGTATTTGATTAATTTCATCACTCTTCATCTCTTAATTAAATAAATCAATTTTATTTGATTAAGTCATCGTCCCTCTTTTAATTAAATAATTCATTTTATTTAATCTCTAAAGTCATCCCATTTAAATTAAATAAATTTATCTTTATTTGATTTAAAGCTAACATCATCCTCTTTAATTAAATAAATATGAAATCTTTATTTAATTAAGTCTAAATCATATTCCTCTCATTTTGATTTAAAACAATCCTAAAATCTAAGTCAAAATGGTCAAATAAGATAATCTCCTTTAAATTAATCAAATCCTGATTAATGCTAATCTTAATCCATCAAATCCTCTAGCTTTTGCCACTTGCTCATGAAAATCAATTTATCAATTTATTAAATCATCTATTTTCTTTCAAAAAGGCATCAATGGTTGGAATATTCCCCAAATTTGAAAAATCCCTCCAAAAGGGTTTGTACATCCAATAAAGCATTTAAATTATCTTACATGTCCTTTTCTTGAGCGATGTGGCATTAACTTCACCTTTCACCTCATCCTTGAAACCATCTTTTGAATTTGAATCTCTCCCCTCTTTACACATTCTCCAAAATGTGCTGAAGCTCCTTCCATTCACATCTTGACAAGTGGCACTTACCCATTGGATGTTGAATGATCCCACTTTGCTCCATTTTTCTCATTTCTCCATCTTGTCTTTCTATAAATGGAGGGCTCATCCTTTGTTTTGAGGATCCACAACTTAGAGCAAAGTTACTCTCTTCATATTGAGAGCTAATTTTATCCATTTCATATCAAATGTTCATCATTTTCATGGTTTCATAGCAAGGTTATGCCAAAATTTCATCAAGGAGCTTCAATCATCCACAAATCTTCATCAAGCTTACATAGGAGTTGGGAAAGGGCCAATTTTCACATCAAATTGGCACCAATTCCCCCATGGGATTGAGAGTTTGCATGTTTAAATAGGATTTCAAATACTTTCATTGCTTTGTTCTTCAATTTCTTTCCTATTTGAGCATTGTAGATGAATTTCATGGGGAATCTTGGTTCTTACTTGCATTTGGATCTAATATTGTGTTTGTTTCTTGTGTTTGTGCAGGTATAGGATTGGGGTTCTACATAATTTGATCTACACATTTGATTTTGAAACACAACTTGATCCAATCAATTATATTTATATATTTTTTTAAAATTTTCCTTAATGAATCATATATATATATATATTTTAAATTTTCCTTAATCAATGTGACACCACTGCCCCAATATGATAAGTTTCAATGGATTAGAATAGGTTTTTTCAAAGCTTTAATGATTTAATATGTTAGCTTTAATGGATTCCTAGTTTAGTTTTCATTGATTGATCTTATTGGACTGATGTTTAGTGGCTTCGTTATGCTTCAAATCCTCATGGATCAAGTGTAGTCATCCCATACTAACCCGTTGATCAGAAGAAGTAAAAAATGAAAAATGAAAATGTGCATTGAATCAAGAGATGGATTCAATCCATCATAACCATACATGAAAACTGATACCTTAACTTGTTGGTAAAGAAGCCATTGATTGTCAAACAATCAAATTCAAATCTTATGGCTCAATTAGCAAGAACAAGGCAATATTAAATTAGCTAAATGCTACAAATAAAAAAAAGGCGTTGATTATGATGAAACCTTTGCTCCAGTCACAAAGATGATCACATTCAGAATGTTGATAACACTTTCTTTGTTGCACAATTGGAAAATACAACAAATGGATTTTTAAAGTGCATTCTTGAATTGATATATTATAGAGGAAGTATATGTGACAAAAACTCTTGGATTTATGAAAAAAAGGAAAGCCACATTTTGCATGTCACTTGAAAAAGGAACTATATGGTTTGAAATAGGCTCCATGAGCTTGGTATTAAAACTTTGATAAGTAGTTTTTGTTAATTTTTGTGTGAAGACTTGATAAAATAGGCATAAGAAAGGGGTTTAAAGAGTTTTAGAAGGTTAATTTTTTTGATCATAAGCCTTGTGAGTCTTAAGTGCCAAGTTCTTAATGAGAATAACAAATTAGAATTTTTTTTGTTGGTCTCCTTTCCAAGACTTCACTCACATTGTGTTCAAGACAAGTTAGGGTTTTCTATTACTATTCATTAAAGGGAAGCTTCACATAAGGTGCAAGACCAACACCTTGAAATATGATTCACCCACATTGTAGGTTGTTGAAAAAATCTTTTCTCACGTATAAGAAGAACACTAAATAGGTTTTGAGAGAGAGCATGTTGTAAAAAATATAGAAGAGATATGGTGCATTGTTAAGGAGAAAGATAGATTTTAGAGACTCCTTCACATCTATTGTACATGTTTTCAATAAGTTCCCTATAATGTTGTTTTATGTGTTACAAAATATTCAAGGAGAAACCATGTAAACATGTTATTTAATGAATCCTAGTTATGAAGGTTATACAGATGTACCAACTTCAAGAAATAACATGAAAAATAGCTATCAATCTCAAAAATCTCCATTTGATAGGTATTTCTCATTATATACTACTTTTAAAATTCCTCTTCTACCATCACATTAGCAAATATTGCTTTAGTGATATGGGTAAGTTAGATATCAATGGTAAGTTTAAGTAACCTGCCCAAGAAGTGCCTAGAAAAGTGAAATTTATAATGAACCCCTATCATGATTTAAAATACACTAGATGCTCTATCAAATTAAGTACGTTAAGAGATGAGATTGATAAAAGATGAGGAAGAGAACATTACTATATAGGAGCGAATTCACACCTCTCTTGCAAATCGCCCTTATACACCCTCCACCTTAGAAAAATCCAATCTGACTAAGTAATTCCACATCCTCATTCCATACCCCATCCACTTGGTGATTGTTTTTAGTGTCGGTGGGGAAATTTCTGTTTGGGACGCATGCACAATGCGCAAACATCTGTGTGACATGTTGTCGTCCTAATAGGATTCTTTCCTTTGGAATCTGCAAAGGCATTACATTCTCGATTGACGATGAAACATAATGCACCTACACCTTCCTTCCGACCTTTGAATGACTCTTTCCCTTTGAAACCTTCTTCAAAATGACTATCTTCACACCAATTCCATCTTCTTCATGCTTCTTCATGCTTCTTCACACATTCTGAGATCTTCTTGGCAATTCTTTCATTCTAACTTTATGGTTTGCTCTATACTCTCGCTACTTGTTGCACTATTGGATTCACAATTCCAATAATCACAACATTCTTCACATCTACCATAGAAGCTGCAACTTGGTGTCTTACGAGACTTCTTTTGACGTTGTTGTAGTTACGTCGACTCTAACATAGCTGTGTACTTGCATTCCTCTCTCATTGGCCTTGAGTGCCTTTGGCCGAGGGTCGTAACACATTCATATTATTACTTTGTTGTCGGATTTGAGTAGCTTAGTGCCTCTCATAGTGCTTGGTTTTATTTCTTCTCCAACATTGTTTTTTTAATCGTATTTCTACATATCTATCTATCTGGCTATTCGTGGAGGTGGAAACACTAAAGCGGGGGTTTGACTAAGGAAAACCGCTATACAACCCCAAAAATTTTCCCCTCTTGGCTCTGTGTAGGTACGTGTTCGTGTGGATCTTGCTGGCGAACTGGACCCTTCATGAGTTTATTTCCACCAACTTGGTTTTTTGTCACTCCTACATCATCTTTCTAGTTATTTTTCATTTTTTTGTCTTTTATCATTTTAGTTAGAGCTTTAAACCTCAAGCACTAAGCTATTAGCAGGTTCACTATACCTTTCACTATCCTTTTACACTTTCTGTCCATATGGGCGCCAACACACCTATGAGATGCTAGCGTGTTGTGTTGTCGTCCCCGTCCTATGTTGCTATCCTCTAGTAGAGAGTTGTTCGAGGTATAGTTTGGGTTCCAAAAACCTACTCCTTTAGTCCTAAATTAACTCTTGGGTTAGTAGAGTGACATAAGAAGCACTGAGAGTGCTCTTCATTCTCTATCCTTGACATTCAATGCTTGTCCAACTTGATGTAGATCAAGGAAACCTTCTGCTCTCAGCTCTCCGTGACTTGGAGCCTTGGTGTGGTTGGTCCCCCTCCTCTACAATTACCAACAATTATGGCCCCTCTCTTGAGATGATAGATGTAATGAGATCATGTGTAAGAGGAGTCCTTGCCATTGTAAGAGAATTTCAAAAGAGTTTTAGTAAGATTCAAAATTAGAGAGCTCCAAGTCCAAAATGTTGCAAGAAGTTGTGAAAATGAGAGAGAAGAGAGAGTTTTTATTCATAGGCTAGGCATGAATGTCCATTATAGTAATGTTTTGGGTGTTGGGACATGAATCACAAATGGTTTGTATAGAAATTCCTATTTGAATTTTAGATTTTGTGGGATGTTTGTGCGTCACATAGATGTCTACGCTCTATGCTATAGTCCGACCAATTTTCTCCAAAATTCAAACCACAAGCTATGAATGCTCCATCATTTTCATCCATGAAGTCAGAATCATGAAATACTGATTATGGATTTTGTCATAAATGTACTGAGTGTCATGCGTTAGTGTGAAATTGACCTAGGGTGCAATATTCAACACTACAATAAAACTATAATATTCTTCCTATTAAGGAAGGTAATGTAAGGCTATAACTAAGCGGGATTAAGATCTGACTTTGTTGATGGCTATGTGAGGGGTCCTACTTGGATATAAATCTAAATTTAAAAAGGGCTTCAACTATGTAGATAAACATGAAAGGAATATGTCTAGATGGAAGACAAAATTTCACTATATACAAATAATGTAATAAAATGGCTCCATCTAGATATGTTAATAGAGCTCTATATAGTACCAAAAAAATCATAACTGCATCATTGACATCAGAATCATACAAACATTAGTAATAATGTATGTCCCTTCATTGGTTACATTTGGAAGAAAGGAGAAAACAAATAAGCACGATAAAAAATGTAATATAGAAAACCATCATCACATGATAAGTACATAAACACATGAACTATGAATAAATATTGAGGTGTATATGAAAGGTTATCGTTGTATATGCAAATAATAAAAATATATATCCATAAATGTTGGGTAGGGAACACATAATCTCACCACATATGTAATAAATCATCTAAAAGACAACAATGTGTAATGATCACATGGGATAAATGTATATATTAACATGTAGTCTCATATAATTCTTTTCTCCTTGACAATGGTAAATGATCATAAGCACAATCAAATGAATTATAGTGTGAACAATGTGAGCATTGACATATGGGATGACTAGAACATATGTCATGTCAATTACAAGCACATAGGTCATAAATGCTAGTAGTGAAAAAGTATTGATCAAAATAAATGCAACATCACATGATTTTTAGTGTATCAATAAATTGTAGTGCCATTAATAATTTTCCAATCATGTGTAGTGTCACCATGTATTAATTATAAATGTGTCGGTTTGGTAAAAAATCATAGTGGGAAATACACCCCTAGTTAAAAATAGTAAGGTAAAAGGTTTAAATAGTAACACTTTAATTTCACATTCAACATGAGAGAGATATTGCTTTGGTCATTTATAATATGGTACAATGAGGATATAGCTTGACACAAATAAATAGAACATAGTGCCATTAATAATTTTCCATCATCATGCCTAGTGTCACCTTGTATTAGTTGTAAATGAGTAGGTTAGGTAAAAATGCATATTCGGAAATACAACCCTAGTTATAAATAGTAAGGTAAAAGGTGTAAATAGTAACATTTCATTTACAAATTCAAATTGAGAGAGATATTATTTTGGTAATTTATAATGGTGGTACAATGATGATATAGCTTGACACAAGCCAATAGGATATGGTCATATTGACGTCATGCATTCAAATACGATATATATCAATTCTCCTATTTTTCATGTAGTGTTTTGTTTTTTGAAAAATATTAAAATATCAAAACATTAACATACGAAATTTTGTTTTCATGTTTGTAATGCACTGATATAGCCCCACATCCATGACTAAAACCTTGATATCCATAGATGTGACCTTCTATATATGAATTTGGTCTACATATTTGATTTCGACACACAAACTTGTTCCAATCGATCATATTTATAATTTTTTTCAAAAATTTCCTTAATCAATATATCTTCTTTCTCTCAAATTGGCTTAATTCTGTGAGTCAGGGTGAAATTGTCCTAAGTTTAAAAACACTAAAATTTTGATATGCACATTGCATCGCCTTCACAGTGGAGAACCTTCTATCCAAGCTGTTTCCCACTCCATGCCACAGTTGAATACATTGCATGTGGTTGACGCTAAAGATCCCTTGCATACATGTAAGGCATCCATTGAATTATGATATTGGTTCACATCACAAAATCTTGTCTTTTGGCTCGACAAAAATAACACTACCTGGCGAAAAGTAACTGCTCTGATAGCAAATTGAGCATCCCATTGGCCCACATGCTCAATCAGATTTAAAGTCATGTCACATTTTAACTGAACAAAAATTATAACCATTAATGCAAGCTTGTTGTACGTACCTACTTCTCATGTGGAAATTCTCACTGTCCATAATCCCTAGAGCTAGAAATTATCTATGACATCAAAGCGTTGAAGATGCCGAGAACTTGAGGCTTTTTTTATTAGCAAGTAGACAGCATTGAAGGAGGATGTGATGGATAAAAGAGTATTCAAAGAACAACGTCGCTGCAATTTGTGGACCGTGAACATGTACAGGTGTAGGGGGGAAGAAAAAGTCTTTCTAGATGTCTTACAGCTTTTACAATTAATTTCACTATACAATACCTAGACAAGATTTGAATGAAACATTTTTTAGTAATTTTTTTGAAAATTAAACTATTATAATGGCAATAAAAATTAAAATCTTATGTTATGTGAGAGGTAATTACTAGAGTTTAAAGTGTAGAATTAACAAACTACATTTAAAACTATAAATAATTTTTAAAAAAATGACATCAGAAAGTATAGTTAACTATTGAAGGTGTAGCAATTTCATCTTCTTCTTCTCTATAGTTTTCTCTTCTTCTATCTCTTCTACCTTATTCCCTCTTGGTACATTTTATTCTTTTGTCCCCTCCTATGTCTAGGTAGGGGAAGTCTCATAGGTAACCTAATCAACTTCTATAGTTGATTCTTCCTATGGGACAATGGGTACCACAAGTGGCTTCACATCAAACACTTTAGGTGCATCCATTTGAGGACTTAGACCAATAGGCTTTTGAGGAGAACATGAGATCTTGTCTCTTTGTAGCACTTGTTCTACTACCTCATTCATTAACTTTGATGTTTCTTTTTGTTGGTCCAATGAATTTATCATTTCATCAATCTTTGTCAAAATGGGTGGATCCAATGGAGGAGTCCTTTTTGATGATGGAATAGAAATGTGTACTTCCTCCATAGATTTATTTTTAATTTTGGTGTTGGCACTAGGGATGACCGAGTGGCTGTAGCAAGAGGTTGAGATGGTTACACTATTTGTAGTGAATTCTCTTGAGCAATTATATCCATTAAAACTATAAATATCTTGGAGGCCTTTTGGAAAGCCTCTTCCAAAGAGACATCGTCATCCTTTTTCTTCTTTCTTGTCAATTGGGGATGCTCCTACTCTACTTGATCTTCCTCAAGAGATACTTGCAACCTTCTTCTTATCCTCTCTATTTCTATATAGCTAGGGTTCCTTACCCTTGCTTTTCTTTAGTGATTCTATTAGAATTTCTATTAGAATTACTACTCCTAGTATTGTTGGGGGTGTAGTAACAATGGTCACAATAGGATGACTTGGAGTTAATGATTTCCCAACCTTTGTCTTCTTCTTATCAGAGGAAGGAACCTATGTGGATATCTTTTGGTCAATCTAGGATAGAAAATTATATCACCTCTAGCTAATATTTTCCAAGGAAGTTCTTTCTTCACTTGGCCAATCCACTTCTATTATTTTGAGGCTACCAACTTGCTTGATGTCATAAACTAGGTTTAGGACATTCTCATCATCAAGTAGGTTAGAGGGAACCTTGTGTTGAGAAAAAGGTGTCTCAAACTTACTGGTTAAGGCTCTCTGAAATTAGGAAAACACTTAGCCGAGTCAAAATCTTCTACATCACAGGTTTCAGAGTTTGGGCTTTGGTCTTATCGCTTACCAAATTCCATGGTAAAAAGACTTAGAAAATTTGAAGGGTTTCGACAATTGGACTTCAGAGTTCCATCGCATGCTTTACTTGTGAATTCTGTGGTATCGAATATTGAGAAACCCCGAATCCTGACCTGTGAAAGGACTTTGTTCTTCATTGTTCAGAGGTGTGGTTGTCAATCTACTTTCTCGAGCTCTAAGTAGTATGGAGCATGCAAGATTCCCAATCCATGACAGTTGATGGACAACCCGATGAATGAGGCTTGAGGCTTGCGGTAGTGTAGGGTATCCCGTTGTCTCACGACAGTCCATGAGGAGGCTTGCGACAGTGCGGGAGGAGTTGTATCCTACCATCCTATGATAGTCCATGAGGAGGCGTGTGGTAGTGTGGGAGGAGTTCTAACTCGTAACCCTGTGAAAGTTAGATGAGGGGGTTTGTGGTATGGTGACAGACTACAGTATAGTGGTGGCCCGCAACCTTGCGATGGTCAGTGGAGATGATTGTGGTGGAGTGGTATTGTGTGGTATGGCAGTAACTAGCAAGCTGATGAAGGTTACGAACAACACCACGACTGCTCAAGTTGGTCTTGGTGGTATTGCGACACGATAAAATTGATTAAGTTTGTTTGTGACTGTTCGGTTGGTTTGGAAGATGAAACAATAAGTCTCTTGTAATGCTTTAAAAGTACATATGTAATGCCATAGTGCATTGGAAAGGTGAGAGAGGAGATTGGATTCAGAGGGGTTATGCTACTAGATTTTCTCCAGATGGAATAGTATGTAAATCTCCATGTAAAGGCTTAGAGCCTGCAATTGTATTGTGACTATGAATTTTGTGTTGGCATATGGCTCAGGGAGATTATTGGTATAGTGTTGTCATTAATGGCAACTAAAGTCACTATTGTGGTCTGCAGATTCGAACCTGGTCATACCGACAGCTAAAGTCAAGTACAGTGTATTACCGACAGAGAACATGATGAATAGGGTATCTGGTTAGTATGTCAATCTGTATGCCTCATCGAATCATCATTTTGAGTTGTGGATCTCCGTGAGAGGTTGAAAAGCATGTATGTTACCTTATTGGTAAGTCTTGTGTTATTGCATTAATTGGTGTGTGAGTAAAGTGATCTGGCAGGATGTTTTTCTATCTATTTGTTCATTATGGCCAACCTAGTCAATGTAGCATGTCACATATGTATAAGGGATGATTGTTTAATTGTTTCTATGTTTGATAATTTTGTTTTGGGTCCTAGCTATGGTTTGGATGACATGTATGGCTACACATCAAAAATTATTTATGATTTGAAGCCAACATGTAGAATATTATATTTTGTGTGAAGCCGATATATAGTGTTTGAATTCTTGATAGTGGGTATTTATGTGAGTTCAAAAAATTCATTTTGTGTGCATATGATATATGAGAGTAGTTGTAGGGAAGAGAAGTTGGGTATGCGAATATTAGAAGATCAACTGTGAGAATTTTGCTGGTACAAAAGAGGATTTGGTGACAGAGCAGAAGTGAAGTGCAGATTCTGACAGAAGGTTCAAAACTTGATTTATGAGCTTCACCGAAACTGAAACTAGGCATTTGTAGATGCTATCTTCTCAGTTCAAACTTTTATTGTAATCTCTAACATTTTGTAAGGCAGTGAGCCTTCCTTGTTTTGAGCAGTGAGCTCTAGGCAGTGTGCCTGAATGCATGTGTATTCCCTTTTCTTCATACTTTTAATAGAGTATATAAATTGTGGATTAATCTCCACCATGGTTTTTCCCCTAGTAGGGTTTCCACATAAAAATATTGGTGTTATGGTGCTTTGATTATCTTGTTCATGTGCTTGCATCTTCATTTTTGTTTATGCGCTGTTAATGGCTTAAGATCTGGATTTAAAGTTTAAATTTGTGGAACGCTGATTCACCCCCCCTCTTAGTGTTCCTTGAGTCCAACAATTGGTATCAGAGCAGGTCCCTCTTCGGAAGCTTAACAACTTGAGGTGGATCTTGAAGTTCAATGGACTCTGGTGGTCTTCAATAGTAGCTTATGGTAGCACTTGATGATCTTGATTAGTCTAAAGTAGAAGTCCTAGAGTTAAAAGAAAATCTTGTGGATGCTGAAAAATTCATTCAATCATTGAAGGATAAAATCAATAAGTCAAGAGAAAAGAGGAAGGAACTGTGTGATCAGTTGAAACAAAAAGAAAATAAAAGCTTGGAAGATGTTCACCTAAATTAGACCCCAAAAGAAATAATTGAAAAATGTGAAAAGATTGCTAGGGACAATGCTACTCTAAAGCTTGAGACAAAATCTGTGGTGATGAAGCTAACTAAGGAGATTGAAGAAAGAAAGAAGAATGAGGAGAATCTAGCTCATTCCTTGAAAGAAAAATTTGAAGAATGCAACAAAGTTAATAGTGGATTCATTCAGCTAGAGATTGAACTACAACAATCCATAAGTAATGAACAAGATCTTGAAAGACAGATAGTTATTCTTAGAGATGAACTCTCTACTGCAAATGAATACAAGGAGAAGTTTAGGATCAGTTATGCTAAGCTTGATGAGATGACTAAAGGACAAAAGGATGCAAATGATAAGCGAGGTCTTGGATATGGGAAGGAAGAAATCTTTGGATCTTAACACAAGGATCCCAAACAAAGAAATCAGATGAACAAAGGTAGAAGGTATCCGATAAGACAACCCAATGCTCAAAATTTTAATGGTTACTGCTTTTCTTGTAGTAAATTTGGTCATATGGCTTCTCAATGTAGAAGAAAAGCAAATTCAAGTAGTCCATCATTTCTTGGTCAGTGTTTTAGTTGTAATAAGTTTGGTCATAAGTCAATTGAATGTAGAAGTATGGATGTTAGTATAAGGAGTGTAAAATGCTACACCTGTGGAAGATTTGGGCATGTTGCTAACCAGTGAAGATCAAGGGGAAATCAATGGAATGAATGGCCTAGACAAAGAAATACGGTGTGTTACAATTGCAACAAATTTGGTCACATTGCAAGATTCTGCAGGAACAGGAACATGGATAGGAGAAGTCCGGTATATCAAGAAAGAAATTCACAGAAAAATGACAAAGGAAAAGGAAAAGCGACTATGGAAGAAATAAGAGATTAGATGAAGAAAACATGGATAAAGAAGAGTGAATCTGATAAGCCCATACCGGAAGCTGCTTCCGGCAGTCCCTCCGATAATTCCTTAGAAACTGATCTTAGGCCATCGGCCTAGGGGGAGTCTTTCAAGTAAAATCCTTTGCCCCCTGTTAGTAGTTGGCACTAGAATACATGAAGTCGTAAGTAGTTGTGCCATCAGCCAACCAATGTATTCATGATCACTTGTTTTGTAAGTTGAGATCTTGAAGGTTTGTAGATGGATTCTTCTCTTGCTATCTGAGAGAGCAGTGTAACTGAAACTCCTAGGGAAGGGCATTTATTGCGGAAAAAATTGAGGTGCGCGAAGCTATAAAAGGATACTTGGAACCCTTATTTGTCACTTTGCATTGAAAAAGAATAGTGAAAGAGCCTCTGGAGCAGAATTTTGAAGGAGTCAAGTTGATTCAACAACAAATTCATCAGGTATTCCATTCGCTTGTAGAATTTCTAAATTTTTGCTCAATAGAAAAAACCTTGTTTGGTATGAAAAATGAAGCAAATCAAGGGAATTGTGAGTTTGGATGAATATAGTAGCAGGAAGATTAGAGAAGGATCAACCTCTTTAGGCACAGTTTACATTTCGCATAAGATGATAATGGAGGACCAAGACTTTGACCTGTGTAGTTTGTTGAAAGATCAACTAATGGATAATGTGAAATTGACAATGGATATAGATTATCCTTTCAGGTTTGGCACTTTGATCATATATATCATGATGTATTTTATAAATTGGTTTCCGCAGAATGATAATGTTGTATGGAAGGAGAGTGAACCAGTTTCTAAGCAAATTTTTAAGCATTTCAATACTCTGAAAATTGTGAGCAAGTTTATGCAAATTTCTTTAGAGAGTTGTTAGGAAAATTTGGAGTAGTTGGTATATCTCTTCTGGTAAAAAAAATTGAAGTTGGATCATCTTTCGGTAAGACAAAGAGGTAGCAAAAAATAGCAATAGAGTTTATTGATAATACTCCTCCAATACTCAAGTCTCCTAAAACTGAGGGAAAAGGAAAAAAGTAGATAATTGTGGACATACTTGATGAAGACCCTGATGAATACACCCTAAGAGATGAACCATAATTAGTTGAACCAGATGAAAAAATGGCTGAAGGAAATGAAGAAGAAGGCACTTTATTCAAAACAAAGATACTGCAAATAGTTTAGGAGAAAGATGGAATGCAAAAGATTGCTGACATGTGGTTAGATCGACCCTCATATGAGTAGGATTTGATTGAGAGTACTTTGGGTAGAATAACATTGAATTGGAAAGTTTGCAAAATGTATTCCCTGAAGAGTTAATTGAGTGTATTAAGGAAGCTGTGGCCTTTGACTCTCAGGATAAGAAAGAGGAAATAATCTTACATTTGAAGGAGCAGTTCAGGCTATCCCTTACAAAACTGAAAAATAAAATGAATGTGTTGAGGTAGTGCATCAATTTAGCTAATGACATCTACAATTATTTTCTACGTTGGCATCATGTTGTTGGAAAATGCAAAGTCAAGCTAGAGCAAATTGAAAGTGAATTGAATAAAATTGGTCAAGACTAGGATGGATTAGTAAAGAATAGAATTTATGAGTTGCAGGTTGAGCACACAAATATTCACTTTTCTAGAAACACTCTTATGGACACCTTCTAGAAATTAAAGGATTAAACTGAATGCAAATTGGAGTAGCTGATTGAAGTCCTAAGGAAAGGAGAGAAGTTGGAAGAAGCAATTACAATTCCAGAATCCCTCATTTAGATCATTAACCAGACATCAGAAAATAATAGTTTGATAATAATTATTGGGATTGTTGTAGATGCTTGGAAGAAATTCCTTCCGAAGATGAAAAATAAGTATAAAATAATTTTCTAATTTGTGTAGCAGCCGTAGTTTTCCAAATTTTGATCAAATTTCTATTTAGCAAAGGGAGAGAGAGAGAGTAGTAAAATTTTGTTTTAGCAAATAAAAAGGAAGAAGTGTTGTAAGAATACTAGAAAAAGGGGAGAAAAAGTAGTAAAGTTTTGTCATTGATGTCAAAGGGGGAGAGAATGCAGTGAAAAATTCCTTGACATCCTAAGGGGGAGTAGTGTTTTGTTGTGTTTTGAAATTTTGGAGTTTGGTTGTGTACCTCTGGTTTTGACACTTAGTCATTTTTCACTAAGTGTTGCCATCAATGCCAAAGGCGGAGATTGTTGGCATATGGCTCGGGGAGATTATTGGTATGGCTTCTAGTGTTGTCATTGATGGCAACTAAAGTCACTATTGTGGTCCACAGATCTGAACCTGGTCATACGGGCAGCTAAAGTCAAGTACAGTGTATTACTGACAGAGAACATGATGAACAAGGTATCCAGTTAGTATGCCAATCTGTATGCCTCACCGGATCATCATTTTGAGTTGTGGATCTCTGTGAGAGGTTGTTAAGCATGTATGTTACCTTATTGGTAAGTCTTGTGTTATTGCATTAATTAGTGTACAAGTAAAGTGATTCGGTAGGATGTTTTTTTGTCTATTTGTTCATTATGGCCGACCTAGTCAATGTAGCGTGTCACAGATGTATAAAGGACGATTTTTTAATTATTTCTATGTTTGAGAATTTTGTTTTGGGTCCTAGCTATGGTTTGGACCATGTGTGTGGGAACGTATCAAAAATTATTTATGATTTGAAGCCGACATGTAGAGAATATTATATTTTGTGTGAAGCTAACATATAGTGTTTGAATTTTTGATAGTAGGTATTTATGCGAGTTCGGGATAATCTTTTTGTGTGCATATGATATATGAGAGTAGTTGTAGGGTAGAGAAGTTGGGTATGCGAATATCAGAAGATCAACTGTGAGAATTTTGTTGGTACAGAAAAGGATTTGGTGACAAAGTAGAAGCAAAGTGTAGAGTCTGACAGAAGGTTCAAAACTTGATTTATGAGCTTCATCGGAACTGAAACTAGGCATTTGTAGATGCTATCTTCTTAGTTCAATTTTTTTTTGTAATCTCTAACATTTTGTAAGGTAGTGAGCCTTCCTTGTTTTGAGCAGTGAGCTCTAGGCAGTGTGCCTAAATGCATGTGCATTCCCTTTTCTTCATACTTTTAATAGAGTATATAAATTGTGGATTAATCTCCACCGTGGTTTTTCCCCTAGTAGGGTTTCCACGTAAAAATATTGGTGTTATGGTGCTTTGATTATCTTGTTCATGTGCTTGCATCTTTATTTCTATTTATGTGTTGTTAATGGCTTAAGATCTAGATTTAAAGTTTAAATTTGTGGAACACTGATTCACCCCCCTTCTCAGTGTTCCTTGAGTCCAACATTTTTTTGCTAAGTAATACAATGGATCTATGCTTTTGGAGGGTGGGGATTTTTACTCAAAAGGGTTTTCCCCACGTAAATCTTTGTGTTTATGTCTTTTGTTCTATCTTTCAGGTTTAATGATTCTGTTTATTGAATCTATTTAATGCATGTTGTTGAAATTGGTTGATCTTGCATGATCTAAAATTGTATGAACTTTGCTTTGAGGATTAATGGTGGGAAATAAACTATGTCTGATTTCGCTTTATGAAATAGTAGTACGTGTTTTTGAGGTAATATGAAGAAATGAATGTTATAGAAGACACCTACTGATCTTAAATGCTCATTCTGGGATGTACCAAATTTCCTTTCACCTTGGGACCAATAATGAATTCCTAATCTTGGTTCTTGTAAGCCTAATGTAACTTTTATTTTAAACTTCCTATTTATCTTGGCAATTGGCCTAGAAGTCCTCAAGAGTAGGGACATGCTTGTGCATTAAGCCAACCAGATTCTCAACTTTTTCCATGGGGTTTGTAATTAGAGAAATTATTTCAAGATAATGGCATGTAGCATAAAACTAAATCCCCAATCAACAATAGAGCACTATGAAAACAAGAAGCAAACTAAGATGAAACATCACCTAGTCTTTAAACTTCCATTGGTTGACCTCCATTGGCCTTCTCCATCTTGCTAAAAACTTGTATAATTTCCCTCAAAATCAAAGTGCAACTATAACCTATGCCAAAGACAAGAAAAATATTGAAGTAATGTGTATGCTCAAGTACTCAAAAAGCTCTCAAGCATGTTGTGTGTAACTTGTTGTGTGTCCAAAATGACTTGAAAGAGGGCCTTTTAAAGAATTCCAAATTGAGAATGGATGGCCAGGATTAAAAGTTGGTGAAGCCCTAAGATCAAAGGCCAAGAATCAATGTCATAAAGAGGATTAGGGTTAGGGAAACATTAGGTCAAAGTTAGGGAAAGCCTTGAAATGAAGGGTTGAGATTTAATTGGAGATAATCAAATCAATGGTGGAGAAAAATAGGTAGTTGGAATAATATAAATTATTTAATTTATGGAGGAATGTTGACTTATGAATTAAATAATGGTTTAATTCATAAATGGGAATGAGACAAAAGACAATATTTATAATTATTTATTTGGTGGGATGGAAAGCGGGCTAAATAAATAAGTTTATTTGATTCAAGGATAAATGATAATGTTATGGAGGAAATAAGGATTGATCAGTGATGCATTTAAATAAATAAACATAATTTATTTATTTAAATAATCATGGAGGAATGGACATGATTAGATAATTGAATTATGTGAGGGAGAAGCGTGGTCGTCATAGAAAAATATGGTTTACAAGTTGAGGCCATTTTTATGTGTCTATATTTTACCCCTCTAACATAGTGCAGTTTATCGCGTTGTGTCAAAGAAAACAAGTCAATTTTTTTTTAAAAAAATAAAAAAAATGCCACGGTGTGTAGGTGAGGAGAGGAAGGATGATGAGAAGGTAGTGGTATGCCCCCTCGAGAGGACAGGTGGGTTCAAAGAACATGAGTGTGCTCTCAAAATGGATGAGATGACTAGAGGATGAAGGAATAGAAGAAATCTTAGCATGGAAGACATGAATGTTAGGACGAAAAAGGAATAATTAAATATTTTTCCAAATAACATCATAGGCATTGCATAATCATCATTAGGCGGTAAAATGTGACAAATGGATGAAAAACACCTTGGTATGACATAGACCAAGATGTGCAAGGTCATCCACTTGTGAAAAACAGACAGTCACAGACATGGAATGTCCTAACTCATACTAAGGGTCAAATTGCCCCAGTCTTTTTGTCAAGACACACCAAAGACAACAATCAAGGAAAAAAAGATCATGAGACGTCATCGCATCTATAAATCCTTCATGGGACATCCTTGAGGTAGCTAGTAACATGACCAAGAGACCGAACAATAAAAATATAAGACAAAATAGACCAGCAAAATCAACAACCATTCAATATGTTTGCCAAGATTTGTGTGTCGAAGGTTGATTGTGTGATAGTTTGACAGTTTGACGATTTGATAGTCTAATAGTATTGATGAATTGACGATGCTTGTCGTCAGGAAGGACACATCCTGAAAAGGCCAATGACTATGTGACGAAGCCTATCGTCAGGAAAGACACCTCCTGAAAAGGAAAATGATGTTTTGATGGGGTCCAATTCCAAGAAGGACACATCTTGAAGGGGACCATAAAGTGACTAGGTTGACATTGTGTTGGAAATTTGACAGATGTTTGGCTTGATGACTGACTGGGCTATGTTGTCTGTTGGTTCACGATTTGAATGTTGACGTTCAAATGATTGTCTTGTTTTTGAGTGTGACTATGTCTAACTTATTTGACCAAAATGACAAACCCTAAAGGACTAACCTAGGTGGCCTTGGGGGCTCATCGACAGATGGCCTTGCCTATGTCATGCACTTAGAGACCTTGTAGTTCGATAGGGATAGATAAAAATATTGAAGATGAATTGACGTGTTTTGAATTGACCTGATGAACCCTAAGGGACTGAACCTAGGGGGCCTCTGGGGAACATCAACTGATGGCCTTACCTACGTAACAAATGTGCAAACATCTCATAGTTCGACAATTGACAAAGACTAACACGACTGACATGACTAACTTTGATTTTGTTTTTGGGATTTGTGATGTTATTTGGATGTTTTTGTGCTTTCTTCAAGACATTTTTCAATTTTTAGGTCTTTTTTCAGGACTTTTTATGATTTTTAATTTTTTTTTTTTAGGAATTTTTATGATTTTTATGATTTTTTCAAGACTTTTAATGATTTTTAGGATTTTTTCAGGATTTTTAACGATTTTTAGGATTTTTTAGGACTTTTTATGATTTTTATGATTTTTTCAGGACTTTTTCGATTGTCAAGACCATGTGCGATACCCACTGCAGTCTCATGATAAAATATTTCCCCTAGTCAAGTTGATGGAAAGGATGTGACCAGTATGGATTATAGGCGGTGTGCAAGACTTCGATGTTAACCACTATTGGCCATGGAAAGAAACGTCATGATTTCAGAGTGAAACGTTGTGACGAATGTCAGAAAAATGGATATTTATTATGAACTAAGGTAGATAGAGTGAGAATAGATGTCAAAGCAATGACTGACTACACATGGCACATGTTTGCCAGGTTTTCACCATGGTACTTATCCAAAGCACCTATTTACTAGGTTTTCACTATTGGATGAATTTTTTTTTTTAATTTTTGTCATTTTTTTCATTTTTTTGGTGTCACTAGGGTGCTTGTTTGCCAGGTTTTCATCCAAATGACAATATTTTTGTATTTTTCAAATTTTTGTATTTTTAATGGTTTTCGGCTAGACTTTCTGATGCTATGTATAGAACTTGCGTAAATGCAGAATGTTGATTGGATCTGTCAAATTTTCACCATCTGGAGTATCCAACTGATATGCACAAGAACCAAATGACGTGGTGATGATGTATGGACCTAGCCAATTGGGCTCAAACTTGCCTGGTTTTTCTCTATCAGACTGATTCTTAGGATTCTACATGAGAACTAGGTCACTAATGTCAAATTTTTGAGTCATCACTCTTTTGTTGTAGCTTCTGCAAAGACAATTTTGATATGCCTGTAAGTGATTCAAGGCATTATGTCTGCATTCGTCTAGCATTTCTAATTCATGTAGTCGTGACTGTCGCTATTCTTCATCAGTGATTAGACCTTTCATAGAGACTCGTATGGATGGAATTTTGACCTCTATGGGAAAGATGGCTTCAACTCCAAAGATGAGGGTGAATGGAGTGGCTCTAGTGGGAGTACGGATGCTAGTGCAATATGCCCATAAAGCAGGATTGAGTTGTATGTACCAGTCACGACCAATGTCATTGACGGTCTTCTTAAGAAGTTTGATGATCGTTTTATTAGATGCCTTAGCTTGACCATTTTGTTGTGGGTATTAAGGCATGGAGAAGTGGTGTCGGATATGGAAGCATTCAAAAAGTTCATGAACGTCCTGATTCTTGAAGGGATGACCATTATCTGTGATGATGGATTGTGGAATACCATATCGACAGATGATATGGTTGAGGATAAACTTGGAAATTTGTTTTCCAGTAATGTAAGTGAGCGGGATGGCTTCAATCCACTTAGTAAAGTACTCAATGGTGGTAATGATGAATTTGTGGCCATTGGACGAGGTAGGATGGATCTTGCCCATGAGGTCGAGTCCCCATTATGTGAAGGGCCAAGGAGAAGTAATCGGCCAAAGTTCTTGCGCTGGTGCATGAATCAAGACACTGTGTATCTGACATTGGTGACACATTCTAACAAATTCAAGTGCATCTTTCTCAATGGTCGGCCAGTAATACCCAAGTCTCGTTATATTTTTGGCCAAATTAGGACCACTCAAATGGGATCGAATATACCCTCATGTACCTCTTGCAAGGTTGTTCGTGCTTCATCAGTGTCGAGACATCAAAGAAGGGAGTTATCAAAGCTACGACGGTAAAGGGTGTCACTAAGGATGGTGTATTTGGCAGATTTTTGGATAAAGGACTTTCATTGGTTATTGGACAGGTTGGGGGGAAGGGCTTGGGACTTGAGGTAGTCATAAATGTCTATATACCATGGAGAATTGGGACCAACAAGCTCACAAACCATTTCTGATTCGGGTATGTCATATGTAGAAACCAAAAGCTATTCTACCAAAATTTCAAATTGAGGCACATTACTAGGAATGTCTAGGAGAGAGCCAATTGTGGCCATTGCGTTTGCTGCCTTATTTTGGGTATGTGCACGATCATGATGGGCCAAAAAGTGGCGATATGATGGGTATTTGTAGGGTATGTGGTCGACTTGTTTTTTACCCAAAATTGATGAAATGAAAAGGGTTTTTAAAGGAGATTTTAGCTTTCCACCAATATAAATTATTCTTTACTTTGAATTTAATAAATTATTATTATTTATTTTCTATTTGAATTATGACTAAAGTCCTAATTGATAGGTGATTGAAAAACATTTGTAGCTTTCAAACATAATCACATTTTGAATCCAAAACATGCATCACATTCTATGCTTTGTATACTATAGGATTAAAAAAAGAAAAATTGAATTTCATGAAGTTTTGACCAAGTTAAGGTGGTCGACATACGAGTTTTATATTTTTAAAATTTGTAATAAAAATTCATAATTAATTATTTACTTAGAAAAAAATTATAAAAAATATGCATTACATCTGGACATGAGTCCTCTACTTATGTATAAAATATTATAAAAAAAATATTATCATTTTATTGTGGTTAGGGTGGTCACAGACACCTACTTCTTATTTTGTCCCTAAAATTTAAGTACTATTGCATTGAAATTTCAAATTTTCACCAAATAGATTTAAAAAAAAACCTAGTAGTTTAGAAACTGCATTCAATTTGCTACAAATTCTATTCTTACATATTTTTGAAATAATATAGATAACTTATTCAAACATTTACGTCAAGTTGCTTAACTCTAATTTTTCTAAATTTTTTGCCACTTAAGGGCCTATTTTTTCCATGATGATCCTGCACATACCCTTTTGTGTTCTCGAAACTTGCTCAAAAGTCACCATGTGAAATTAGTTTGGAAAGCTATCAACCATTCGTTTGTAAGGCATTAATTTATCTTCCTTAGTGTCATAGTCGTCGTTGAATTGGTTAATGACCAACTAAGAATCTCCATAGACATGAAGTGTTCTAATTTTCCATTTGATGGCCATTCTGAGTCCCATGACAAGTGCCTCATATTCTGCCATATTATTTGTACATGGAAAAGAAATGCGGAAGGACTTAGGGATGGAGTCTCCTTGAGGGGTGATAAACAATATTCCTGCCCCCGAGCCATGGTTAGTATGTGATCCATCAAAATATTGCCTCCAAGGTGACTTAGGTTATGTATAAAATATTGACTCATCTGGAAAATCTGCTACTAGTAGATGATTTCCTTGTATAGGTGTGTCTGCCAGTTGGTCTGCTATCACTTGTCCCTTTATCGCCTTTCTTTCAACATACTGAATATCATACTCACTCAAGATCATTACCCATTTTTCTAGGCGACCTGTCAATGCTGTGCGACTTAGGAGATATTTTAGGGGATCAATCTTTGCCACTATGTCTGGTGATTCAACATGTAGTGTCTTAATTTTTGAGCAGAAAAGACAACTACTAAGCAAGCACATTCGATGGTTGTGTAATTTAGCTCATATCCGACCAGTGTCCTACTGATGTAGTATATGGCCCTTTCCTTTTCTTCATGGTCATTCTATGCCAATAATTCCCCCAGTGCTGAAGTTGCAGAAATGTATAGAATCAAAGGTTTCCCTTCAATTGGTGGCATTAAAACAGGTGGTGATAGTAGATAATATTTTATTTGTTGGAAGGCCTCCTGACATTTATCATTCCACGCAAAAGCGATACTTTTGCACAAAAGATACTAAAATGGATGACACTTGTTTTCCAATTGTGCTATGAAACATTGAATAGATTGTAACCTACCTTGCAATGTCCTGAGTTCACTTATCCCTTTTGGAGGAGGCATGTCTAATATGGCTTTTACCTTGGTAGGATCGACTTCAGTGCCTCTATGAGAAACAATGTACTCCAAAAATTTTCCTGATGTCACACCAAAGATGCATTTCTTTGGATTCAAGCGGACCTTGTATTCTTCCAGTCTCTTGAAAATTTTGTCTAACACCTTCAAGTGGTCTTTTCGCGTCAAATATTTTTCCAAAAGGTCATCTACATAATCTTCCATTATCTTGTGCATCATGTCATGGAATATGGTTGTCATGGCTCTCTGATACGTGGCACCTGCATTCTTAAGACTAAAAGGCATGACGTTCCAACAGTATGTGCCCCAAGGACATGTGAATGCTATTTTGTGTTGATCTTCAGGGGCAATACGAATCTAATTATAAACGAAAAAACAATCCATGAGGGACAACATCTCATATCCTGTGGTAAGGTCCACTATGATTTCAATGTTTGGCAAGGGAAAGTCATCCTTTGGACATGCTTTATTTAGGTTTCAAAAATCTGTGCAGATGTGGATTTGACCATTTGGCTTTGTGACTGGTACAAGATTTGATATCCATTCAACATAGTCTATGGATCATATGAATCCTACATCTAACAATTTCTTAAGTTCTACTTTGACTAACAAGGTAATCTGTGGGTGCATCTTTCACAGCTTCTGTTTCACTGGCTTGGCGTCTGAAAAATAAGGGAAAATGGTGCAAGACAAGTTCTAGATCCAACCCAGGCATATCGGCATAAGACCACGCAAAGTTGACCTTACGCTTTGAAAAGAATTTGTGGAACTCAGGTTTCTCTTCCTCTGTCAAAGATTCCACGAAGAGGACCATCTTAGGATCTTCTGCTGTAGATATGTTTACTTCCATAGTGTCCTCTATGAGCATGGCTGATTTTTCTTGAGTTACGGGGAGAAAGTCCAGTCCTCCATCCTTAGGCGCCTCAGAGAGGTCTTCACCTTTAGATTCGTCCTTTATTTTTACTTTTTTATCATCAAAATGTGTCTTGTGGTTTTCACTTAAAGACGTGTCATTTTTTGCCTTATTTTTATTTTTCATTTTGCGACTAGAGGATGGAGCAGTATCCCCAAAGTAAGCAACACAATCTAGTTCAATGGAAAATCTAGCCTTGTGGTCTCCACTTGGTATACCCTCACGCAGTGCCATGAATTCTGCAATGGCCTCATCATTTTGAAATATGTCCATAACTGGCGAGCCTTGTTGATCCCAATCGATTAGTTTTGGGTAGACTAAGGAAATATCATCATCAGTATTGGTGAATGGTGGGTAGGATGTGGAAAGCATGCCAACAGATTCAGAGGGGTTAAAGATAAAATTGTCATTATCGGGCTCTAAATCAAATGCTATCCAGTACTCTGCCTCGCTTGATTCACACTCATCAGCAAAGTAAGGAGCAAAGGGAGTGGAGTCAGGGTCAGTAGTGTCATGTGGCAATTCAAATGAATCTGAATGATGGTCATTAGGTTCAACAGGGTAGATGAGTATGTCAGGATTATGGTCAATGGGAGTAGAAGAGGATCCAAACTTGGTGTTGTTTGGTGTCGTGTCAATTTTGAACATTTTCCAAAATCTCTCTTCAAATGTAGGCTCTCCTAGTTCGCAGAACAATTCCTCAAGGAAACAGTTACCCAGGGATCGCTGGGAGCCAAATTCCAATTCGTGGGAGTCATTTTTAGAAAGGGGATCTTCAATTGTCTCAACACAGTCTGAAGCATTTACTCTCTCACTAGAAAGCGCATTGGTACTATGATCACTAGATTCTCATGGTTCTAACCCTAACCCAAGATGTTTAGGTCTTCCTTTAGGTGCTAGAGGTTCTCGCCTTCTTGTCTTGTGCTTGCCAAGGCCACTAATTCCATCATAGCCTTTTTCCTTTATCATGTCATATCCTTTACCATATATTTTTACTGGCAAGGGAGTTGGATCCTCTGGTTCTCTATAAATCCAAGATAGCACGTTGTCAGTGTCCTCTTGACTCATTTCGCCCCACTTTATGAATATTGTTTTTGGAGGGACTCTAAAAATTTCTTTTGAATATAACATGAAGCAAGGCTTTCCATAGACCTGGGGAAACTTGGGCATCCTCGTTATGCAATAGGCCATATTTAGCTTATACTCTCCACACCCTTGGTCCTGGATCTTAATACTTGCGTCGATGCTTGGGGTGATGGATGAAGTGGTAGATGTCATGGAGGTGGTCATGGTTGCCGAAGAAGCAGAAGTGGATGTTGTGGCAGTGGATGTGGATGTTGGAGGCTTTGCAAGTGTTGATGGGTCAAGGAATTTAGATGATGAAGATGTCGAAGCTTCATGGTTAATATGAACTTGGCGCTCTGAGACACCTCTCAAATTGGTACAATATTGAAATGAGTCAGGGTCTCCATATATGGTAATCTCAGTGCCATCAACGGGAAACTTCAAACACTGGTGATACGTGGAAGGGACAACTTTTAGAGCATGGATCCAAGGTCGACCAAGTAGAATATTGTATGGAAGTTCTAGATCCAAGACTTGACAAGTGGTGTCCACAATGACTGGTCTGATATGAATTGGAAGTGCAATTACGCCCTGAGAGGAATGTTCTTCATCATCATATTCCTTGATAAAAATTCTCTTTGTAGCGTCTACACAAGCATCAAAAAATCCTAGGGCCTTAACCAATTTTAAGGAGCATATGTTCAGTCCTGCTCCGCCATCTACTAACACTCATCTGACTTTATGCTTCTGGATAAAGACTTCAATGTGAAGGGAATCATTATGATTGGATTTGGACGATGAGTAGTCTTGGTCTGAAAAAGTTATATGGTGGGGAGTGGTAAGATATCCCACCATGGCCTCAAATTGATTGACAACAATGTCTTGGGGAATAGAAGACTCTTGTAATGTTTTGTCTAGTATAGCCTTATGTGTTGGGGAAATGTGTAGCAACTCAAGTATAGAAATATGTGCAGGTGTTTTCCCAAGTTGGTCAATGAGGTTAAAATGTCCTTTAGGCTGGGATTGTTTGGTTAATGGATGGGACTATGATTGTTGAGTGGACGAGCCAACTATTGTTATCTTTGGTTGTCTGGGAGGAGGAGGGCCAGCTATGGTGACTTTTTCCCCATGGGTAGTGACATTGCATTCAGGGGCATTTCTAATAGTAACTGTGTTGACATGTTCAACAGTTGTTCTAATATGATTTATGATAGGTCCACCAAAATAGTCATATGCAATACAGGCATGGTTGGATCAATTATTGTTATTGGCTTTTGACGTCGAAGGGTTACTAGAACCATGGTCCTGCAGTGGGTTCTTGTGTATGATATGGTCTGAATTAGATGCAAATTGTGGTCAACCTATCTCAATGGTATAATTCTCGATAAGGTCTTGTACCAAAATTTTTAGTTGTCGATAGTAGGAGGTTTTATGTCCTTTTTCCCGATGATAATCACAAAACACGTTGTCGTCCCACCAAAATGGTTTAAATTTCCTTGGGTCATATGGTTTTGGGTCCGCAAGTGTGATGACACCATTTTGAAGGAGTTTCTTGAGGAATTCTTCAATGGGCTCACCCAAGGGGGTGTATGTGTGACTCCTGGGGAATTGTTTGGGTTGTCGGGGCTGCCTTTGATTTTGGTTATTTTGATTACCTTGGTTATTTTGATTTGTCTGTACAACATTAGCAGCATGGGTCTCTGTGGTCATCTACGTATTTTGTGGTTGATCCCCTTTAAGGGTAAGCACATGACCCATTGCGTTGACAACCTTAACGTCTACAACGCCATCATTGGTGACATGTTTATTCTTAATCCAATATTTGTTCTTGTCAGTGGGTGGACTTGCATTTGTGTTTTTAGGACCATATTTTAATCTTCTCTCAACAATAAGGGCTTTCTTAAGTTGGATGCCTCGTTTGACTAGGTCCACGAAGGTTGTACAACAATGAACTTGCAAGCCATTTTTCAATGGGCCTCGGAGTGTTTGTACAAACATGTCAACCTTCTCTTTTTTAGGTATGTCTATGTGGCAGTGAATTTCTAGGCCTCTCCAGCATTGGAAAAATGGGATAAAATTTTCACCGTCTTCTTGTGTAAGTGTGCATAATCTAGTGATGGAGGTGTCTGTGTCAATGTTATAGGCATAATTTTTTACAAATTTGTCTACAAGTTCATCCCATTTTTTTATCCCCTTCAAAGTGGTGAACCATTCAAGTGTGGGTCCTGTTAGACTCTTGGAGAAGAGTCTCATCAAGTAAGTGCATTCATATGCAATGTCCATACAGTTGGTCATGAATTCTCAAACATGTTCAATAGGATTTGTCTTGCCCTTGTATTTGGTGAAGTTTGGTGTCACATACCCAGGAGGAAATGGTGGCATGTATAAAGTTGTGTCAAAAGGATATGGACATAGGTCATATGACATTGGTGGCTTTTTGTTGGATGTTTGCATGTTTTCCATCTATTTTTGGAGGTCTGCCACTCTGGTTGTCAAGGCATCTATTATGGGATTATTGGTCGCATCACACATGGGAGTGATGGGTATCCCCTAAGTCCCCATTGATTGTGATAGCATGTTCGAGTTTGAATGTGACATGTGTTGTTGTGAAATGTATGATATTTTTTGATTTGGTGATTGTTGGTATTGCCAATTTGGATGAGGAATGTGTTGTTGCATGTAGATCTGTGATGAATATGTGGGGATGTACGATCCAACCATTTTTGTCAATATTTGGGGGATCTGGTAACCTTGAATATTTCGGTGCCCAAAGGTATTCATTTGTTGTGTCATTTGAGTGCCTTGTCCATATTGGAAGAATTATCCATGTGGGATGTTGGTATTTTGTCCTTGAAATTTTCCATGCGGGATGTTGGTGTTTTGTCCTTGTGAGGCATTGATGTTTAGTTGTGACGATGTGTTAACGTTTGGTTGGGGACCTCTAATAAGAATACGTCATTTAGTTCCTCCAAAGGGGTTGAATGAGGTTCCAACATAAGGATTTGGTGATGATATCCCTATGGTCATAGATGAAGTTCCAAATATGGGGTTTGAGGAACTTTCCCCCATTGATGTAGATCCAAGTGTAGTTCCAACTATTTGTGAAGATGTCATTGACATTGTGGGCATGGCTTGTGATATTGCTTGTGGCATGGTGGGTGTTCCTCCAATAGATGTTGCATTGATTGAGTTGGAGGTTTTTTGACTTATGGTGCCACTAGTTGTAACATTGATGGTGCTTGCAGCAATTTGTGTGGTGACAATAGTGTTATTGTTGGAGGCATTGTTCTTGTTTTGTTGAGGTGTCCAGTTTTGTGTCATGTTGTCTGGAGAAGAAGGTCTTATGGTATTATGTCAAAGCCTCTTGGTAGTTTTTCCCCTTGGTCTAAAAGCATAGCAAGGTATCTGTCAGCATTGTTTAAGACCAAGTCCTCTACAAATGAAGCTACATCAAGATTTTGGGCTGCAACCTCTAAATCCTCATCTAATACTTGTCCATTGTGGTTTCTCTGTATGAATGGTTTGAATGGATTTCGAGAGGATGTTGGAAGGTTCATGGAAGATTGTATGTTCATGTTGGTAAATGGATCATTAAAATTCATGTCTTGGTTCATGTCATAAGTGTTGGTGTTGATGTTGATGTTGAAGTCTTGTCCAAAGTTTTCCATTTGTCTTTTCTTTCTTTGAAGCCTAGTTTCCAACATAAAAGAGAATTGCTCAAATAAGGATGATGTTTATGACAACTAGTCTACATTTTTGGTATTTTTGTGATAAAGGATGAAAATGCAAGGTGATTATGACATTTTCCTAAGGAAATGATTGATGCAAGATGACAAGATTTCGAAAGAAAGATGTCAAATGTCAAGGCGACAATGATGACTAGGATGACAATGTTGATTAATGCAAGGTGATAAAACTGACTAGGTGGAAAATGAGGACTAGGATGATAATGTTGACTAAAAAGGTGACTAATGCAATGTCAAGGTGCAAAATGAGGACTAGGGTGAATAATACTTTTGGATTTTTTTGGATTTTTAGGCATAAAATATGCAAAGTATGGACTAAGATGAATGCAATTTGGAGAAAGGTTTTCCTAACCACTCTAAAATTAATCTATTTCTTAATTTTGGTTATCAAAGGACTTGTTAAAGGGACTAAGTGACAAGGTCAAAATGACTAGTGAGTTTTCCTAACTAGACTATTGAGTTGGAAATTCTCACAAAAAGGACAATGACTGAAAAGGAGATTGTTGACTAAGTCCCAAGATGACCTACTCTTGAAGGAAATGATTTTGCAAAGTGTGGTGAGGTGGCCTAATCCAAAGTCTACAAAGATGAAAACCTAAGGACAAGTCTATGTAGGAAAGGATGATTATGAAGCCTAGGGAATGCAACTAAAATTAACAAGGTTGAACCTAAGGTAAAAATGAAAGGTAATGGTTGAATGATGAAAATTTTGTGCAATTTCAGTTCCATTTTCCGACAGAGACTTCTAGAAAAGATGTTTGACAGCAGGAAAAATTGTTGGATTCGAATTTAGTTTTGTGATGTTTTGATGAAAAGTCTGAATTGTCTGAAGTTGATTGTTTCATTTCCAGATTTGTGATTGTTGTGTATACTATTTGAGAATCCATAAAACACTTGGAAAAAATTATGTTTTGAATTTGTAATCAATCACAAAGAAGACAAGCACAATCCTTTGGTTAGGCCAGGACAATATCTGCTAGATTCCATGTGGGTTTCCCCAGCCACATATCCTTAGCATGTGAATCCAAAAGTTTGGCTGCACGGGCTCCCCTTATAGTGCACTCTCTTCTTAGGCCAACCAAGCTTCCAACACCCATAAAACTCCCATGGCACACTGATCACCTCTATTAAAGATTGTGAAGATGTGGATGCCTTCACAACGACCATTGTTGCGCTAGTGGATAGAAGGTTTTTGGCTACTACACAAAAGTATTTAGTTTGTGACCCCTGTTCGAGTGGCCACACATGAGGCAAAGATTAATCTCTATTTAGGAGGCATTCCAGCCTGAAGAGGTTATGCTCAACAAGGTTTTGGGGAGTACTACTTTGTTTGTGTGACACATCCGCACTCGTAATCCTAGGCTTTCCATTAGGATTCACATTTATATACCGGTCGGGTGTAGCTCGGCCAAAGAGCTCCATTATTGGTCTGAGTTGCCTTGGGGTGAGTAATTTTTCCTGCCAAGGAAGGCCCAAGTTCCTAGAGTCAATAACAGTTTCTCTTGCACCCATGATCACACAAGTGCGCAAGGGGAGAGGATACTCCTATTATTGAATCAAGGTTACACAAGTTGAAAGAATTTGTTCATTTTAATAGCCAAATTGAAGTGTGAGGAAAACACATCAAACATTTTGTTCATTTTAATCCAAGCTTATGATGTCAACTCAAGCACACAAGTTCTTTTTATGCCCACTAATCCTTGTATGTGAAAAAGACATTCCAGATAAAGAAAAATTGAAGCAAGAGCCCTACAAAACATGATTAGTAGTTTTGAGTCTCCAATCTTTGACTAGCAACAGTTGGCGTTGTAAAGCTTGAATCATGGACATTCGAACCTGCAAAAATGTCAAAGATTAGTCACAAAAATCAAAATTAAACTAGAAAAAGAAAATGACATTACTCTAATTAAGACAAATTAAAAGTTAATCTAAATCTAACTAAGTGAATCCTAAAAGTATGCTAAATTAATCTAGATTAAAGCTATCTAAAGTAAAAGTAAGCTAAATTAATCTAGATTAAAGCTATCTAAAGTAAAATTGAACTAAATATTAATCTAAATTAAAATTAAAAATTAATCTAAGCTATCATTAAATTAATCTAAATTAATCAAAATTTAAATTAAATTAGCAAAGCTAAATGTAAACTAAAGTTAATCTCAATCTTAATTAATCTAATAAAAAACTAAAATTAAGAAAATTAATCTAAGATAAAAATATATTTAAAAATCTTAAATTTAATCTAATACAAAGACATCTAAAAATCTAAAAGTTAAGATTAGAAGTCTAAAATTTAATTAAAAATCTAATTAAATCCACATCTAAGTTAAAAGTCGACATTAAAAGAAAAATCTAAATTTAAATCTGAGTGAAGTCAAAAACCTAAATTAAAACTCTAATTTAAAGAAAAATCTAAAAAAAAAAAAGAATCTTAACAAAATTAGAAAAATCTAAGGTCAAAATCTAAAAACTAAATGAGATTGAGAAATCTAATTTAACATATTAAATCTAAATTTAGAGTAAATCTAAAACTAAATCTAAATGAAATCTAAAGTAAAACTTAACTAAATAAAATTGAATCTACACCATAAAAAAAAATCTAAAATTAATTTAAACTAAATGAATTACTAAAAAAAAAAAAAATCCTAAAATCTAAACTTACTTTAGAGTAAAAAAAGGTAAAATTGATCTAAGTAAAATTAATCTAAGTTAATTGAATTAACAAAATTTAATTTAAAACTAATTATAAAGATTAAAACAAAAAAAAGGAATAAGCTAATTAAAAGCTAAATATGAATAGAAGGAATTTAAACTTTTCTGAAAGTTGCTTGTGCAGACCACACCAAGACTTCAATTAATGTAGAAGTTTTCAATTTCAACACTTCAAAAGAAGATGAGATTCGCCAGTAGTGTTAGAATTAATGAATGTACTTCTACATTCATTCAGCCATTAAATACAACATTTAAAACATAAGCCTCCACTACCGACTTCCTTCATGTGCCTTTGGAAATATTGTCTTCAGACTGTGGCACACGAAATTGGAGAAGTGAAATGTCAATGCCAACAATGGAGAGTTTGAAAGAGCAGCAACATAGGCAGCTTCAATCTATGCAAAATAAAAGTCTCCTTGCAATGGCTGCAAAATGAATGAAAAGATCTGAAGAGATTCTTGAGCCTGACATTAATTTTTTTTTAATTTTTAAACCATTGTGTGACAAAAGCAAATAGGAAAGAGTGGTCTAAAAATGATCAGAGTGAAAAATATTTTCAAAGATCTTATCAGGTAAAACTATCACACGCCTCCTTGATGATGACTAGCAGTAGCAGGATTAATAAATACACTCCGTGTGGCCAACTAATTTTGCGGTCCAAAATGAATGCAGTCTTCCAATAACTAGAATAAAGGCATCACACGGTCATCCAGCTACAAGAAGCCCTCAGTGATTCAATACCTATTCATCAAAAACCCTCACAATTTGTGTTTTCCATCTAATATCTGCGCAACACAAAAAATTTATATCTGTCTATTTTGATAGATCTATTCTAAAATATGATTGACTAACGTCGATGGTTGATAATACTGTTAGTTGTGTCTACACAACAAATCTGAAAATATGATTTGACCCATGCCATCTACCAATAATAGACTAGCACAACATAATAAATGCATATCAAATGCAATGAGTGCAGCTGATCAAACTCTAGCAAACCAGTGTCGTATAGTAAAATGATTGCTGCAGAATATTAAATGAAGCGCAACCAAGTGAGGAAATCAATCAATCAATATAGGGGGAGACAATAAAAAAAGCATGAACTTGGACTAAAACAATCCATAGCAAAGAACGCATTTATGTAGCATCCCACTGGATGAAAGGCTAAGAAAACTTTAATCAAGACATAAAAGTGTGATGGCAGGTGCCGTGAAAAAGTCTCTAAACTGTGTAAACAATATCGAGCTTTGGCATTTTTGACTGCAGGGAAAAGGAGTTCCAATCAGCATAGGCACAGATAATATGAACTGATTCAAACAAATAATATAAACCATTATCAATATGAACCATGCCTCTGACAATATGGTTTTCAATAAACAATTCAAATAGCTAATATGAGCTGATTAAAATTGGTAAACAAAAGCTAATTGACTGGTTACATAAATTTGCACCAGATAAAAATTTTCAGCAAACAAAACATCAGATTCACCAAATGTAATTAGAGAAATTTTTTCAAGATAATGGCATGTAGCATAAAACTAAATCCCCAATCAACAATAGAGCACAATGAAAAAAAGAAGCAAACTAAGATGAAACAACATCACCTATTCTTTAAACTTCCATTGGTTGACCTCCATTGGCCTTCTCCATCTTGCTAAAAACTTGTATAATTTCCCTCAAAATCAAAGTGCAACTATAACCTATGCCAAAGACAAGCAAAATATTGAAGTAATGTGTATGCTCAAGTACTCAAAAAGCTCTCAAGCATGTCGTGTGTCCAAAATGACTTGAAAGAGGGCCTTTTAAAGAATTCCAAATTGAGAATGGATGGCCAGGATTAAAAGCTGGTGAATCCCTAAGATCAAAGGCCAAGAATCAATGTCATAAGGAGGATTAGGGTTAGGGCAACATTAGGTCAAAGTTAGGGAAAGCCTTGAAATGAAGGGTTGAGATTTAATTGGAGATAATCAAATCAATGGTGGAGAAAAATAGGTAGTTGGAATAATATAAATTATTTAATTTATGGAGGAATGTTGACTTATGAACTAAATAATGGTTTAATTCATAAATGGGAATGAGACAAAAGACAATATTTATAATTATTTACTTGGTGGGATGGAAAGCGGGCTAAATAAATAAGTTTATTTGATTCAAGGGTAAATGATAATGTTATGGAGGAAATAAGGATTGATGAGTGACACAATTAAATAAATAAACATAATTTATTTATTTAAATAATCATGGAGGAATGGACATGATTAGATAATTGAATTATGTGAGGGAGAAGCGTGGTCATCATAGAAAAATATGGTTTTCAAGTTGAGGCCATTTTTATGTGTTTATAGGGTCAAAGATACTTCTACTATATATATGTTAAATTTGAATCCAACAAGTTCTTCATTTGAGGCCTTGGAATTTACATATTTACATCAGTGTAGAAACTTAGAGAAATTGACAACTAATCCCCATCCCAATTTTTGTAATAATTTTTCTTATGCACCTCAAAAATTTATATTGAATCCTCCAACAAGACCACCTTATTGTTTTAGAGCATTGGAAGAAGGTATGATCTCCCTATATGAATCTAGATAATCTTATGTATTTGGACTTAAAGACATGAAAAAATCAACTACCCTAGGTTGCTATTAGGCTCTTGGCCTCATTTGATACCCTACTAAGTACTTATATCTCCCTCTATCTTTATGATCATGTTGAAAGGAAGACATCATTCATCCTTTTAAAGTGTGTTTGAGCCTATTTGTATTCCAATTTTAGGTAGTGATCCCACACATTATTCAAATTATCACCTTCCCCCATGTTTACCATTTTGTCTAATCCTTAGAAGATGGCTTGTCAAGGTAAACAATCTATGAAGTCATGTAGAATTCCTTGGTAACTATGATTTAGGTGAGAACTTATTTCAAATTTTATCATTAATGACCTAAGACCAATTAATGATATGAGTTATATAGGATAATAAAGATATATTGTTACATCTAAGAGTTGTATTCCGTAACACTTTTCTTTCCCATCACCCTATTCAATAGAGTAAACGTGTGTTTTAATTTTTATTTACAAAGCTTCCCTAGTTATCTTTATAGGAACCTTTACCACACTCTTTTAGGTTGGGAGGGAAAATTTGTATTCAAGTTCTTGATGTGGCCTATAGTTTCCTTCTCATATGAGGTGATATATGACTCTTTCTTGATTTCTATGACTAGCTTATGATAGGGACTATTGAAAGTGAAAGAGACCATGTCTTCTATTACATCTAGGTTGGTGTTCCCTACTAAGTCCAATATATTTTTGGTTTCAAGATTGTAAGCTTGAGAAAAATCCATAATTAGTTCAAGAAACTTCATGAAAGGTGGGAATCCTCCTTCTTGGGTAAGCCTTGAAGTCACGAATCTATCCCTATAAGTGGGGTTGGCCCCATATATTCTATCTTTGAAGTCCTAGAGCTCCACATATCCCATATTTGTAGTTGACAACATTTACAATGTAGAATTTTTTTTGTTAGGTTTAGTCACCCCTTTAAATTCATACTTCATTGTTTGTGGTTCCTTCATAGTCATTTTTACCCTACAAGGGTGAAGAAATCCATAGTAAGAATATATAATTTTTAAAAATGTCAAATCTTTGAAATTTTGGGTTATTGTGGGTTTGTAGGGCCCAAAGGGACATAGGGATCTGGGATCAACTATGAAATTACCTATAGGGTCTACAAGCATGCAAAAATATGTTTATTTAGTATAGTTTAGGTGGGAGGGAGAGGTACTAGGGACATAGAGACATGGTGTGGAACTGCACAAAGATGTTTTTAGATTTCACCTATACAAGTCTTAGATTTGCGAGGCTATGGGTATCAAAAGGACATAAGGATCATAGTTCATTTCATAAATTTGGGATAATGATGGGAACCTACAAATAGATAAAAAATAAAACTAACACAAATATAATGAAATAAATTATTTTCTATACATTAAAATTACTTTGATTCAACCAAATTCATATGAGGAAATGCAATAAAATAATTTAATAAGGATCTAAGGAGATTTTTTTTTCATTTTGGAAAAATATTAGAAAGAAAGATAAACAAAATTCTTATAACTTATTACACTATCTCATCGGTTTCAAGTTCATGAAAGGGGGTAAGGCATCTAGGGGATACCAAATGGAAAGGAGGGGATCTCCAAAAGGAATCCCTAAAAATATGTGACCAATTAATATAGATAAAAAATTACTATGATGGGATGAAATAAAGGAGTGATGTAACACCTATTGATTTTAGATGATCAGATTTAGTGCACAGAAAATAATTCAAAATCAGACGCAATAACACAACATATACCCTGGGAAAACCCTCCTCTTGAGGGAGAAAAACCCAGCAACAAAGATCTCTCTTATATTTGATGCACCAGTGGCAATTTTACAATTACAATGAGGTCCAACACTAGACCAATATGCAGAGTCAATAAAGGATGACAGATAATAAGCTTTAGATCACACCTGACAGTAGTAGAATACAAATCCAATAATGATCACATAGCACTGAGGTCCGTTACAATGGCGAGTCAAGGTGTATATATATACAGGTGAATGGGAGAGACACCTCTCTTAAGATCGCGCGCCTTCTTAGATATATCGGCTCCAATAATTTCTATTCTTCCTTTTTAATGAAAGTCGGCCTCAACCTGTATCTCTTCATTTGTTCTTTTTATGAGTTTCGAATTATACATGTCGGCCAAAGCATGAGACACAAAATAATAAGAGATAAATTGAATAGCCAACGGCTATATTCAATTTGAGACTTTCTCGAAGGAAGTGAGATGGAAGGATCAACCAAAGCTGCTATAACATTAACACTCCCTCTCAGCTAGGGAGAGAACTTCCAGCTGAGGACAAATCATCTACCACCATTTCCTGCAATCAAATATAAAGAGAGATATATATCACCTCAATGTGATATCAACCATCACATGGTTAAGTACTAGTGTTCATCACTTGCGTGATGGTGTCACCTCAACGTGACTTTCACCATGGCTCTCCCAGAGGGTGAAACACTCATCACGGACTCTCTCACGTGATGTTGTCATGGAGTCACACACATGACATCCACCATGACTCAGCTCAGAGGGTGGAAACGAGGGCTTTCACCTCAAGTTCTTCCGTCAAAGAAGAAAGTGCAATAGTAAGTACGAGTGTTCATCACTTGCGTGATGTTGTCACCTCAAGTGACTTTCACCATGACTCTCTCAGAGGGTGAAACACAAGTACAAGATATGTCATGGAGTCGCACACATGACATCCACCATGACTCAGCTCAGAGGGTGGAAACAAGGGCTTTCACCTCAAATTCTTCCGTCACAGAAGAAAGTGCATTAACAAGGGATTTCACCTCGAACTTCTCTCACAAAGAAGAACTCATTAAACAAGGCTCACTAATACTGAGACTCATACTCAGTCAAGGCTGGATTCTCCACCATACTAAGCTTGTCTCGAAAGTATACAAACTTTACCCTGGCGAGAGGCTTGGTGAGAATATCTGTCGTTTGCTCACCAGTGCTAATGTACCTCAACTGTACAGCCTTCCGTTGTACCATATCTCTGATATAGTGGTACTTGATCTCAACATGCTTGGATCTGTCATGAAACATAGGATTGACAAAAAGCTTCACACAACTTTGATTATCTCAATGAATAATGGTAGGCTCCAATCATGCAAGGAGCTTACGAAGCCACACTGCTTCCCGAGTTTCCATGCAAGCTGCAATATACTCAGCCTCTGCTGTACTCAACGCTACAAAAGACTGCTTCTTGCTGCACCAGGAAATCATAGCAAAACCCAAACTGAAGAAAATAACTCCAAGTCTGCATCTGAAGTATACTTCAACCCATATCCAACTGTGCCACGCAAGTATCTCAGGATATGTTTAACTGCAACAAGATGTATCTACCTTGAATCACACATAACCTGGCTAAGTGCACTCATTGCATAGCAAATATCAGGTCTAGTGATAACTAGATACTTCAAGGATCCAATCAGCTGTCTGTACAACATAGGATCCACCAAATCTGAACTAGCTGCAGCAAGATTACCATCTTCTTTAGGCTCAGTGGGCTCCCTCTAAATCTTTAGGCACTTGCATCAACCTTCTGACCTCTTCATCCAAGATTGCCTGCAACACTTTGACTTAGCTAAATGTTTTCCAGTGCACACCTTTGGTACTGAAGAGAGTTCAGAATAGTCCTCCTCGACCTCATCTCAGATCTCACTATTCTGAATAGGTTTGCAGAGCTACCAATGACAAATCTAGAAGACAGTCTTGAGCAATTATGATCTCAGCAACTGAAGGGATCCTCTAAGGGTTTAGCACCGAGCCTTTTAATACAACAATCTTCACTTCTTCTTAGTGAGTTACAAGACTCCCTCTTGATCCTTGCTCCAAATATTGCAAAGAAGACTTCTGGAAGTGAGCTCCCTCTCGCCACCAGCTCAGTCCCAAGGCTGCTTGATTATTTCTTTGGTCGGCATGACTTCCTCATAAGATGCCTCAAGCTTTTCATCATTAAGCAATTTCTCATCACCTTCTTGCTCGTGCAAGCATTTTAGAGAGAGATTACTTAACAGTTTGTAATTATCCAAAGAAATAACAAGACTGGAATTATACAAAGTTTACAATCACAGGTTATAACATGAACACATAAGCTTTTATGCACAATGTTAGAACATGAATGAATAAATCAACCTGAAAGAGAAATATATCAAAAGATCAAGAAACTTATCTTTATATAATTTTTGATATAACTCTTTCGTTCATCTTTTACTCCTCTCGAGAGTGCCAAACTCAGCACAACAAGGGAATAATCTGCACAACTACAAATTTCTTGAATGCATTAAGCGGTTAGCATGTAGAACCAGCTCTCTCCAAGAGTCAAGGCTCTAACATAGTTCATGCATTAGAGAATGATGTCATTGTGATCAACCTATCACAATCAAAAATGCAATTCTCTTTTTCATCTCAAAGTCACACTCAGAGATCTACATGATCAGCATGAACCAACTCACAATAGATAATTTGAAGTCTTCAAAGGATCACAACTCAAGAGAAATCACTAACTCTCTTTCCTAAGATCCAACTAACTGAAGTAACTGTAATTCAAACTAGAAAGGTGATTTCAACAAAACACAGAATACTTATCTTCCTTGATATTCTGATGAATGCAATTATTGAACACGGTATGCTGTTCTTATACTCAGATCAATCCACAACCTTCATGACTTGAACACAGACCCATGACAAGGTTAAATTTGAACAAGGCCCATGACTGCTCAAATTTACGATGTACTCCATTTCCAACTGCAATCCACTAGGTTATGCAACATGTTTACTAGCAATACCCACAGTGTTAGAGATAGATAGGATCATCACTCGAAAGACTTTATCAGATCTGCACAATTGAGATTCACATAAAGGGATATAAACAAAGAAAGGAACCAAATACTTATCTCTATTTGATTGCAGCCTTTTGATTTCAACCCTTGGCAGCACAATCTGACATAGTTGAGCTCTTGACTTCCATAATCATGTGCTTTTAGATAACAGATCCCGAAAGGTGAGATCACCGCATCTAACTCTCTGATCTCAAATTGCTAACAATATGACTCAAGTAAACTCATGAAGAGAGCCAAGATGATGCGCTCCTTTTGTAGATGACAAAACTATACTTTTCTAAAATGGAAGGACCAAAGAATGCATCCCGCACAGAAGTACTCTACTTGCTCAAGTAGAAGACATTAGATCTGACTTTGAATTATTTTTCAAGATCTGATCAGATCTTTCCATAGACCCGCTCTGATACCATATTGATTTTAGATGATCAGATTTAGTGCACAGAAAATAATTCAAAATCAGACGTAATAACACAGCATATACCCTGGGAAAACCCTCCTCTTGAGGGAGAAAAACCCAGCAACAAAGATCTCTCTTATATTTGATGCACCAATGGCAATTTTACAATTACAATGAGGTCCAACACTAGACCAATATGTAGAGTCAATAAAGGATGACAGATAATAAGCTTTAGATCACGCCTGATAGTAGTAGAATACAAATTCAATAATGATCACATAGCACTGAAGGTCTTTAGCTCTTAGAATTCAAGTACACTCGTCAGGAACCAAACCCTAAAGCTTCGCTTCTGTCATATAATATTTCTTTGAACTAATCATATATGTTTGCACTTTAGACTTCAGATGAATTTGCACTGATCTTCATCCTTAACACAGTCCACACCTTGACACAGATTCAATATGAAGAGATCGCTGCTAACATAGATCTGGAGGATGCGTAACTAGCACGAATCCAAACACAGATTTGTAGACTCTTCTTCACACCTCTGTAATCTGATTACACATGATGTAGTTCATATTTGATAAGGTCGCCCTTCTCTGTTATATTCGCCCTTGATAATGATGAGCTTCTCTTGTTATATATGCACTTGACAATGACAAGCTTCTCAGATGTATTCGCTCTTTTGTTCGCACAGAACTGAAGTGAATAATAACCATCACACATTATAATGCAAGACTGATAAGAATAACCAAACTCCTGGTCCGTTACAATGGTGAGTCAAGGTGTATATATATACCGGTGAATGGGAGAGACACCTCTCTTAAGATCGCGTACCTTCTTAGATATGTCGGCTCCAATAATTGCTATTCTTCCTTTTTAATGAAAGTCGGCCTCAACCTGTATCTCTTCATTTGTTCTTTTTATGAGTTTCGAATTATACATGTCGGCCAAAGCATGAGACACAAAATAATAAGAGATAAATTGAATAGCCAACGACTATATTCAATTTGAGACTTTCTCGAAGGAAGTGAGCTGGAAGGATCAACCGAAGCTGCTATAACATTAACAACACCAAATCATAAAGACCCATGGAAAAAGAAGATAACAAGAAAACAAGAGAAATCAAAGAGGATATTAAGTTAACAAGATAAACAAACATGTTAAGGCATGATACAAAAGAAAGGAGCAAAGACAAAATGAAGATTTATGAGAAAGACATTGAAAAAGAATAGAGAAGCGGAGAAGAGAGAGAGAGAGTGAGCGTATTGACGTGGGTGTTGTTGAGTGCTTCCAAGAAGAAGGAAAATATAGTTAGAGAAGAAGGGAAGAATCTGAAACAAATTTCCTCCCATTAGGAAAAAAAAGGTAAAATGTAACATATTTAAAAGGAATCTTAGAGAGCTATGGGGTATCAATAAAATTATTGGTAGATGGTTGTGGAAGTAGTGAGGCTCCAACAATATTTAACTTCACCAAAATAACATTGATGAAACAATTTATTAAATATCACAATCAAATTAGGTGAGAAATTTATGGAATTCGTAAGAACCTTGGAGAAAATATTATCTAGTAATGATTTTTTTTAGAGATGTTGGTTAATAGAAGTATAAAGAAGCTAAAAAGAGAGGAAATAAAAGAAGGAAATAACATAATGTTTAATCTAGGAAAATAATTTTCAACAATAACACACAAGATTCCATTCACAAATAAAAAGGCATCACCAAAGATGAAACATCACTATGAAGGGGCACAACCCCCAAACCAAGACCTATTCCCTATGCTATATTAAATTAGGAGAATTTAAATTCACAAAGCACCACAACAAGAGAAATAATCCATAATAAAAATTTCTAGTATAGGGTATGTGCACCAAGTTGTGACACAAAAATAGCTCGTAAGATGCCACTTTTTTTCTAAAGTCAGTATAAGTCTGATGTTCATGAGAAAATGAAGATTGTTACACTCAAGATTTGAAGATGCAACAAGAAAAATAGTTGTAGTGCTCCAAATCTACTTTTGAAGCTACTCTTTTTTTTTGAAAATAATGAATATTAAGGGTTTGAAAAAGGGGGGCCACCGAAAGTGGTCCCGTTTTTATCAAAAAAAATAGCATAGTGTCTATTGTGGCCTCCCTAAAAAGTTATTTTTTTTAGAATTTCAAAAATCACAATGGCGAGAAATTAGCTAACACCATGTAGTTTATGCCGGTTTTTTTCAGTGAATTTTTTAATGAATATATAATATTTTACTAATTTTTGAAGCAGACACATCTTGAAAAGTTGAAATTTGAGCATGCTCCCACCTAATTTTTTTTTTAAATAATTGGAAATTAATTTTGTTTTCATTATGTGTAGAATGGAGTCTAGTTTCTAAAAATGTAATTTGTTTCAAAATTCGATGAATGAGTAAAAATCTATACCAAAACTAGCACATGTTGGTTTTTGATAAAAAAGTGGAGGTAGTAACAAGAGAAGTTATAGATGAAAACCTTAACATAATTAAAATGTAGAAACAATTATATATTTAGAGACCTAACATCATCAAAATATTTTTTATAAATTTGCATTGAAACATGTACAAACCTGATGGAGAGGGTGACCAAAAATGTGTGAAATTTAGTCACCCTTTCATAAAATCACATTCTTGGGATGAAATGGTCATCCAAACCTTTAGTTTGGATGCCAAGGTAAATCTAACCCAAAGGGTTGTTATTTCCCAATACAAAAAATTTGGCGCTCGCCAAATGTGATTGCTGATTTTTTTGAATATATTTTCTTTTTGTTTCTTTTTTCTTTGTATTTACTTTCTTATACTTTAAGTTATATTTCATGCTGTTGTAACACAAAAATCTACTGAGAGGGGAGGTGAATCAATAGATCAAATAAAACCTTACTTTTAACCCTTTTAATGAAAATTAAACAAACATTCAGAGATCACACACAAATACTCATAACACCAGATATACGTGGAAAACCTGATGTGGGAAAAACCACGGCGAGAATAGCTACTAGGATCTATTGTCCTAATTCAGCCTCATAATAAAACCTCACTAATTACAATGTTTAAGAGCACCAACCCTAAGGAGACACCAATCCCCCGATTTAGGAGCACCAACTCCAAGGAAGCACCCACTCTCTAGATTGAGCACCAACTTAGCTATCTGATGCACCAACCAATCAGATTTACAATGTGAGATTTATGGAGCTACAACTCCAAATGATTCAAATGAATCCACTTCTTTGTTTTAGAATTATTCTGCAACTACTCAGTCTTTTCTTTGCTTCCATGCAAGCATACTCTTTATCTCTATTTCTGCTCACTCAACAACTCATACCTCTGCTATGCTCTTCTCTTCTTTGCAATATAAAATTTAGAACATCCTCTATTCTCTCTCTTTCTCTGTTCAACAGTCTCTTTGTACTGCTTCACACTTGATGCATACCCTAGATGATTTTTTGAGTTACAATATAGGTCTTCTTCTCACATCATATGCATACTAAGCCCTCACTCGCACATCTACCTCTTTCATTCAAATTCACATACTTGCCTTCACTGACAAGTTTCTTCTAAACCTCGAGTCCTACACCATCAACAACATTTAATGCATTTTCTATATTTTGCATCAATCAAATCTAGGGTTTCATGCTTGATTGAACTATTCTAGATTTCATAGCCGCCTATGCAAATTAATGTTGTCGCTCATTTCTTCCAACTCTTCATAAGAATGTAGAGTTGGAGCAGTTACTTCATTTTTGTGCCTTAATTCCATTCCTCCAAACTTGGAGTTTCACCATTTTTTAATCCTATAGTTGTTAGAATCAAATCTTCACAATCTGCTCATTGATTCTAAAATAGCAACATGATCTATTGACCATCACTCAACCACCATTTCATTTAAAACACGATCATTGATGTGATCATTTTAAATATGGGCCATAAATATTTAATGATTCAAAACAATGATGTGAGTCAGGTCAAACAATCGATTCTTTCCATGTTTTTCCTTCCCACAAATCCACACTGGTCAACAGTAGTCAATGCAAGTATCTCACAGAATGATAGAATTACTCCATTTTTGGAAATCTTATTCTTCCTTTCCATAGGGGGTTGGGAGTCGTTAATCCCCGTTACCTCATAATTGGAGTGCATTACAGGACTTACAAGCAAGCTCAAACACTTAAGTCTGAAGCTTTTCCATACCTACCAAGGTTCAACCATCAGCCTTACCCTTTACCTCCTATCTTCCTTCATTCCATTGCAAACCATCACTCCAACCTTCAAAAAATTGAAGCACGAAACACCAAAACATACATGAAGTTATCGGATGTCGGGGTTTTTCCCTTCCTTCATTCTGCTTACCTACCTTTCTGTTAAGGCATAAGCCTTTCTACCAGTCCACGATGCCTAACCACTTCCTTCAGAAGCTTTAAACCTTTCAGGCATCAACCTTTGGGATTTCTGTTTATCGCTTACCCTTCTTCATCCTTACCAAACCATTAAGGCATAAGCCTTAAATCCAAATTGTGAACACTGAAACCATTATGAGTGTTGGGGTTCAGGGTTCCTCCAGACCCCTTACATCACTTAGAATTTTAATAATTCATAAGACTTATTGCTGACCTTCGATCCCCGAAACCTTTTCAAGTGTTGTCCTTCTTTGATACCTTTCACCTCTTACAGAACCTCAAGTCAAGGCGTAAGCCTTAACGCTGAACCCCAATGTCTGACACCTTTTCAGACTTAATTAATTTTTTTATTCATTCCTTTATGCAATCGATACGAGGTATTCCCAAAGTTAGAAGTCCAAAATCTTTTGGAATTAGCTCAAAATGACTAATTCCTTCCTCCTTTAGAAAAATGACTAATCCTTCCTCCTTTAGAAAATGATATAAGGTAAGCTTGAGGCCTGAAGCTTGAACTTATACAATTATTCAACACTTGCTTCCTTGGAATCATAATGTTGATCATTCTCTCCTTTTGACATTAATGAGCGAACATTCTCACTTATTGGATATCACTCAGATATCCCCTTTTGACATCAATGACAATAAATTTTCCAACAATCTTCCCCTTTGTCATTGATGGAAAAACTAAATGCTTTGTACCAACTATACCAATCTAAATGCACACACCTCAGCATTTCCATATCAACAACAATTATGCAGAACAACCTTTCTCCCCCTTTGCAATCAACTGTCTGTAGTCACAAATCCACATTTGACATATCTTCACATCTTGCAGATAAAGAATTTTGCTCATTTTCTCCCCCTTTGACATCAATGGAAAATGGACCCTCTTTGGACACAATTCTGTATGTGTTACTCTCCCTTTGATAATCAAAGAGTAATTGCTAACATATCTCCCCCATAGAAATGGAAAAGTGACTCTTCTGGATTCACCCTTTGATTGAACTTCTATCCCCCTTTATCAAATAAAGGAGTGTGTCTATGATATTTGCAACCATCAAGTTGGTAGAAATTTTTAAAACAAATCATACCTGACTATACTTATCTCTTTGTTCTCCAAGGATGAGTAAAGTTTTTGTGAAGCTCCCCCTGGACTCATGCCCTATCAATAAAGATTAGTGATGTGAGGCAGGAGTAGCCACTTTGTGTGTTTCCTTCTGACCTTTCTCTTTCCACACCTTCTTAGGATTCTTTTCTATCTTGTTTGCCTTCTTTTTAGGGATATGCAGACCTTTGTTCATTCTGGGGAACATACCTTTCTTCTTATCTCATGCCTTTGGTTTTACAATGCTAGTTCTACAATGTTTGGCTAGATCTAACTAAAATTGTTGTAGTTATAGCACATTGCATTCATATCCAATGAAGGAGCAAATTAATTTCTATTCACAAAATTTGTGCTCCTTTTAGGTACATCCCTACACTCTTTATCCCTATTGGTGTAATTAAAAGTGTTGTACCTTGTCCTAGGTCATTATTACACCTTAATTAAGTTTACTTAGGGACCACATAGGAGGTAGTTGGAGAATTACCACTTTTGGTGGAATTATCATGTTATTACTTTATCACATCCACCTTTCATGGAAACATCATGTGATTACCTCTCCACCTTTTGTGGGTGATCCACCTTTTGTGGTGATTATCACATTATCACTTTTCCACTTTAGGTGGAGTAATAGGTTTTCATAGTTGTCTCATGTCATAAGATTATGACACTTGTCATAATCTTATGCCCTTTAATGTTCTCACCTGGGCTATATAACCAAGGGGTCTCCTATGTAGTTTTGCACATTGTATTCTATTTGCATTATTGGCAGAATACAGTTTATTCTTGTCATATTGTTTCTATCTCTCTTATGCTTGTGCTTTCTATTAGGCCTCTAGATCTTGGGTGGCTACCTTCATAGCCAATTCATACATGGTATCATAGCGCCATTGGAGTGCCTTTGGATCACCATTTTGGAGAGATCTTGGTGCATTTGAAGGGTGGTATTTTTTTTCAGATTTGGGAAGCATCACATTTCTGGAGCATCCTACGCCAAATCTGAGCCCACCATTGCATCTGGGAGGCTATTTCCAGAAATTTTGACTATAAACTTGCCTGTATTCGGTGAAAGTTGTCCGTCAAGGAAATTTTTTTTGGCTGGCCAAGCTGTATGACCCAACCATCATTACGCTAGTATGATTTTTTTTTTTTGTGAAAAATACTTTGTAAAAAAAATTATATCAAAAATTTGTATTTTTCGCAGCTTTTATTAAGTGTATTGTAAAGTTGTTTTAAACAAAAACAAAAAAAAAAACAAAAATAGAGGTAGTACTGCGACTACGCAGTATGCAGTTTGCAGACTCATACCCTCTGCAGGGTACCATGGGCCCCTCATTGGTAGCCACGTGGCATGACATTTTTCTGCCATGTGACCCCCTCTCCATCGGCATGCAATTGATCATCAAAATCCGCAACATTTATAAAAATTTCATCGACGACAAGGCAATAGAATATTCGCCCGAAGATTCTGGAAACCATATAATATTTCGTCGGCAGAAAAAGAAGGAATATTCTGGTAGCATATTCTGGAGAGGAGTGACGGCGATGGTGATAGGCATCAGGCCGTCAAATTTAATAGGGAGTAGCTCATGAAGGGCATATGACCGTCAAATTTAAGCTCATGGTTTGTTGACATCAGCACTACGTCAGCCAATTTTTGAAATTTTTTAGATCCCTCTCCATTGAGCTTTTTGATTTTGTAGTTTAGCTTTAGAGGCTCATATCTTGGTCATTTTGAGGCCTTTTTCTGTGTAATTTTTTTCGATTTGGGCTAATTTTTTGTGTACTTCACGCTGGTACAATTATTTTCTGATTTTGGTTCAGAAATTTTCTAGAAATTTCAGTTTTTCCAAACTGTAACTATCCAATCACCATTTTTGCAACTTCCAAGGCTTTGTTCAGGCTCATACACACTCCTTTTTAGGTGCCATTTTTTTTCAAAGTCCATTATTTTTTTTGAACTTCACAGTGGTGCTATTAGTTTGTAGTAATTGTGATAAAAAATTGTACTTTCAACACTTGGTCATTTTTGGCCTATTTTGGCATTTGTAAAGATAAGATCTCAATTTGGTATTTTGTATTAGTCATTTGAGCCTATTGTACCCTACTTAAGGCTGTTGTAAAACATTGAAAATCAAAAGACCACTTTGCTTGGCTTGCAAGTGGCCATTATACATGAACTAAGTATAAAATGCGAAATCATCTTTTTTTGGGGGGGGGGGTTCTTTTATTGAGTGAATTTGGGGGGGTGTCTTATGTGATTGTGCCTCTCTCTCGATCTTTTTCTCTTTCATTTTTCTGCTATGGGTTCTCCTAAGTTTCCTTTTTTAACTCCACATAATTATGCTTCTTGGAAAATTGATGCATGGAGTAAGTTAATGGAAAAAGGATTAACTCATTATATTGATGGAACTGTTGTTGCACCATTTGATCCTAAAAATGATCATGTTGCTGATATGGATTAGCTCACTAAAAATACTATGGCTCTTGGAACTTTAAGGAAATATGTATCAAAATATCTAATCTTTCAAATTGAAAAGTGTAAAACAATCAAAGAGGCTTGGGAAAAGTTTGGTCAATTGTATGGACAAGTTGATGAGATTAGAGGTTATTAGCTTGACAATGATCTTACAATGTTAGATCCCAAGAATTTTGATACAATCCAAGACTATGTTACTAAGGAAAATGAGCTAAGAGCACAACTTAAGGATTGTGGCATTGATAAGAAGGATGCATAGTTGGTCTACAATTTGGTGGGAAAGCTTCCATCATAATATGTAACATTTGTTTCTAGCTTCCAAACCCATCGCTTGATAGTGGGTAGTTCTTTCACTATGCCATCATTTGATGCATTCACAAAAATGTTGATGTTAGAGCAAGAAAAGTTGACAAGCATGGGGATTCTCAAGTCTTCAAAGTCCAAAGCTTTGGTGGCTAATCAAGGGAATCAAGGGACTCAAGGAAAGGGTTCCAACAAGAAGCAGAATCAATCTAAGCCAAAGAAACAACAAGATAAAGCACAATTATCCTCTCCACAACAAGGGAATTCTTCAAATTCTCCCAAGAAGGGAAATTCAAGCAAGAAGGAGAGACCAACTTGTTCATATTGCAAGAAGTTTTGTCATGATGAGCATCATTGCCACACTAAGAAAATTGATGAGTTAAAAAACATCATCAAGAATAACAACATCAATTTTCCATCTACCTACAAGAAGAAGGATTCATCTCCTTCCACTTCCTCACAATCAAAAGAAAAAAGGAAAGCATTTGTGGCTACTTCAGGTTCTTCACAACAATGGATACTTGACTTAGGTGCCACTCATCACATGGGTTCTACAAGGGAGCAATTTTCTTCTTTGGAGCCATCTAAGGTACCTCGCATCTTCATAGGAGATGATACTCAAGTGGTAGTTGAAGGCGAAGGTTTGGTTGACATGGATAATTGAACATTTGGGAATGTTCTCTATGTTCCTAACTTGAGTGCCAATCTTCTTTCAATCTACCAAATCACTCACTTTGGAGATGGCATGAAAGTTGAGTTTCTACTAGATTCAGTTGTGGTCAAAGAACTTAAGGATGATTCCTAGGTTGTAGTGGGACAAGCCAATCAAAACACATGACTTTACTCATTCTCCCACATTGTGCCTAAGTCTCCTTCTACAACCTTGCTCACTCATTCAAATTCAGAAAGTAAGCTATGGCATGAGCGGTTTGGACATCTCAATTATTGCTATCTTCAATAGCTTAGCTCCAAGGATATGGTTACATGACTCCCTCAAATCAGCTTTTTCGAAGGTGTATGCTTTAGTTGTTCCTTGGGTAAGCATCTAGAAGAGAAGTTTGACAAAGGGAAATCTTGGAGAGATTTGGAAGTTCTTCAATTGGTTCATAGTGATGTAGCAGGTCCATTTCCAGTACCATCATTTAGCAAGGCCCGCTATGTCCTCACCTTCATTGATGACTACTCCCACTTCACTTGGGTCTATTTTCTTGTTCACAAGAGTGAAGTGTTTGAAAGATTTCCATCCTTCAAGGATCATGTTGAGAAGCAATTAGGGAAGCAAGTCAAGATTCTCTGCACAGACAATGGAAGGGAATATGTGAACAATAGACTTGAGGAATTTTGTACTCTTGAGGGGATTGATCTTTAGCATTCAGTTGCATACACTCCACAACAAAATGGTGTAGCTAAAAGAAAGAATAGAACCCTTAAGGAGATGGCTAGCTGCATGATTCATGCTCATTCTCTTGCTCCTCAATTTTGGGTAGAAGCTATCAGTTGTGCCACTCACATCAAAAATTGGGTTCCCCATAAAACTTTGAATGGTATGACTCCTTTTGAGGCTTGGTGTGGTAGAAAGCCAATTGTGAGACACTTCAGAGTTTTTGGTTGTCTAGCTTAGGCATGCATACCTCTAGAGAAGCGCAAGGAATTGGAACCTCAGAGTAGGCCTTGCATCTTTGTTGGATATCTTGAAGGTGTTAAGGCATATATAATTTTGTATCTAGAGACACATGAGCTATTCATTGAGAGGAGTGTTCACTTTGAGGAAAGCTCTCCTAGCTTGGCCTCTAATCCTCCTCTTCCTTCCTCCATAGTAGAAAGTGATGATAGTTACTCAGATGATGATTCTCCCTCAACTTTGAATCGCAGGATCACACCTTTGTAGGGTCCACTTGAAGTTGAGGAGCCTCATCCTTCATCTCCTACTAGACCTCGTTGGGCTCGACAGACTCTTGAGTCAGCAGGTTCTCTTGTTGGGGATCCTTTAGATAATCGAAGGACTCGGTCACAACATCAGGATTTTCCACATGCTTATATTGCTAGTGCTTTAGATCCACATTCCTTTAAGGAGGCTTCAAGAATTCCTAAATGGGATTCAACAATGGAGGAAGAGTGTAGTTCCTTGATGAGGAACAACACATGGGATTTAGTTCCACTCCCTAAGGGGAGAAAGATGGTTTGTTGTAAGTGGATCTATCAGACTAAGTATGTAGCAAATGGTTGTGTGGATAAATAAAAGGATTAGCTTGTCACAAAAGGTTTCTTACAGGTTCCAAGTGTTGATTATACAAAGACCTTTTCACTCATTGCTAAGATGAACTCCATTCACTTGACACTTACTATTGCTGTAGCTCATGGTTGGGATGTACATCAGATGGATGTGAAGAATGCATTTCTTCATGAGGATCTTCATGCGGAGATTTACATGGAGTAGCCACATGGATTCATATAGGATTCTTCTTTGGTTTACAGATTGAGGAAGTCTCTCAACATAATTCACGAGGTGTCATTTAGATCCGAATGTCTACATTTTGTGATAGGATGATTCTCACTTGCTACTTGTGCTCTATGTTGATGACTTGATCATTATAGGGAGTACCTCATCCATCATTGGTAGTGTCAAATTTTCTTTGTAGGACATATTTTCTATGACTGACTTGGGCCTTTTGCACTATTTTCTCAGGATTGAGATCACATAGTCAGCTTTTGGGATTTCTCTTTCTCATCCCAAGTATGCTCTTGATCTTCTAGCTTAGTTTCATATGGTTGATTGTAAGCTTGCCTCAACTCCATTTCTTTCAGGAGTCAAGCTTGAGGCTAAGTGTTCTACTCCACTTGTTGATGCCACTTTGTATCGTCAACTTGTTGGGAGTCTAATTTACTTGACTCACACACACCGTAATATCTCCTTTGCAGTTGTCATGGTTTCATGCTTTATGCAGGAACCACATGAGCTTCATTGGAAAGCAACCAAATGCATCTTGCATTACATATATGGTACACATCATCATGGGATTCACTATGCAGTAGGTACATGACTTACCTTGGTGGGATATACAGATTCTGATTGGGTTGGTGATCTTGATGATCATAAGTCCACTTCTGGCTACAACTCTCATCTTGGTTCTGGCCCCATTTGTTGGCAGAGTAAGAAGCAACATGCTATTTCTCTTTTTTCGATTGAGGTTGAGTATCAAGGGGCTGTTAATGCCGCTATTGAGGCTATTTGGCTTCAGAACATTCTCACTAAGTTTGGCTTCACTATTCCATGTCCTACAGTCATTCATTGTGACAATTAGAGTGCCATTTAGATCTTGAAGAATCCAGTTCACCATCAGAGGACCAAACACATTGAGATTCATATGCACTACATTCAAGAGCTGATACAGGAGCAGGTCATTGATTTGTAGTATTGTCCTATAGTAGAGCAGGTTGCAGATATCTTCACCAAACCCTTCACTGAGAGTATATATTATCATTTTCAAGCTCTCTTGGGGGTGCATGAAGTTCATCTGAGGAGGTCTCCTGACTTCTTCATTCTCTCTTTTGGGGGGATTTTTCCTCACTCGAGATTTTTCCTTCTCATCTTTTCAAGTGTAGTTTTTATTTCATCTCTCTTTTGGGGGGGAGTGTTTACCCACGTGTTTTTCTCCTTTTCTCCACTTTATGAGAGATTGCATTGCATTTGTACATGGGTACCTAACATGGCCTAGTAGCCGGGACACATCTTGCATTATTTTCATGTGTACATTCTCCCTAAGTTGTACTTAAGGGGGGTGTTGGTGTAATTAAAAGTGTTGTACCTTGTCCTAGGTCATTATTACACGTTAATTAAGTTTACTTAGGGACCACATAGGAGGTAGTTGGAGAATTTCCACTTTTGGTGGACTTATCATGTTATTACTTTATCACATCCACCTTTCATGGACACATCATGTGATTACCTCTCCACATTTTGTGGGTGATCCACCTTTTGTGGTGATTATCACATTATTACTTTTTGACTTTAGGTGGAGTAATTGGTTTTCACAGTTGTCTCATGTCATAAGATTATGAAACTTGTCATAATATTATGCCCTTCTATGTTCTCACCTTTTCTATATAACCAAGGGGTTTCCTATGTACTTTTGCACATTGTATTCTATTTGCATTATTGGCAGAATATAGTTTATTCTTGTCATATTGTTTCTATCTCTCTTATGCATGTGCTTTCTATTAGGCCTCTAGATCTTGGGTGGCTACCTTCATAGCCAATTCTTACAATCCCTATGACCAAATTGATTACATGTATAACAATAACCATAGAAAAATGGGGAGTACCTGGTCATATAATTTCTTTGTACAGGATGAGGAGGTCTCCTTGGTTTTGGATTCTTCAAATCTCTCACCCTTGTGAAACCATCTACATCAACTCCCTTTATGTTATTCTTCTTTAATTCATTAGGGAACAATTTTTTAATCTTCTTATTTGTTGCAAGATTATTTTCTCCATCAACTTTCTTCATCTTAGTAGGGATTTTATTAGATTTCTCATCTCTAGGGGATTTCTTCTTGCATTCTTTCTCATTCTTCATTCTAGGATTTCTTCTGCTCTAAATTTATCACATAATTTTGTAGATGCATTGGTGGTAGGAATATTTCCTTTCTCAAGTCTGAGGCCAGATTTTTATTTTGAAGGATTTTGTGAGTTAATCCATCAAGAATCTCTGAGCCTCGTTTTAGCTTCAATCCTTTGTCAATATGTTCTTTAGCTTTTTCAAGTTCTTTTCTGAAAGCAACTATTTCTGCTTCCAACTTCATGTAGTCACCAGATTTAGACTGTAGTTCATATTTGACTACATCTTCTATTCATTTGGCTTCTTCAATTTGAGTCTTCAAGCTTACCACCATCTAATCATATTCATCAAGATTCTTGGTTAGCTTCTCAATCTCCATTTGTGCAAGTTTTTTTGTTTTTTGTTCTCCTTCCTTGATCTTTTAATCTCATCTAGGGCACAAATGAGTTCTCCTTCAAGATCTACTTCTCCTTCCTCTTCTTCATCATACCCTTCAACTTCTTCATCAAAAGTTGTTCCAAATTCCGTGAATAGGGATTCATTTCCCTCAACTACGAGTGCACAATCATTCTCATCATCTGAGCTATCACTGACATCAGATGAACCACTTTCTTCTCTTGTGTGTAGACTCTTCTTATTATTAAAGAAATTATCTTTCTTTGAGAAAAAGGATTTATTCTTTTTACTATCCTCTACTTGTTCATAGTTATCCTTTTTATTATAAGGGCATCTAATAGAAAAATTTCCTATTTTACCACAATTAAATCATTTAAAGGGTAACCTAACTCTATATTTTCCAGAGCCTCTTCTCAATCTTCTAATGAAGTTGGCTTCTTCTTCATCAATCTCCTTAGATATAGATGTAGAGGTTTCTTCCTTCTCCTTCTTGGTTGGTTTGAATGCAACTTCTCTCTTAGAGGTGTTTTCATCTCCCATTCTCATCTTATAGGTGGTGAAGGTGCCATGCTACTCATCAACATTTGGTGAGTTGATCCAGATCTCTAGCTTCCTCTATTGTAGAGATTTTAGAATCATATCTAGAAGGTAGGGATATAATTACCCTTTTGACAATAAAAAATTCTTTCATTTCTTCTCCTAGCCCTCTGATTGCATTAACAATTTCATCCACTCTTAGGAGGTAGTTTGCAATTTATTCTTCTTCACTCATCTTCAAACTTTCAAAATTTCCCTTGTAAGTATCTATCTTGGATTGCTTTACCTTGTCATCACCTTCATAAATGCTCTTCAACTTTCCCCAGACATCATGTGCTATTTGAAAATTCATCACTTTGACAAACACTAGGTAATCCCACAAAGCTAGTTTACAATTTCAGAGAGATTTTGATTTTTGCTGAAACAACATATTTTTAGAAAATATAATTATTTAAGCCTTAAAAAGTTCCATTTAAAGAAGTCCAATTGAAGAGGGTTTGATCAAACTACCTTAGATCAAACCCCTTTGGATAGAGCCCTGCTAGTTTTAAACCATACCTATAATGGAGTCTCCTTTACACTTATGAAAATGCTGATAAAAAACCACTTTTGATTTACCTTTTGGTGGATCAAATGAATTCATTTAAAATTTATTTTTTGTAAGTATGTATTCCTTATTATAAGCTTCCCAAAAAGTATAATTTTAAATAAATATAATATAATTATTATATTTATTTTTTATTTCTTGTGAATGTAGGTTTTTCACCAAAAATCAAGCTTTGTTCTGTACATGTGGAAAAATAGAAGATTATAATTTTTTTTTGAAAAATATGAGTGCACTAGATATTGAAATCCTTGATCCAACAAAAAAAATAAATTTAATTTATACACATAGAAAAAAAAGTTGTGTTATATGGTCCACCTATGTTTGAATTGTAATTGGTTTGACTTCAAAATTTGATTAAGGAAAAAATATTTAATAAAACACTATGAAACCAATTGGAAGCACTAGATGTAGTAGTTACAAATATAAATTCAAAAAAAATATAATTTTATCCTTCATGGAAAAAAAGTTGTGTTATACAATGAGTGTCACTGCTTAAAAATGGTGTTTATTGAAAAAAACTAGATTTTGAAGGAGATGGAAAAAGAAGTGCAATCTGATTCCAAAAATTTTAAAAATATATATTTAGAATCTATAGACAAATTTCCACAAATCACTAGTATGCATCATCTTCAAATTCCTCATGATTTAGGCACTATAGGTGCCCAAAAGTGAAGATTTAGTTAGAAAAAATTAGTTCAGTGTCAAATTTGGCCAAAAATTATAAACCAGTATTGTGGGATCACCCCACTGAGCTAGAAAATCCACAAAGAATATCATTATTTTCCTTAGCATTATTCTCATATGCTCTCTTTCTAGCCTAATCAGTAGGAGGCATAATAGGGATTGTGTATCCATTTACAATTGACATCCACACATCAAACCCTAATGAGGATAAATATGCTTCCATTCTAATGCTCCAAAATGCATTATTTGATCCATCAAAGAGAGGCACTCTATTTGAGGAGGAACCTTCATGACTATCCATTTGTGTTCACTGACCAAGATCTACTTGGGCTAATTAAGCTTCTCCAAAGGAACCAAAGCTCTAATACCAATTGTTGGAACACAACAATCTACTGAGAGGGGGGGTGAATTAGTAGATCAAATAAAACCTTACTTTTTAACCCTTTTAATGAAAATTAAACAAACATGTAGAGAAAACACACAAATACTCATAACACTAGATATAAGTGAAAAATCAATATGGAAAAACCACAGTGAGAATAGCTTCTAGGATCCACTATCCTATAATCTAGCTTCACAGTAGAACCTCATTGGTTACAATGTTAAGGGCACCAACCCTAAGGAGACACCAATCCCTTGATTTAGCACCACCAACTCCAATGAAGCACCCACTCCATACATTGAGCACGAAATCATCTATCTGATGGCACCAACTATTCATATTTATTCATATTTACAACATAATATTTATGGAGCTACAACTCAAAAGAATTCAAACGAATTTAGTTCTATGTTACAGACTTATTCTGCAAGTACTCAATCTATGTTTTACTTCCATGCAAGCATACTCTCTATCTCTATTGTTGATAACTCAACAACTCATACCTCAGCTCTGCTCTTCTCTTCTCTGCGATATGCACTTTAGAACATCCTCTATTCTAACTCCTCTTTCTCACTTTAGTAGTCTCTTTGCACTACTTCATACTTGATGCATACCCTAGATGATTTTATGAGTTACAATCTAGTTCTTCTTTTCACAACATATGCATACTAAGCTCTCACTCACTCATTTACCTCTTTCATTCAACTTCACATACTTGCCTTCACCAAATAATTTCTTCTATAGCTTGATCCCAACACCACTAAAAACATTTAATGTATTTTCTATATTTAGCATCAATAAATTTAGGGTTTCATGATTGATCGACCTATTCTAGATTTCATAGCCACCTATGCATTAATGGTGTCACTAATTTCTTCCAACCCTTTGCAAGAATGTAGCTGGAGAAATTACTTCACTTTTTGTACCTCAATTCCATTTGTCTAAACTTGGAGTTCCATTGTTTTGTTATCATATAGTTTTCAAAATCAAATCTTCAAAATCCGCTCGTTGATCTCTAAAATCGTGCCATAATTTGTTGACCATCACTCAACCACCATTTTATTTAAAACATGATTGTTGATGTGATTATTTTCAATTTGGGTTGTAGATCTTTAATGATTCACAACGATGATGTGAATCAGGTCAAAAAATCAATTCTTACCATGTGTTTCCTTCCTACAGATCCACGCTAGTCAACACTAGTGAATACAAATATCCCACAAAATGGCAGAATTAATCCTTCATTTTTGGTGATCTTATTCTTCCTTTCCATCGAGGGTTGGGAGTCTCTAATCCCCCTTACCTCATACTTGGAGTAAATTGTAGGACTTAACAAGCAAGCCCAAACACTTAAGTCTGAAGCTTCTCCATACCTGTCGAGGTTTGGCCACCAGCCTTACCCTTTACGTGCTACCTTCCTTCATTCCATTGCAAACCATCACTCCAACCTCTGAAACACCAAAGCGTGAAACAAAAAAACATGTGTGAAGTTATCAAATGTTGGGGTTTACCCTTCATTTTACTTACCTTCATTTGTGTTAAGGTGTAAGCCTTCCTATCGATCAGTGATGCTGAACCACTTCCTTTAGTAGCTTTAACCCTTTCGAGTGTTGGCCTTTGGGATTTTAGTTTACTTTTTACCTTTCTCCATCCTTACCAAACTATTAAGGCATAAGTCTTAAAGCCGAACTATGAACACCGAAGAAATTTCAGGGGTTGGGGATCAGGGTTCCTCCATACCCCTTACATCACTTAGCATTTTGATAAGCCATAAAAATTATTGCCAACCTTTGATCCCCAAAACTTTTTTAGGTGTTGTCCTTCACTGATACCTTTTATGATCTATTAGGATCTATGACTGTTGTTTAGTGAATGTTAATTTATGTAAATGAAATTTGATGTTTTAAGCTTAATTTTAAATTCTTTAAAAAAGACATTAACAATGATTAAAATAATAAGAATACGAAAACATAGAAGAGAAGACAAAGATTAAAATTGATAACAGAGTTCACCAAATAGCTACGTCTTTGGGTCCCTCTCGATTAGAGTGACCAATCCTTGATTATGCTCCAAAAGTTGTTTACAAGGCCCCACAATCTATTACAAGTCTCCACAAAGTCTCCTCGATCGATAATGAAGTGAATACAATCCCATCCTTCAAGTACAATTGAACTTGACATGAAGTCCCTAATTGTACAAAGTTGAAAAATTTCATTATCAAGTTTCCCACATCTCTGATGTCCCTTCACAAGCCAAAACCCCCCTTTAAATACAATTTCATATGCCAATTAGGGGTTTAAACAATAATATTTTTAAATCCTCTAAACTAAGCCCCTATTCTATTAAAAACCCTTTTAAAGATTCAGCTTAATATTCCATGGATCTCCTTATTTCATGCCCCCTTACCATTAACTAAGTAGATCAAGGCTCCTATGGTTTTAATATTATTGATTTAAAACCCACCATCGTTTGTCTTAATAAATACAATGTTTGCCTTTTACAGCTCTGAAGAAACCACAGGCAGATTGGTACGTAGGGGTGGTTGCTACATTAGGGGTTGACGGTTCGAATTGTCAGCCCCCCTTTTTCTTTATTGAGGTGGGTCATTACACTTTATAAAACATATTCTGCCCTTTATCTTTGCTGAGTATCATGGCACAGTGGTGGCTAAGTAGGTTTTTAGGGGGGACGTCAGTGGTTCGAATTGCCGACCCCCCAATTTGGCATGGAACATAATACAAATATAAATGGATCCCTATATATCACCGAGGATCTCACTTAGTGCAATGGTGGAGAATGACAATAGGAAAGGGGAGGTCAGCTATTCGACCTTCCCTCATAAATTTTGAACTAACAAACAAACCCATCTACACCTCTGTAGACTAACACGTGGGTGCCACATGGAACAAAACCATTGGGCCATGTGGCACCTTTTTATTAGCCCACAGGAGGACACATGTCACTATATGATTGGACCACCTTTGATGCCATACTGCCACATGTGAATAGCCAGGCATGCCACATTATCATCATACTGCTATGTCATCATGTTGATGTCAGCATTTGAACCTAGTCAATTGATTTCCTCTGAAATCTTTGACCAGCAATAACTCTTACATACATACTCTGATTGATGCAATTCAAGTAGCATCAAAATCATCTCAACGATTCATTCAATTTGAAACTATCCTTGTCCAGTTTTGAATTCAATTTTTTTGACCTAGAATCTTCATCTGCAATCTCTATTCTAGATGAACTTTGACCGAGCATAACTTGGGCATATAGACTCCTTTTGAAATGATTCAAGTTGCATTGGGTTCGTATTGGCAAGCTCTTTGACATGGTGCCAATTCTAGGATCATCTAGAATAGTAAAAATATCCACCTGGATCATTTTACCTCTTACAAAACCTTAAGTCAAGGCGTAAGTCTTAACATTGAAGCTTGATGTACGATGCCTTTTCAAACTTAACTCATTTCTTTCTTCATTCCTTTATGCAATAGGTACAAGGTACACCCAAAGTCCGAAGTCTGAAACCTTTCCAACTTAGCTCAAAATGACTAACTCCTTCCTCCTTTAGAAAATGATATAAGGTAAGCCCGAGGCTTGAAGCCCAAACTTCTACAGTTCTTCAACACTTGCTTCCTTGGAATCATAATGGTGACTAGTCTCTCTTTTTTACATCATTGAGTGAACAATCTCCCTTATTAGCTATCACTCAGATATCCCATTTTGAAATTGTGTCACAAAAAATTGTATAGTCTTCAAGAAGGGACAATTTTACGATTAATTTGGTCCTATTTTAGACACCCTTGCATTAATCACCCCTTAAAAATTGGATTAATAGGCCCCTAATGCTCATTATTTTGGAATTTAAGGCCCATTCCACTCACAAATCATACAAATCCTGACAAGCAATATTCAAATCATTCAAAATCCACAAAACCCACCTCAAAAACCCCTGGTGGAACTAAGTCTCCTAGGGTGGCGACTTAGTCCCTTTTGAGGTATTTTTCACTTTTGAGTGGGAAAATCACCAACTCAATTCAAATTCCCAAAGGATGTTGTCCCGTGAAGTTAAAATAATGAATAATTTGGTGTTGATGCCTATAAATACATGTTTTTAGTTCGTTTTTAACAACATTAAGTCATTTTCATCAAGCAAAATCAAGAGTCAAGAGTCAAACATCTTTCACAAGAAGATTCATTAGCCTATTTACAACAAAGTTGAAGCTTTAGGGCAGCAAGTTAAATTTTTTGTAGGTCTTCAAGCTCACTTTTTTTCCAAGATCCTAAATTAACCTAGATATGCATAAAAATCATTAAATAATTGCATAAACACATAACACAGGTAGCAAAATCAACTCACCTCATGGTGACACTCGTTGTGTGCCACTTGGTCGCATAGAACATCCAATTGCGTAGGCCTATAATCTCGTTTGCTCGGCATATTTCCGTCTCACTCATCACTCTCACGCTATGAGAAGGTAAATGAAATAGTAAGTGAAAAAATACTTCACTTTTACCTCTTTTACCTCTTTTCATTCTTTTTTACTCTTATGAATACAATTAGGGTTTTTCCTATCTTAAGAGTCAATAAAGTACTTTCTATTAAAACAACCATAACAAGTGCTAGGAAACTCTATTTTTGACGCCGTTTGATGCATTGGAATTGTGATTCCACACCTGGTATTATAAATAGTCTATCATTATGTGGCATGGTACTTGGAAATTCCCTACGATATGATGTTCCTTATTTGATGTGGGCTACCTTAATTCCACCTCCATAAAGCAAGCGAAATGAAGGGGGGGATACATCTACCCTCGAATTTGATTTCTAGAAGTTAGATAAGAGGATTTTTGGACTAACAAATTTGTGTTACAGGATGTGGTTCCTAATGTTGTAGTTTTACAGATAACTAAACTGGGGGTTTTATTCTCCCATCTTTTGAATGTGTATCCTTTTATGAAGTAAAGTGTACTGTTTAGAGTCCTTTAGCTTACATATGTATGTAGAGTCATATGCGTGCTAAAGTGGGGGATTAATGTGTCACCAAAAATTTTACTCTTGAAGAAAGAGACAATTTTGCGATTAATTTGGTCCTATTTTAGACACCCTTGCATCAATCACCCCTTAAAAACTGCATTTATAGGCCCCTAATGCTCATTATTTTGGACTTTAAGGCCTATTTCACTCACAAATCATAGAAATCCTGACAAGCAATATTCAAATCATTAAAATTCCACAAAACCCACCTCAAAAACCCCTAGTAGGACTAAGTCACCCAGGGTGGCAACTTAGTCCCTTTTGAGGTATTTTTTAACTTTTGAGTAGGAAAATCACTGACTTAATTCAAATTCCTGATGAATTTCAGCCCGTGAAGTTAAAATAATGAATAATTCAGTGTTGATGCCTATAAATACATGTTTTTAGGTCATTTTTAACAAAATTAAGTCATTTTCATCAAGCAAAATCAAGATTCAAGAGTTAAATATCTTTCACAAGAAGATTCATTAGCCTATTTACAACAAATTTGAAGCTTTAGGGCAGCAAGT
>VDFB02281492.1:499531699-499566424 GCA_007258455.2 Sequoia sempervirens
CTAAAATATTTTACTTTTTAGGATATCTATAAAAATATTTTGTAGATTAGTATAGGAAAATCCTATTCTAAACATGAAAAAAAATAAGATGAGGTTAAGAGGGAATTCTTGATAAAATTTGATACTATAGAAGTACCATTTGAGAGTGAGAAAAATGAGATACCTGATATAAGAGATAGGAGAAACAATTGAGGAATACAATAAAATATTTGAGAGTGAGAAAAATGAGATACCTGATATAAGAGATAGGAGAAACAATTGAGGAATACAATAAAATATTTAAGGAGGTATCCCAAAAACTAGAGGAACCTCTAACAAAGAAACACAAAGTTGAATGGTTCATCTTCATATTAGAAAGGGACATGAGGGTAGTGTTGGATGGAAGAAAATTTCAACACATAACTAGATGTGGTAACCTAGGCTTATGATATTGAAGCCCAATCTTGGAGAATAATAGGGAAAGAAAAATAAAATTATTAATTAGAAAAAACGATATTAGAAATAGAATAACTATTTCCATGCTAAGAAATATCAGCTAAGAAAGACAATAAGGGAAAACATAACATTTGGTGCACATAATGCTCTAGAGAGGACCATATCTTGAATAAATTCTCTAAAGAATAAGGAGAAAAAATGACCACAACAATGTGAGTAGACTTCCAAGTGGTACCATGGAATATTATGTTGGTATTATATTTAAATTATATGGTGAATGGGATGAACATGAGATGGATGAATTCCCCATCGAGAAGGTTCCAAATCATAAACGATGAAGAAGAGCATGAATCTCGATACCCTAAGTACCACAAAAGTGACCATGATAATGATAAAAAGTTAGTGAATGTAAAATGGCTTGTACATTGTCCCATATACACCCATAACCATGGGTATATGGTGCTTGATGAGAAATAAATAGGTTCAATACCAATTGTTGGGAAATTCAATATCTATCCAAATATGACTTCAATGGATGAGATACAAGGCTTGGAATACACCAACATGAAAATATAAAACTTATATGCAAATCTAAAAATTAAGTTTCATTAATATGGAAATACCATGATTAGATCCATCTTCTTTATGATGGAAAAAATCAACCAACATAATATGCTTATAAACACTACCTTATATGAAATAATAACAAAAATAAATAAAGAACAACATCAACATAAGATAGCAGCAAAGAGGCACAAATCAGCAACATAAGTTCATCACATAACCTAGGATTTGTGTGGAGAAACCCTTGTGGGAAAAATACACCAAGAAGAGAGGCCAAGTATGCATTATCAACAAATAAATGAGATTACAATGCAACCACTTCCATTCTCCTCTTTTCCTCCAACATGGTACACCTATGTACCTGTGAACAACCTCCTTATGCCTCCACCTATCCTTATCCTTAGAGTAACACTACATTCAACTATTCCTCTTTAATTCTATATCCAAGAAGTTGAATTTATAGACTTGTGAAAATATCTAATGCACCAAATAAGGCACCCAAAGATGAACCTTCATTCCAAATGTCTTGAACCTTTGAATTACCTCCTCTACATATGAAAGGACACCTATTTTGGCTCCAATACTTTCCCTCCAACTTGGTCACCCAACCATGAGAGATCAAAATCATTGCATTTAATAAATGATGGAAAACCAAGTGACACCTACTGCCTCTTTCCAAGAACCCATTTGGAGAATCCCAATAGTCACTTATTTATCATTTCATTTATCTTTTATTATCCATTCTAGGTGTCCACATGTGGGGAAAAAAATATTAAATAATTATGTCCACAACCCACATTTACCGTTGTTAGTGAGCCCATCATCCCTTATGAGTATATTACAAAAAATGGTGAGAATTAATATTACAAAATAATTTCCCAATACACCCTACGTTCCTAGAGACAGTTTCCAAGGATGTTGCAACCATAATATATGACATAGGATTTACAAGATGGATGCCACCTAATCCTAACAGTGCTTGTATGGAAAGATAGTAGAAATGCAAACACCATGATAAATAACCCTCCACAAAAATATTAGGAGGACTATGAATCATGTAAAAACTACAGAGAAAGATGTGGATGATGAAACAATAGAAGAGATGAGGCTAATTGTTTCAAATGCATAAAATGAATATATTATGCTATAAAGTGTTGGTTAGATAGGAAAAAGAATTTTGAATTTTATGGAAACCCAAAACATTATCTCTTCACTTGTGAAAGGAATCAATAGTATTATCGAAATATTTTCCACAACCAAAGAGTAATGAACTAAAAGGGCCAGATAAAGGAACTAGATTGATAATAATAGTACCAGTAAATCCACCACAAGGAGGAAAGAGATGTAAAAAATAGGAAAATTGGTCATCTAATACATCTATAGGAGAGGGCACCTTTGAAGAGGACTACTAGGAGGAAATAAAAATTATAAAAAATAAAACTAAAAAAGAATAAAAAAAATTTAGTAACCATCTGCTAAGGGATTGATATTGCTAAGAATAAACAAGTCACTATAGATACTAAAGATGATGAGGAATATGATTAAGAAGAAGATGCAAACAAATACATTCCTAATAAGAAACAACATGATAGAATTGTTACACATGCTCCAACTTCTAGTTTGCAATTGGGTTTGCAGCTTAGGGTTCCTTCGCTAGTTTGTGGTGTACAACAAGCGTAGCCTGATTGTAATATTCAACCACCAAGCAATCTTCCAAGTAATCTTCAAGTTAATGTCAAATTTTCCCATGCAAGGTTGGCTCATCAAATGTAGTTTCCCAATGCTCCTGTTGGTGGACAAAGCATTTTTGGGAGGGGATTGTAACTGACAAAGGGATTGGAAACTTACAATGAAAATTCAGTCCAAGGTGACTTCATGGAGGAATAGCATCTATAGTTTTCTAGGGTACCTTGTTCAGAATAGAGCTGACTTGTTTTGTTAAAGGATCATGTAATAGCTAGTTAAAAATGTTTGTTTATATAATAATAGTAGTAGGCATATGGGTGCTCATCAAATTATAATTTATGGGTTTTTAAAGCTGAATTTTGAACTTTCAACATACTTTTCATATTTTTTCTAATTTGGGACTCTTCAAAAATATGTAAAAATCCTATATTATAATATATATATAGACTTTCATGCCTTTTTCTATTAAAAAAAAACATGATAGAATTGTTAAAAAATATAAAAAACAATAATTAATCAACAATAAAATAAAAAAGAAAATATTTCTTATAAGATAAAGCTAGCATAATAAAGAAACTTACCACAATGGTGCAACAAATAAACCTCTTAGAGAAATTGAAGCAATTTTGTAAATATTAAAATAAACAAGAAAATAATTGGCCACAAGTTAATAGAGTAAAACACACAACTCGAGATTGGGAAGATAAGACATTAATGATTACAACACACATAAATAATTGGAAGGTCAAGTAGATAATGATATATTTGGGGGAATGTATTATTAATATATTGCAAAAGACATGGGAAATAATAGGAACACTTAGGTTGACCAATACTCCCTATCACATTAGCCTAGCTGATTGTTCATCCATGTAGACCATGGGAACTTGGGAAAATATAGAAGTAAATGCTTAGGGAATTAATTTGACAATTAAATTTAAGGTAGGAGAAATGAGAGAACCTTTTGACACATTTAGTGCCTTATTAGGGTTGCAATGGTTTGTCAATGCTAGTGGAATAGTGGACTCTAGAAAAGAAGAATTTGTTTAGGGGGAAAATAGGGTTTACCAAAAATTAAAATGATAGACCACTATTTCTCTCCCTAAAATATGTAATTTTGTGTATGATATGATGCAAATAACAATAAAAAACTAACCCTAACTGTTATAGAAACTATGAGGGGATTTTTTAGAGCTCAAAATGATGTGTACCTTGCTGCAAGAAGGCTGTTTTTAGGGCATAAAGGACTCATTCGACTTTGGTGGCGAATGGGTCCCTATTAGTTTTCTGAAACTGAGATCTGGGTTTTGTTCCTTGATGTCTGCACTCTCAGATTATTGGTTACTGGCTCCTGAAAACCTGTAGCAAATTCTATAGCCTTCTTTCCATGTTCTTGCATTATGAATGAAAACTTTGCAATTTAACAACTTTGACAATTTTCCTTGAAACTTGTTCTCCACTTGATCTTCAACCTGTAAATTTGCAAACACACATTCAGAAAAAGAAAAAAACTTGTTGATTGTTAGTGAATAGAAGTTTTCCTAACTCAAACCCCTTGTAGGTAATTAAACTAGGGATAAGTTTAAGAACCCCTCCCCCTTGGCGAAAGTGTAAAATCTTGGTGAATCTTGTATACTTCTCGATAAAAATATTAATTTTACTGGTAATTTTTTCTTGTTTTTCGAGAAAAAAAATCTCAATTGGAAAATATTTTCTAATAGGTAGAAGTTTGTGGAAAATCCTGGCGAATTGCAATTTTTTTTAAATCGATAAAATATTTTCACTGGCGATTAAAATCTATTTTGAAACCTAGAAAATATTTCCATTGGAAAATTTATCCTATTTTCAAAACAGAGATTTTTTTTTTGTTGGTGATTAAAACTATTTTTCAAAGAAAAATAATATATTCATTGGCGAATGAAAGCTATTTTCAAATGCATAAGAAAAAACATTGGAAAATTAGCATAATCTCAAACTAATAAAAAATAATCAATGGAAAAATGTCAATGCAAACCAATATAACCACGACCATTGGATGAATTTTTGATGGATGGCTGTTGTTGTATTTTAGAAGTAAATCTCTGAAGCACTAGATTTGTGAATTGAAACCTCCAGAATAACACTAGAACTATTAGATGTGGACATTTGGTGAGATCAAGGCACATCGCTCATCTCGGTAATGAACCTGATGGGTTGACGGATTTTGGCAATGAGCAATAGAATAACTTAAGTGGTAGAAATATGCACGTGCATAAAGTTCATTTTAAAAGAGGGACCACCTAGGAAGAATGTAGGACTAGGGCTTAAAAACTTAATCTTCCATATGTTCGAAGGATATTCTATATTTGTATCCAAATGTCAGCACAAATCAATATAACCACGTCCATTGGATGAATTTTCAATGGACGACTATAGTTGCATTCCAAAAGTAAATCTCTGAAGCACTAGATTTACTAATTGAAACCTCTAGAATTACACTAGAACCGTAGATGCAGACATGTGGCGAGATCAAGTCTCATCACTCATTAATGCCATATATTAGTTTTTGAAGAAAGTGTGGCTGCGGTATTGGGGCGATGATGCAGATTAATGCCATATGAACATCTAGAGTGATTGATTGGATATATTTATATTGAAAACTACACGATGTACTGTAGAATCATAGATAATGATGTAGAATCATAGATGATGAATATTTGTAAGGATTTCATATCGTTTGAGTGACACTGGTGATTTTGACAATTGACAACTTGTCAGCTTGAGGTACAGTTTGCATGTAACCAGGCTATTAGAGTCTAGACATCAACAAAATTAAACATTTCAATTTTAAATGTAAGGCTTAAGTTACACAAATCGATTAAGTTAGTTTTTGGTTTGCATGAATCAAAATTATGACTATACCCAACCTCACATGTGACACATGTGAGGTGTACATAGGGACCAAGTTGGTAGTGGCACTATTGGCAGCACTATTGAGTGCAATGTTTGAATTGTCATAAGGGTTTTCATTTTGTAGGGTTAATAAGGATTCGGAAAGAAGATGATGCAGTATTATTTGGGATACTCTAAATTCTCCTACCTCTAGTTATGTAGTTACAGAGTAAAAGACCAATTTCCTTCAAGTTCAGAATGGGTGTAATTGGAAAGAAGTTGATTTGGTTCACCTGACTTTTCAGACAGGTTTTTTAACCAAGATGAGGAGCTCTGATGGAGATAAGTGCTATCCTAGTGCATGGAGGCTACAAGTAGAAGATGGGAGCAATTTTACTACCCCTCATCTTTTGCATGACTCTGATTCTCAAAGGGGATAAGTACATTTTGTATCTTCACAGCTCTCAATTCCCCAACATGGTTGGCTAGGCAAGCCCCATGCATTTATTTTCAGAGCACATCTTCTACATGGGAGCAATTTTACAACCCCTCATGTTTTGCATGAGTCTGGTTCTCAAAGGGGATAAGTACATTTTGTATCTTCATAGCTCCCATTTCCCATGCATTTATTTTTAGAGTGCATTGTTGACCCATCAAGTCCCATGTGTTTATTTTCAGAGCGCATTGTTGACCCAACAAGTCCCATGCATTTATTTTCAGACACACATTTGTATTACATTTACGTTGTCACTAGCGGTCCCGTAGAAGCTTGACGCTTACATTTGTATTTGTACTATGTAATAATGTGACATTGTAATTCAATTGTAATAAAATAAATGGTTGTGCTATTAGTGTGAAATTTTAATTCATTTTATTAAGTCTTTTGCAACATTAAGTTACCGACCCCTTGGCCTTGATGTCAATCCTAGCGCATTAAAGTTTAAAGAAACTTTAAAACAATTTTTTATTATTTATATCATAAATTTCTCAACCGTTTGATGAACATTTGATGTATGGTTGTAGTAGCATTCTAGAATGAAATGCATAGAGTGCTAGGCTTGCAAACTTAAACCTCCAGAATCACCCTTTAACCATTAGATTAACAAAGATCAATGGTTTAGAATTTGCTGTCAATGCAAGACTAGATCATAAATGGCTTGTTTTAAATGATGTCAACCATGTACTAATTGTGTAGTTTGGAAGCAACACATAGATGCTTTGGTTTCATTCACTTTAATGTTTGAAAAAATAACACTTTCTATTGCTAAGTGATTTTATTTTTAAGTGAGAGGGTCACCACATGGGGAGATTTTAGTCTTTAGTTTGCTCATTGTAGTGCACCACCCTGTTCTAGGTTTCATAGTCCCACTTCCAACAAAGCCATTCTAGTAACCCAGGTTCCACGACTGTCAGCATTAATCTTTTCAAGAATCAAAATCCAAGTAAGTGAAAAAATTCCTACGGCTATTTTTCATCATTTGACATTTCTTAAAATCTTAATTTGTCAAACTTTGAAGTTTAGGTTTATGGTTAAGAGGCTTAGGAATTAAGAAAAATTAAGGAGGACTAATAGGGAATTCACAATTTCACATTGTATCAGCATGTCTACCATAGTACCACTAGAGCAATGTTGGATAAAAAAAATACATTATACAAAATTGCTTAAAACCCCAGGTTTCACTGATGAATACCATGATATTTATGATCCTAAAACCTATGGTAGGCGTACCTCAGAACTTAGATTTTCATCTCATAATAAGGATGCAAAGCAAATGTAAGTTAATAGTATCAGTGCACCATGGGTAGGTAGATTAGGGTGCATGATGTTACATGAGGTTTTCCCTTGCCTAGAATTTATCATGGTCTATGCCCAAAATTATGATGATAACAAAAGAGCAATTGTTAATAAAAATAGCAAAGAAGAATTGTTATCCATTAATGTAAAAGAACTTGGAAAGTGTTGGAGTTTACAACTGAAGAATTTGGAAATGTCCATGTTGACCTAGAAAAGCTTGCAAGTGATTAGGAAGTAGTGGATGAAATGGAGAAAAATTCTTTCTTAAATAGAATAGTTCAGGATACAAAAAATTTGAAAGGTGATCATAAGTCTCCTTATGATTTGGGTATTTTTAGACCATGGGTTCAAGATACTATTTCCATGCTAGAATTTTGCCTCAGATTGGATAGAAATTTGGAAGTGGGTGCAAGCCTCCTTGAAATGGTATATAATATTCATTATGGTGTTGGACATGTCAAATATAATTTTATTGATCACATTGTAGATTCCATGCATAAACAATTTTTAATGATTAAAGGAGGTTCCACCAAGATGTTTAGGTTCACAACCTACTTGTGTTATCTTTTTCTATTCAAATTTAGAGGAATCTTTTAGACCAACAATCTTCAGATTCAACCCTATAGTAATGCCGAGGAAAAGAAAATGGCTCCAGTATATGAATGGACCACTGAGATAAGGATGAATTATTCTCGAAGGAACTACAATCATTTTGTAGACTACTTTTTGGCTCCATTGCATCAAGCATTACAAATACTCCAATTCCTAGATTGCCTATGTCATGTAGAAACTACATTCAACTAGGAAAAGAAATACAATTGGCTGATTGGTACTTAATCGAAGAATATACTATGCTAAGATTTTATGGATCAGGAGTACAACCATACAAACTTCCAATACATGTGACAGAAAGGGTTTTTGTATTTGAATATGTACGATAGATGCAAAGTACTGATGAACTACACTTTTACAGTCAACAAAAGAAGACCTTATTTCCTTCTTTACCTTTTTCATGTGGAGGGTTCACATTCGAGAGAAAAGCATTTAGTGTGGCACATAATCTTTTGATTTTTTTTGATTTTGATGCTATCTTTCACTGGCAATATGATCCATGTGACACCATTAAATCAATGATTGTGCTCAATAAGAATGCTGTAAGTAGAATTCAACATCAAAGTAAACCCTTGCTTGAAAACTTGAGAAAAAGGATTCTTGGGATGAGGTCAAAATAGCAATGGAGAAAAGTGCTACTAAGAATAGTATTTCTTTTGAACAATTGTTAGCAAAAATTATGGCATTGCATCGAAAGAAAATTAGGAGGTAAAACAATTTTATGAAAAGAGTCATAAAACATCTAGTAGAGTAAAAATGCCAGATTCTATAGAGAAGGAAGTTACAGAAAAAATTGGTCACGATAAAAAAATTATTGCCTTTTGGTCTATGAGGAAGGAGCTAGGTAATCCAAGCACTCTTGTAGAGTATGGAGATAATGAAGAAGATCATGAGTTTAGAAAATTGTGGAATATAGATCATCTAGATGAATAAGAAGATAAATAAAGTGATGATGAATCTAATGTTGATAGGGAAGAACAAAGCCATGTCAATTTCAAACTTGGTTTAAGTGAGGCCACAAAAGAAGCATATACTACAAGAGCAACCATATTTGAAAAAATGGGTTATGAAGGTGGTCCTTTGTGGTCCCAAAGATAAGGACCTTGGACGGTAAAAGATGTAGAGCATAGAAAAGTAGTTGATAAATTTTTCCTTGGGTTTGGAGGTGAAAAAGTAGACCTAGGGCATACAAGTCAATTTGTTAGAGCTTCAAATACTCATCCTCATTATCAGACACAATCACAACTAGGACATGTCCATGGTGGAGAGCTTAGTGCAACTGACACTACCTCTGGTGGTGATGGTATGGGTAGTAGTACTACTACTAGTAGTGGTTAACATGTGATACAACAACAAATTAAACACAAGAGGACAACAATACAATATACCACAGAAACACCAGGTGATCAAGGCATACAAAAGAGGCAAAGGATTTTGACAGGTCCAAGTCACACTACCAGTGGATCGACCACAAAGGAGTTATTTCCAGGCACTTCCCCACTGCCAGTTAGTCTGGTTGCAACATCATTAGCAACTGCAAGTACTCCTATTCATTCACCATTCAAGCATTCCATTGTTCCTGTATCCCTAGGTTTTGATTACATTAAAGATTTTAAAAAGAAATCAGACTTGAATAAAAAAGAAAAGAAGAAACTAAAGGAGAGTGCATTTGCTGTAACTTTAGAGCCTGCAACAACCATGGTATTACCCACATTTGAAAAAAATAAAGAAATCATGGAGTACACAATTCTTGTTCCCACAATTCAAATAAAACAACAAATCAAATGGCTCAATCTGAATTAGAGGTGAACAATATTCAATTGGATTTTTCTGGACTCATAAATATTGACAAAATTAATGTATCAAAGAAGAACAATGAATTGGTGTACACATGATTGCTAAAGCAAGATAGAGAGAAAAAAAGGTTGCATAATTAAATTGAAAAGTTACAGGAAGACCTAGCAAATGAGAAAGAAAAGAGGAAAGTAGCAGATAACAAGAGCAATGAATTAGAAAAAAGAATTAAAAAATATCCCTCTACATCAACAAGCAAAGAGGATAAGCAAAATGATATTGCAGTGAATGAACTAAAGAAAAGGCTAGATGAGAGCAACAATAAATATGATGAGGAAAAATCCACTTCAGAAAAATTAAGATTAAGTATTACGAATGGAAATGCATACTGAGAACAAAAATTGGAGAGAAAAATAAATGAAAGATTGGAGGAAAAGCTGATGGAAGAAAAAAATTAAATTAAGTCTTGTCAAAATAAGTTATCTGTATTTTGTAGAGAAACAATGAGGCATATGAAACAAAAGATCTGGGATGAAATATTTGTAGAGGATTGATCATTTGTGTGACATGTTTCAATTGATTGATGCTATCAAAAAACATCATAAGAAGCTCAACAAATATTTAGTGGACAAAAAAATTGTGCTAGCATTAGAGAAATCAGCAAATCAAATTCAACAAGTGGTCTACAAAGCTAGTGACAATGTTTTGAAATCAAAAGGGATTACTAATCAACTTGCTACATCAATGACATTGTCATCTGTCATTGAAAAGTGTTTGAGAATGTGTGAAACAAAGGAATATTTGTATTTGGCTGTAGACAAGATGAAGAACTTGGATGAAAAGGTAAGGAATTTCACAGAGCTTGGTTTTCTAGAGGCTTTTGACAAAAATGAATGGTTCATTGGAAATAATGATTTCATAAAGAAGATGGAGGATGCAAGGAAGATTGATTTGGACCAATTTCCTCAGAACCCAGATGTGGTGAACTATTTGGATTCTATCAAACCATTGCTAACCCTAAATACAAAATTGACTGAAGAATCCAAGATAGGTTCGAATTTGAATTATGACTTGTTAACTAATCTTCAAGTCAAACAACATTAGTTACAACAAATGAAAATTCCACCACCTGAAGAGTGGAAGTTGCTAGAAAAGGTGATGCAGTGATTTGATTTTTGATAATATGAGTTTCCAAGTTCCAACTCAACTCCGTGTAGAGTTGTCTTTGAGAAATATTTTGCATTTCCAATGCCTCTATGCATTCCTTCATGTGATAATCAATAAAAAGCTCAAATTCAGACTTCAGTAATGTGTTGATGTTCAATTATCTGTATTATTTATTTTATCATTTGAAGAAAAAGTCTAGTAGTGGTTTCAACTACTAGATACACACTAAATGATTGCTAATGTTCATTGTTGTATATGCTATGAATACTATTGTTAATATGTTATTAAGAATTGAGTTGAGTATAAATCACTGAGTACATGTTCAAGTTTTACTTTTAAGACAATTAAAATATGAACTATAAGGTGATTTTAATTCTAGGCATCCATAATCTTAGTGAAATTGCATTATAATTCACACATCAATACTCAATCTCCATGACTACTTATTAGATCTGCAAAACATTTATATGAATTCATTCTTTAATCAAGGTACTTTAACTTGTTCATTAAACCAGAGCCATAATTAAAAATACATCAATGCATAATGACAAAGAAGATTAATGAAAGATAATTTATCAAATTTCATTAATAATTCATGTAAAATGTTACAGCTAGAGAGACAATAAGACTCAAAATAAGGGATCAAAACAAGCTTAGTTGCTAGTCCTCCGAGTTTTATAACTTTTTCATGGAGTTCTAAACTTTCATAACTTCTCGATTCTTTGACTTGGTTCACTTTGTCAAGTTGCAAGTCTTTTTTGGTCATCTTTGTAGTCAGTGGAGGATGAGAGTTATTTCAATATAGAAAGACTTAGACAATGGTGAAGTTCATGCATACGTAATCTTTGAGTTATGGTGTGTGGATTTATTCTACTTTTGCTGAGTAGTTTTCCAGTGGATTATCTATTATTGGAATGATAGATTTTTGGTTAGTTTCATTGCTGTGGTTACTATCACTCAATGTCAAGGTTTTTCTGCTTTTCCTAACCTTAGTCGCTAGTCCTATGAGTTTTATAACCTTGTCATGGAGTTCTAAATTTTCATAACTTCTCGATTCCCCAACTTGGTTCACTTTGTTGAGTTGCAAATCTTTGTTGGTCATCTTTGTAGTTGATGGGTTGGAGGTTTCAAAAACTTTTAAACTTTAGACTTTGGTTCTAAGGTTCCAAGTTTTAGTGACCACGCAACATTATGGGCTTATCTTGGATTTCAAAGGCACCGTCATCTAACATCTCATTGAATGCTATGTACGAACTAAATTTGAGTTGTCCTTTCAAAAATTTCAAAATGCATGCAGGTTTAAAGGCTATCTTTTCAAGGAATGAAATTGAATGCCACATTTAATGCACTTCCTATAAAAAATAGCGGCATAAGTGTTTGGCAAAGTTTTACTCAGACATTTAGCCTACATTCTCATTCTTTTCCAATGCTAGTACTCTCAAGTACAATCATTCTATCTCGGCAAATTTTTGCTCATGTAGAGTGGAATTCAAAATCATTGGTTTGACATGAGGGACACTGAAATTGGGCACGCCAATTTGGAGGAGTTTTTGGTGCTGCTGGAGAAAAAGGAGAGAACAACACTGGAAGATAAATTTCTATGGAGTGGTTTGGCACACATAGGAGGTTTTTCTGAGGCTACACAAAGTGTCGACCTGGTGATTTTGTGCCCAAGGGGCTACATTCCAGAGACTCAAGAAATTAGAGCTGTGGATGGGTCAGTCATTGCAAGAATTACTCTTGAAGTGATTTCTTGCGAATTAGGCATTCCAGACAGGGAAGATGTAGAGGAAATTTATGTAGCTGTTGGTGATGAGTTTTTCAGAATGAATGAGGAATGGTGCAAAAATTCCATTGTGAGGAATTGGTTGAAGTCCAAGAAAAAGGGTAAGTCTCAGTTGCCCTCAAAGCTTAAAAGGGTTCATTTTAAGGATGAAATTTTAGATGTTAGCACCTTGGTACATCGTGTGGTTGGTAATGCATATTCAAAATCTTTTGAATTTTGGATGTGTTTTTTATTCTACTGATTTGTAGTGAAAATAAATTCATTAACTATGATGAGATTATTAGTTATCATTTAAATAAGCAATTGATAAATTTTTGGAAAATTGTTGCCTTCCACATGTGCTCATAACTGGTTTACATTCTAGCCAGTCAAGAGGCTATCTAGGTAGGGTTGGAACTGTAAAGGTCTATGGCGCTGGACACACTTGTGTATAGAACTTTTCCACAACTCACTAAGGAGGTTGGAATGATGAATTTCTGCCATGTTAATGACACATTTTTAATGGAAATTATGAGAAAAATTGATGGAAAACTTGAGCTTTGGGTTTCACTTGAAGCGACTGCTCTCGTATTGAGGTTTGGAAGTTTCTACATTCAGTTCAATAGATTTACTTATCTTAGAATTGGAGGTTTTGAGAAGGCTCCATTGAAATTTCCCCATTACCCAAGTGATTTCCTATTTTTTCTTGAAGTTTTCTAATAGATGGCCATTGTAAATGTTAAATATTCAAACATGGGAAAGAAGGGGTATGCTTTTCCATTGTCCATTCCTTCATTTTCTTACAAAAGTAATAATATTGCTAGGGGTGTGTAGAAAGCCCTGAATGAATTCGATTTTCAATGTTTTCCCATGAGAACTAATTTTGATAGCAAGGGTTATGTTAAGCCAAATTTGTATGGAGCTAGCAGCTATGAACATTGCCCTAATATTGAAGATTTTTGGGAAGACTATACAGATGAAGGAGAGGTGTATAGAAGAAATTTCATGAGATTGCACCTAAGGAAAATACAATATTTTGGTATTTCTTTCAATATTATAGAAGATGCACAAGAAGAATCGGTGATCATTGATCCCAAATATCAAGCCCCTGATGGTAAGCCCTTGTACATAATTAATTGGTCAAAGGATGAATTTTCAGACCTAATGGTCCTTTCTACCCCTATTTTGAGAAGAACTTTAGACTGGTTGAATGGAAAATGGTGCCAAGGTGTGGGTTCTCCCCATGAGCAAAGAGTTTCACAGAGAAAAGAGCAAGGGACTACATAGGCCTCTGGCATAAATATATTAGCTAGAAAGTAGTCAATTAGGCTGTCTAGCACTGGATCACAATCAAGAGGAGATGGCGAGAATCTAGAAGACACTGGGGCCAAGCTAAAATCAATTTGTGATCAGGATAGTGTACCCTCGGTACCTAAGAAAAAGGCTAGTCAAGAAAAGCCAGTGCCTACAGACTCTAAGGGAATTTTTCAACAAATAATTGATGATAATTCTTTTCTCACATTCTTTGAAGTTTCCCCTTCTCCACCACAAGATACTTCTATTTATGTTTAATCAACTAAAAAAATTGTTTCTGTTCAATCAACTAAAAAAAATATTTCTGTTCCATCAATTGAAAGAAAATAAAATGTAAGTGTTGTAATTAGAGAGACTAGATTAGTGCTAGTGGCATCTTCCCCCGCATGGTTAGAGAAAGTAGTTGAGAAGAAAATATTGAATATTCTTGCAATGACATACTATTGCCATGCTATTGTAGGGTCACCAAAATACCAAAAAGGCTAAGAGGATGTCATGAATTGTCACCAATTCCACTACTAGGAATCAACTGTTGGAGATTGTTGATCTAGTAAAGGACCTAAATGAAAATGAGATCACAAAAGTTGACTACAAGGTTAGTCATGTTGATATGGGGCCATCTACTTTAGAAGGTGATGTGTATTGATAAAAAGAGAAAAAGAACTAAAAAAAGGAGATCCTTCAGTTGCAATCTCATAATCTTTCTTTAAGAAATTTTATTTCATCAACTGTGACTCCGACCACTGAGGAAGCCTCAAGCTCAAATGTTCAAGGTATTGATTCTGAAACTGTGCAATGGGTCAGGAAAAAATTACGTTATGCTAAAGCTTCTAGGGAATGGATAGAAGGGCTTTATCAGGATGACCTTATGCACATTACTAAATTTAGGCAATTCTTTGTTAATGTGTCTGATAAAAGAAAGGAACTGGTAGGTGAACTGCAATAGATCAAGAGAGAACATGGTAGCACATTTTTTTCTTTCAAAGGAAATTGAAGAACTAGTCCCCATGGAGCACTCTTTGTTAATAAGAGAAAAATTGGTGGATGACCCTAAAGAAATGGATCCTACTTGGTATGATTCATTGGAGTGGAAATTGGCAGTATATGAAGATTATATAAAGAAAATCAATAAAGTGTTAGAAACATAATTTGACATATTGGTGAAAATCAAGGACAACTTCAATGATCTTGAAGTGGACCTCACAGATGGGTTCAATGAAAATGTATTGGATCTTGCAGACATATTTAGGGAATTTAAAGAGGTGTATCATAGAGAAGTAGCTGATCTTGAGACAACCACTACAAAATCCTTTAGAAAATTGAGTAAGTTATAGACCAATATGAGTGCATATAAGTCAGAAAGTGAGAACATCTATGAAAGGTTACTTGAGTTAGACTGTGTACTTTCAAGATGGAGGACAAGGCTAAAAATCACCATGACTCTAGGAAGCAAAAATATCACCACAATTGTCACCAAGTACTAGGAATACAAGAAAAGAGTAAAGGAACAAGAGGCATTACTGAAGGAGAAGGAGGTGGAAATAAATGAAAGCAAAGGAGTCAGTGCTGGGAGTGGGACTGCTATTTAGTTTTTAGTTTTTATGTTATTTTCTTTAATTTGGCTCTCTTGATACTTCAAAGACTTTTTATTTTAATTTCTAAAATAGTTGTCTTCAAGAAACTGTTATGAAGACAATTTTTTTTTGCTATTTTTTTTGCTTTTATGTTATTTCAATATACAAAGACAATGGTGAAGTTCATGCATACGTAAACTTTTAGTTATGGTGTGTGTATTTATTGTGCTTTTGCTGAGTAGTTTTCCAGTGGATTGTCTATTATTCGAATGATAGATTTTTGGTTAGTTTCATTGCTGTGGAATGTTTATCTATGAATAAAAATTTTATGGTGATGGATGTGTAAGGATTTATCAATATAATTTAGGTGATTTGGTAGTTTAAGATTTTATTGTTTAAGTTGTCTAGATGCCTTTATAAGTTATTTATGTTGAACTGTTAGCTTCTGTTAGCTTATAAGTTATGGATGTTGAACTGCTAGCTTCTATTAAAGGAATGGACTAATATTCCTTTCAGTTATTTATCAAAGATTGTGAGAATGGATATGCAATAGGAATTTATAAGTAGTGTGATAAGTGTTCTTTAAAAATGATGCAAAATCACATATCAAATTCAATACCATGGAATACAATATAAAATATAAAATATCACAATTTCATGGAATATGATATAAAATATCATCAACTACAGTTTGGAATATGATTCATGAAGTGCAATATAAAATAAAATATCATGAAGTGCAGCGATTCACAATTTCATTGAATGCAATATAAAATATCAACTACAGTATGGAATAATGGAAACTGATCCATGAAGTGCAGTATAAATACCTAAAAGCTACTAATTCTGTTCCATTTCCCAAATGGATTCAAGGTCCTCAAATTGATATTCATCTTGAGATAAATTAAAAGATTCATCTTGAATTTGATTCCAAGTCTGCACTTCATTTTCTTCAGCTTGTGTCTGAAATTCAACATTCATTGTGTGATTTGTGCCAATTTCATTTGTTCCAATCCCACTACCAGTACCATTGCCACCAGTACCAAAATTTGGAATTAGAGTGTTGCACAACCCGTCCTTCTTTCGCATGTGGACCTCCAGCTTGCGAGTGCCCTTTCAAAAGGAAAATTAAAGACATTATACATAGTTCCTTTCAACCTCAAGCAATTTTCCAAATTCTTGTCTAGTTTGTTTCTTAACTTTGATTTCAAAAACCCCAATGTACCTAAAAACTCTCTCATCCTCCATTGACCCCAATATCATTGTTTGACATAAATCAGCAAGTTTGAAATATTTTGATATATCACACAATATTTCACTCTAACCTAAGTTTGTCCAAAGCTTTTTTATTGATCTTCGTTCAAAGGCCTTCTCCATGCCCATGGATGTATACTTGTCCCTCATAGCTATTTCAAAACTTCTAGATTGCTTTCTAAGCTTAGTTTCATTTGAAATTCCTTCTATTTTCTGCTCATTGTATGTTACACTTTTCAAAAATTGTTCAATCAAGATTTTTACTTGATCATGAAAATATTTTGGGTTATCTCAGTTTTCCCAAAATTGAGGATACAAAATACCCATGGCCTCAAGTATTTCATGTCGAGGGAATCTTTTACAAATCTTAGAGGAAAGAGATTTTTCAATTTCCTTCAAGTTATCACTAACAAATCTAATAATGTCATTAAAATCTTTCTCGTTAATAGCTACTTCTCTGCTAGAGTGCCTAGATGTCTTACAATGGTACATTGGTATCTCATATCCATGTACACATATACATACGTGCCTACTTGCATTAAACTGTAAATAATTATTAGGATTATTGGTGCAGGAGCACCTAGGCTGACCTCCATTTTGGTTTGACAACAATTTTGGCTTGTACCTAATCTTGGCCAAATTAGGATTTCAGTGTGTTTGTTTTGGACCTTAGAAGGTCTTGGTTGTGTATGATGAGTTGGTCATTAGGACTACAATCATACTAATGTTGTTATGTTGTTAAGTTTTGCTTTACTAAGCTTTGGACAACTTATGTTTGAAAGTAGGGTATTAAATGTGTGTTAACCACATCATCATTATTTAATGATGCCAAGGGGTAGTTTAGATGTTGGTTGCTCGAGATCAATGGGTTAGAGAACCTAAAAAGAAGGGTGATGGAAAAGTTGCAAGAATATTGCAAAATTGCATGACAATAATGAGAGGTTGCATGCAATTTGGTAGTTGTCTTGGATTACCTTAATATCAGGGATATGGGAGTGAGCAATCTCCCCTTGAATGATGGAAAAGACTTCAAGATTGATGTATTGGCTCGTAGAAGCAGTAGTTAGTGATTGTAATCAAAGTTTTTGGTGTGGAATAGAAGACAGTTTTGCAGAATACTGTATTTTTCTGTGAAAATCCTGTGTGTTTTGAAACAGTGGTATAAAAGGCTTTATAGATACAGTTTTATCTCTATTTTTGTGTTCATAGAATAGTTTTAGATCAATTCTCATTATTCATTCAGGTTCCATAGAATAGATTTATTGATTTGAGTTCCTAGATTAGATTGTAGGTGGTTAGTTTCCTTTGTTTTGGGCAGTGTGAATTGGAATGGCTCCCCCATAAACACTGATCATGGGGATATCCTGAAATTGGTGGAATATGGGAGTGGAGTCAGTCCTTTGTATATATTTAATATTAGGAAAACCAAAGAGCCAAGCAAGAGTTTGTATCACCAAACCCTAGGCGAGTGTTAGCTACCCGGTTAGGAGTTTGGAAGAGAAGAGTTGAGCACTTAGGCAGGGGAAAGGTGCCACTGTACGGAATCCATACGGTTCCAGGTGGGGTAAGGTAAGGTATTTACATGCCAAATGGATTGGGACTTCAATCAATCCACTAGAAGGAGATTTGAAGAAGAAAGCACATAAACCCTAAGAAATAGGTCAATTAGCCATTTTGTCCTAGATGATAGGAATGTACTGTACGACAGTGAAAGAGGTCTAAAACCTACTGGAAGATTTAAAGCTCTAAAAAGGGTGCTTGAAAGTGTCTTTTTTTTGATGGGTTGATTGTCAAGTTTAAGAGAGATAAGCCAAAAACCGACTGGTAAGGGCTACTAGGGAATAGGCCTCACCAAGGAAATTTCTTGAGATCAGGTGCATTGAAACCTAAAGAACTTGCAAAATGTATCCCATTGGCGTTGAAATACATGGAAACAGAGCTCCCAACTCCCCTGCAAAGAGTTCAAGTGACATGATGATGTTGGCATCTAGACCCTTCTAGGTGTAGTGAGAGAGCAGTTGTGATTTCACTTGGTGTTGATTCCTCCAAGGCTAACCACAAGGTTTGGAACTCTTGTAATAGAGTTAGGGCAGGCTTAGCTAATGATCTAAGTCAGAGCAGAGCCTAGAAGTTATCAGGTTCTTGGTGGAAGGCAGAGGGAAGTCTTCAAAGAAGTTGGTGCAAGCAAACCTTGGAGGTTACATACACCATATTGGTATCAGAGCAAGTTTGATTCAAGGCTTGTGATTGATGTTGCAGCCCACTAAGTCAGTAGGAGAGAACACACCAGAGGAAGGAACCATGGTGACAAATGCAGAGTTGGCCAAAAAGGTAGAAGAGCAAGAGGAAGACAACCGGTTGCTCAGAGAAAGGATATCTCAAATGGAGAAACTCTTGGATGAAGTCCATGAGACAGCAGATAAAGTGAAGGACAAGATAGAGCAGAAGGAAGAGCAAGAAGCCAAGGAAAAAGAAGAGGATTTGGAGGAGGAAGCTCCAAATCCTGACCCTGTTCTTGTTGAAGAACCATTCTTGAAGGCATTGCAAGCCTTAAGTGGTAAAGCATTGGAAGTTTTGCCACTTTTCAGTGGAGAAATGGACCCTAATTCAGTTGTAGACTGGATTGAGAGCATTGAAAATTATTTTGAATGTGATGGCATAACAAAGGCCCAAAAGGTAAAGGTGGCCAAATCAAGGTATGGACAGTGTTTATGTTGTTGTAGACCATGGGAATGCTTGAGCATGGACTTTGTAGTTGCGTTACCCAAGACAAAGCAAGGTATGGACAGTGTTTATGTTGTTGTAGATAGATTCAACAAAATGGCTCACTTTGTACCCTGCAAAACAACCAATGATGCCAGTCAAATAGCCTTATCTCTTTTCTTCAAAGAGATAGCCAGGATTCATGGCTTACCAATTAGCATTGTATCAGACAAAGATACTAAGTTTATGAGCCATTTTTGGAAGACTCTTTGGCAAAGAATGGGCACCAATTTGTCCTTTGGATCTGCATACCATCCCCAAACTGATGGTCAGACCGAAGTTGTGAATAGGACACTTGGAAACCTCTTTAGATGCTTGACCAAGGAGTATGGTCAACAATGGGATCAGATTATTGGGCAAGTTGAATATGCCTATAATGACACAGTAAATAGATCCACAGGGAAGAGTGCCTTTGAAATTGTGTATGGTCTACATCCTAGAGGTGTTTATGAGCTGAGATAGTTGAAAGATGGAGTCAAGGGAAGTGGATACGCTGATGACTTTGCTTGTGCAATGCAGGAGATTCATGAGAAAGTCAGAAAAACCTTGGCAGAAAACACTATGAAACATAAGACTAAGGTGGATGAGCATAGGAAAGAAGTCCAATTCAATGTTGGTGACTTGGTGATGGTACATTTGAACAAGGCTAGACTACAGAAAGGAGTTCCTCATAAGTTGCAAATGAAGAGGATAGGTCCCTATCTTATCTTGGAGAAGTATGGAAGCAATGCTTTCAAGGTGCAATTGCCAAATGACAGTGGACTGTCCCTTGTCTTTAATGTTGTAGATCTAGTGCATTACAAAGGACCACCACAAGACTTGGATCATACCCTCCATGAAGTTAGTTAGGATGTAGAACAACTCAAACTGCCTACTGTCACAGTCAAACAAGCTGATAAGATCTTGGATACCAGGGTCTACAAGAGAACAAGAACCAAGGAGTACAAAGAACATCTGATCAAGAGGCATGATCAACCTGATGTAGATGCAGTATGGATCAAGGAGGTAGAGTTCAAGAAGTTGGGCATTGATCCTAACTTACTCAATCCAAGGATGGATTGAAGTTTTCTGTTTTGGTGAGGATGGTGCAGGAGCACCTAGGCTGACCTCCATTTTGGTTTGACAACAATTTTGGCCTGTACCTGATCTTGGCCAAATCAGGATTTCAGTGTGTTTGTTTTGGACCTTAGAAGGTCTTGGTTGTGTATGATGAGTTGGTCATTAGGACTACAATCATACTAATGTTGTTATGTTGTTAAGTTTTGCTTTACTAAGCTTTGGACAGCTTATGTTTGAAAGTAGGGTATTAAATGTGTGTTAACCACATCATCATTATTTAAGGATGCCAAGGGGTAGTTTAGATGTTGGTTGCTTGAGATCAATGGGTTAGAGAACCTAAAAAGAAGGGTGATGGCAAAGTTGCAAGAATATTGCAAAATTGCATGACGACAATGAGAGGTTGCATGCAATTTGGTAGTTGTCTTGGATTCCCTTAATATCAAGGATATGGGAGTGAGAAATCTCCCCTTGAATGATGGAAAATACTTCAAGATTGATGTATTGGCTCGTAGAAGCAGTAGTTAGTGATTGTAATTGAAGTTTTTGGTGTGGAATAGAAGATAGTTTTGTAGAATACTGTATTTTTCTGTGAAAATCCTGTGTGTTTTGAAAAAGTGGTATAAAAGGCTTTATAGATATAGTTTTATCTCTATTTTTGTGTTCATAGAATAGTTTTAGATCAATTCTCATCATTCATTCAGGTTCCATAGAATAGATTTATTGATTTGAGTTCCTAGATTAGATTGTAGGTGGTTAGTTTCCTTTGTTTTGGGCAATGTGAATTGGAATGGCTCCCCCATAAACACTGGTCATAGGGATATGCTGAAATTGGTGGAATATGGGAGTGGAGCCAGTCCTTTGTATATATTTAATATTAGGAAAACCAAAGAGCCAAGCAAGAGTTTGTATCACCAAACCCTAGGCGAGTGTTAGCTACCTGGTTAGGAGTTTGGAAGAGAAGAGTTGAGAACTTAGGCAGGGGAAAGGTGCCACTGTATGGAATCCATACGGTTCTAGGTGGGGTAAGGTAAGGTATTTACATGCCAAAGGGATTGGGACTTCAATCAATCCACTAGAAGGAGATTTGAAGAAGAAAGCACATAAACCCTAAGAAATAGGTCAATTAGCCCTTTTGTCCTAGATGATAGGAATGTACTGTACGACAGTGAAAGAGGTCTGAAACCTACTGGAAGATTTAAAGCTCTAAAAAGGGTGCTTGAAATTGTCTTTTTTTTGATGGGTTGTTTGTCAAGTTTGAGAGAGATAAGCCAAAAACTGACTGGTAAGTGCTACTAGGGAATAGGCCTCACCAAGGAAATTTCTTGAGATCGGGTGCATTGAAACCTAAAGAACTTGCAAAATGTATCCCATTGGTGTTGAAATACATGGAAACAGAGCTCCCAACTCCCTTGCAAAGAGTTCAAGTCAGATGATGATGTTGGCATCTAGACCCTTCTAGGTGTAGTGAGAGAGCAGTTGTGATTTCACTTGGTGTTGATTCCTCCAAGGCTAACCACAAGGTTTGGAACTCTTGTAATAGAGTTAGGGTAGGCTTAGCTAATGATGTAAGTCAGAGCAGAGCCTAGAAGTTATCAGGTTCTTGATGGAAGGCAGAGGGAAGTCTTCAAAGAAGTTGGTGCAAGCAAACCTTGGAGGTTACATACACCATATTGGTATCAGAGCAAGTTTGATTCAAGGCTTGTGATTGATGTTGCAGCCCACTGAGTCAGTAGGAGAGAACACACCAAAGGAAGGAACCATGGTGACAAATGTAGAGTTGGCCAAAAAGGTAGAAGAGCAAGAGGAAGACAACCTGGTGCTCAGAGAAAGGATATATCAAATGGAGAAACTCTTGGATGAAGTCCATGAAACAACAGATAAAGTGAAGGACAAGATAGAGTAGAAGGAAGAGTAGGAAGCCAAGGAAAAGAAGAGGATTTGGAGGAGGAAGCTCCAAAGCCTGACCCTGTTCTTGCTGAAGAACCATTCTTGAAGGCATCGCAAGCCTTAAGTGGTAAAGCATTGGAAGGTGTACCACTTTTCAGTGGACAAATGGACCCTGATTCAGTTGTAGACTGGATTGAGAGCATTGAAAATCATTTTGAATGTGATGGAATAAAAGAGGCCCAAAAGGTAAAGGTGGCCAAATCAAGGTTGAGTGGAGCAGTTCTCACATGGTGGAAATTTGTACAGTCTGAAAGAGAGAAAGAAGGCCAAGGCCCCATAGTTTCATGGAGAGGAATGGTAACTAAGATAAGGCAGACTTATCTCCCTGATGATTATGAAGTCAAGTTGCATAGGAGAAGACACAATCTGAGGCAAAAAGATATGGATGTTCAAACATATACAGAGGAGTTTCAGAAATTGTGCCTTAGATTAAAAGTGGTTGAAGATGAGAGCATCAAGCTGGCAAGGTACTTGAACGGGCTCAAGTGGTCTATCCAAGAAGACATGAGTTTGGTAAACTTCAAAACAATCCACCAATGCTATCAAATGGCTTTGAAGATAGATGAGAAAGGCAAAAAGAAACAAGAAAAAAACCCCAAAGATAGAGGTAAAGGGAAAGACAACAGAGGACAAAGAGGAAGTTATAGTGGAGGAAGTTTAGAACCAAGAGCCCAAGGAGAAGTCAGATTCTCAAAACAACAAGAAGGAAGTTCTAGTAGAGGTGGTAGAGGAAGAGGTTTCAGTTCCAGAGGAAGAAGTGGTGGACAAGGAAGAGGCAACTATTTCACTAATATGAAATGCTACCACTACAACCAATTGGGACACCCGGCCTATAGATGTCCTGAGAAAGGTAGCACTTCTCATGGAGGAGATAAGAGAACCAATTTGATTCAAGATGAGACAGCTGTAGCAAATAAACAACCTGAAGTTCCTTTGAACTCAGAGGAAGGTGAGAACCTCATGATGAGGAGGACTTTGATCAAAGAACCGGTTAAAGAAGAGTCAAGCCAAAGGAGGTCCTTGTTTAGGATAAAATGCAAGATGATGGGGAAAGTGTGTAAGGTCATTATAGACTCAGGTTCTACTGACAATATTGTGTTAGAGGAGGCAGTCAGCAAGCTGAAATTGACAAGAATACCTCACAATAATCCTTACAAGGTCACATGGCTCAATAAGGGTCAGCATATCTTGGTGAATGAACAAGCATGGGTGGAGTTTTCAATTGGAAAATACAAAGACAAAGTTTTGTGTGATGTGTTACCTATGGATGCATGCCACTTGCTCCTAGGTAGGCCATGGAAATTTGACCACCAAGTTGTGCATGATGGAGCCAAGAATTCTTACACTTTCAAGAAAGACAATGTAACCTTCAAGATTCAGTCTTTGTTAGAAGATACAGAGGTGCAGACAACAGGTTCTAAACTGCTCATAACTAGTGAAAAAGAGTTTTTAAAAGCTTTGGAAGAAGGAGAAGGAGTTGGCTATGCAGTGATGATCAAGCCAAGAGAGGTGAGCAAAGAGAAAGCAGCTGAAAAGGAAGACTTACCCAAGGAGATACAGGACTTGTTGCAGACCTATGAAGGTATTGTAAGTAGTGGTCAACCAGCAACCTTACCTCCTAAAAGAGCCATAAGTCATAGGATAGACTTGATACCAGGAGCTACCCTTCCAAACAAGGCAGCTTATAAGATGACACCTCAACAAAATGAGGAGATAGCTAGGCAAATTCAAGAAATTCTTGACCAAGGTCTCATTAGGAAAAGCATTAGTCCATGTGCAGTACCCACTGTCTTAGCACCTAAAAAGGGAGGAGAATGGAGGCTTTGTATTGATTCCAGGGCAATAAACAAGATAACCATCAAGTATAGGTTCCCTATCCCTATGATTGAAGATCTCATGGATTGTCTAGGTGAAGCTAGGTACTATACCGAGATAGATTTAAAGAGTGGTTACCACCAAATTAGGATACATGAGGGTGATGAGTGGAAAACAACCTTCAAAACCAATGAGGGTCTCTATGAGTGGCTAGTTATGCCATTTGGATTGTCTAATGCCCCCTCCACATTCATGAGACTCATGAATGAAATCCTCAAAGACTACATTGGCAAGTTTGTAGTAGTGTATCTTGATGATATACTAATCTATAGCAGAACAAGAGAAGAGAACCTCCAACATATTGAGTTGATTTTCAAGAAGCTGCAGGAGGAGAAGCTGATGATCAATCTGGAAAAGTGTGAGTTCATCAAAACAGAGCTGGTGTACCTTGGATTTGTGCTATCACATGGCAACTTGAAGATGGAAATCAGCAAAGTGGAAACCATCCTCAATTGGCCTACTCCAAAGATATGGAGGTAAGAAGCTTCCATGTCTTGCTCAATACTATAGGAAATTATTAGTTTAGTTGCTGAAGGAAAAGATAGCTACCCAACCTATTTTGGTGTTACCAAGCTTTGAGAAGCTATTCACCATTGAGTGTGATGCAAGCAATGTAGCTATTGGAGCTGTTCTCAGTCAAGAGGGCAGACCGGTGGCTTTCCATTTAGAGAAGCTAAGTGAAGCAAAGAAGAAGTATTCTTCTTATGACCTTGAAATGTATGCATTGGTCCAGGCTTTTCTATAGTGTCAATCTTTGGCTGCATTGCCTTGTCTCTTCCACATTTCCAACTACAAATCATACATTTGGCCAATGTTGCATTTTCAATATCATTTTCTTTTCCAATCCTCACTAGTACAATGAATGGGGACTTTGACAACCAACCAAGTTGAAAATTCCTTGTCATTTCCCACTCGCACCCGATTTTTTATTTGCTTCTTCTTTTCTTGCTACCAACATCATCCTTATCCAAGTCAATTATCTCATTCTGGCTAACCAGGCCTAGGGTATCCCTTGCAACATCTTTTGCAGTCTTTCCATCATCATTTGATACATTTTGATTTAACTTAATGACAATATCAACTTGACCTTCCAGTGGCGGTGAGGTATTGTGAATGCCTTCTTCATTAATATTTGGTGGAAGAGTTGATGATGTAGCTCCATCTTGATCTGATGGATCAAAAGCTTTGGAAATTTTTAAGTAAGACTATATGGTACCTCTATTTATAAGTTTTGGGAATTTTGATGGCCTCCCAGAGTCTCTTCACCACCCTAAGGAGCGTGAGCCTCACCCTTGTTGCTTGACATATTGATCTCTCACTTCAAATAAAATATGGAAAAAAAATTCTTATTTAAGGACAAAGAATATAAATCCCATTCCCTACTCAATATCATCTTTAACTTTAAGATTGAAGCAAGAATGGAAAAGAGATAAAGAAAACTTATTATTATAACTAATAACGCTATGAAGAAATGATTACTCACCTTTAAGTCTACGTTTTTGGCTTTCTGACTTCCGAATCGAGAAGTAGAACCTCAGAACTAAACAAAATGTGTAAGAATAATGATAGTTTCGATTGTATTTATAGCAATCAATATTTGGAAAATTCAATGGGAATTTTAAATGGTATATTAAAAATTTGGCGAATCCCGCATGCTTATACAACAATATGTTGTAATTTTCAAGGTAAAATGTGTCAAATGTAATTATTTTTTAATGTTATTGGCAAAATAGGTCCTCATAAGCAACTATTTATAAATTTTAATTACTGAAATGGGGCTTCACAAGCAACTATTTGTAAATTTTAACTGGCGAAATGGGTCTTGATACAATGTAGTTTTAATAGTATTGGTGAATATGTAGGTGTTTTATTACATGCTTCCAAGATTCCAGGCAAAAATATTAGTCAGTCCATTTGAAATGCGTAGTTTGTTATGGTAAATTTGTTGCTTAAATATGCCTAATTATAATACTCATTGGCGAATGGACATGCATTGGACCTATAGTTTGTAAAATCCAGGTGATTTGGATACATTGTTGGTTTGCGCAAATTCGCCAATTTTGACTTAGCCGATTTCTAGAATTCGCCAATTGGCAAAGATTCGCCACTAAAGTTTTCATTGAATTAAACCAAATGATGAAATAATTAAATTGAAGCATGAAACTTGAAATGATGAAATGTTGATACCTTGGAAGTTGTCTTGGAATGTAAATCTGCAAACTAACATGTAGTGGCCATGAAGAATGTAGATCTTGATCTCAAAGATATGAAACAATGTTGGCAAGTAGATCTTCAATTCTACATCAACTATATTATCTCAAAAACATGCATGAATGCACTATGCCTTTGACATGATGAAATGATCTTGAATTGCTGCAATAAAATCTTGATAATCTTCCTGTAGAGACATAAAAATTACTTAGGCCCTCGAGCCGCATTTTTCTATGACGACCACACTTCTCCCTCGCATAATTCAACTATTTAATCATGTCATAATTCCTAATTATTCCTCCTTGATTATTTAAATAAGTAAATTACATTTATTTATTTAAATACGTCACTAATCAATCCTTATCCCCTCCAATTATTTAATAACATTACATTTTATCTTTCAATTAAATAAACTTATTTATTTAACCCACTTTCCATCCCACCAAATAAATAATTAAAATAATTATTTATGTCCTTTTGTCTCATTCCCATTTATGAATTAAACCATTATTTAATTTATAAGTCAACCTTCCTCCATAAATCAAATAATTTCTATTATTATTTGATTTTCCAACTATCTCATTTATTTTCCACCATTGATTTAATTGGCTAAATCTGAACCCTTCATTTCAAAGCTTTCCCTAAATTTTACCTAATGTCTCCCTAACCCTAATCTTCCTTACCACATTGAATCCTAGCCTTTTATCTTAGGGCTTCACCTACTTTTAATACTGGCCATCCATTCTCAGTTTGGAATTCTTTAAAAGGATCTCTCTCAATCCATTTTGGACATAGAACATGCTTGAAAGATTTGAGTACTTGAGCATACATTACTTTAATATTTTTCTTGTCTAAGGCATAGGTTATAGTTGCACTTCAAATCTGAGGGAAATTATACCATTTCTAGCAAGATGGAGAAGTCCAATGGAGGTCATTCAATGGAGGCATGAAGACCAAGTGATAGTGTTTCATTATTTTTGTGTTTCTTGCTATCATTGTTCTCCATTGTTGATTGGGGTTTGATTGATTATACTGTTTGCAACTAATCTCAAAATTCTACCTTAGTTACACTTCCTTTTAATTCCTTTGAAATGCTCTATAATGCACTTGCTTTTGATCTCATGAAGTCACATGAAATTTCTAGGTTGCTTAGATGAAACTATGTGAGTTAACCCCATATTTATACTTCTAGAGATTAACCCCAAAATTCAATTAATAAAAGCCGAAACCAAATCTAGAATTAAAAATCATTAGAAGCTCACCAAAATTAAATTCAAGAAGGGGTGTCCTATGTGATGAGGACTCATTTTCCACTAAAGGCGAATGGGTCCTAGAACAAGTTTCTAGGATCTTGCTTTGTGGGGTGGAAAGAACATAAAAAGCCCTCCTCAAAAATGAACAGAAAGGGGGGTACTATGTGGAGAGGACCCATTCACCACTAAAGGTGAATGGGTCCTAGCACCATTTTCTAGGACCTTGATTTTTCCAAATTAAATGTTATGTAATTTGATTATTGAGTTTGGGGATAGATCCTTCAAAAGGTGTCATTAAGAAGGCTTAAATTTGAATTAAAAGGGCTAATTAAGCTTAATTAACCACAATTAATTAATGAAGCCCTAGATAAGTGTGAAAGTGTAATACAACAGTTTACAACACCATAAATAAGGTATAATTTAAGTACATTGCATTAAAAAGGGGCCCTAGATTAATGTGAATGTGTACAACACATTACAACACTAAACCAAGGTATTGTTAGGTTAATTATATATCAATTATTCCCAAGGAAAAGGGATACTTTTTTCGTTACTGCATTTTTCCCCACTTTAGTGAGAGTTTTCCCACATGAAAAACTCACACTAAAGTAGAAATTCAAGACACTTTAGTGTGTAGTAATAACAAAGATACATAGCCATACCCTATCAAAGGCCAATAATTTTTTTTAAAAAAAAGGATCAAGCACAACCATTCGAACACGATGTGGAATGTGAATGTTTGTCTGTAACATATGCTGCTCACTCTAGGGTAGTGGAACGTCAGTCTATCAACTAGGTGAGTTGCCCCAACAAGGTGGTTTAGTGAGAAAGGCATGCTAGTGTGTTGGATTCTCACCTTAGAATGAGAAAGTCATGCCAGTGTGTCAACTTTTTATGATACTAACCATACCAAATCTATTGTCTTGATAAATTCAATAAGGCACCACAATGCTATGCTTTGTATGCTTTTGAATGTCATGTATGTAAGTTTTTGTTAAAGGGGATTTTTCTTTGTTTGTGTAAGGTCTTCTTCTTAGGGAATATCATGGCTAATGTCTCCAAGAGAGGACAAGTCAAGAATATCAGATCATCACTTATGGGATGCCTCTCATTTCACATCATGCCATGAAGGGAGATCATATGCATAGAAATATCACACTCTTGGAGGATATCGAACCTAATGACACCACCAAGAAAAGGACATGTCATAAGAAAAATTAAAATAGTACCATGACATATGCAAAATGTCATCGATGTATGTCCCCAGTTTAAAGCAGTTGCTACACCATTATTGTGAGCAATTGCTTCAAAGTAGCCAATGTTTGTTCCTAAGACATGAGAGCTCCCCTTGGAAAACCCTATGCCAAGTCATATGCTTCCAAAATAAAGGTACGTCATGAAATAGGAAGGAAGGGTTTCCCCCAAAAATACATAAGGGATATATGGATTCGGGGTCAGTATGTCTTTGCTACATTGTTGTTTTAAGAGCTCAGAACTATCATCATTCCCCAAATACTCATAGAATTGGAAGAATGACACAAAGAAAGTGAAAAAAAAGAAAAATCCTTTCAGGTCAACATGGAAGAGACCTAAATGTCTCGATGCCTTGCATCATCCCCAAAAGGAAACATAAGATAAATGAAAAAGATAAAGGAAAAGTTTTTGGGTCAACATGGAAGAGACCTAAATTTCTTGACACCTTGCATCATCCCCAAAAGGAAAACACAAGACAAATGAAAAAGATAAAGGAAAGCTTTTGGGTCAACATGGAAGAGACCCAAATGTCTATATGCCCTGTGTCATCCTCAAAAGGAAAAACAACTAGAAAAATGAAAAATGCTTACAACATAGAGAAGAATGTAGGTACATATAGAGGAATGTCACAAAGAGAGAGATACATCAAATGAAACATCATGGGGGATCACATTATGCACATGAAATCACCTAAAGAAAAATGAAAATCCCAACGACTAGTAAGGCACATGCAAGTCAACCTAGATTAGGTTGTTTGCATCCAAATATCGGTCTATATAAATGGAAGGAAGACAACTAGCCAAAGGGACAACAACGTGTACCCAAAACTAGGACAAGGCTAATGAACCCACTGCCCCCACTAAGTGCAGGACAAGGATGAGCCTAGATAGGTGATGAGAATGAGCTCCTTGCATCAAAGACAATGATTTTCAATAAGTGTATAACATGAAATAGTGAGAATGTGAAGACTTTACAACTATTACATGGAAAGGAGCAGAGTGCATGCTTTAAGGGATTGTTTCTATGATATCAAGATTTTTGAATATTTTTTGTAAAGCATGACACTTATCAACACTATTTCCAATAACCCAATGATATCAATAGTGCGATGTATTTTTATTCTTAGGAATTGGTTTTCGATCTTCTCTGATGGGTGGTAATGTAATCATTCCTCTGTGTAGAAGGATTTGTAAATTCCTTTCAATTGCAGTTGGTGGATAAGGGAATTGTAATTTCTTTAGTTTGTAAGGCCTTTGTTGCTTTCTAGATTCACCTATTTCCCTAGGTGGATATAGATCAGGAGGACCTAAAATGACCTTGTCTTTTTTATCATCATTATGAGGCCTTGGTTTCTCTTTAGGAAGGAGAACACTCATGTCAGGAGGAGGATCTCAGATGATCTTATCATCGTTACAAGGCATTGGTTGTTTTTTAGGAAGGAGGACACTTACGTCAAGAGGAGGATCTTGATATCCTAACCATTTAGTATCTTTAGTTGGGATTTGCTCTAAGAGTTAATGAATTTCATGTTCACTTGTTGTATCATGTCGTTGTTTACTTAAAATCTTGAATACTTTTATATATGTCTCTTCTAGATTGATAGGAGTGTCTGTTACCTTGTTAACATAGAATGGTTGAATGTTTGCTTGACTAGAAGAACTAGGTTTACCTATTGTAGGGAGCTTAGGCTTAGCTTGTGACTCAATTTCAGGAAGTAAAAGACAAAACATCTAAAGAGGTGTTGGTTGTTTTATGGAAGGATAGAAGGATGCACTAGACTCAAGTTTGTTAAGGCAATCATTTATGAATTCATTCATGTTGGCATCATCTTCTCCAATGATGTCAACATCATGAGGAGGACATGCATTAAGAGTTGTGTGAGCACAAGTGAGTTCAATTTCATTAGGGTCATTGCCAAAAACACAACTTGAAACATCGACCAAAGAGAACAAGGACTTCCACACATTGATAAAAAACTTGTCCATTTTCAGATTTTTAAACTTATAACAAGGTAATTTACTGATTACACAATGCAATAAACTGAAAATGAAATGTTGTAAATACAAATTTGATTTTTGAAAATGCACTAAAATGAACTAAATTAAGCTAGATGCACTAAATTTGTTGAAACAAGAAATTGGAAAGCTGAAATAGGAAAGTAGCAGCAACAAACATGAGCTAAAACTATGATTTCAATTTCTAGAAAATGCAGATCAGGATCTAATAGGGACTCATTCGCCAATGAGGGTGAATGGGTTATGGTTAAGTATTTTTGGAATGTTTTTGCTGATTTCTTAGTGATTTTTAATGATTTTCAAATGCGAGAAAGTACATTCCTAGCCTGATTAGGGACTCATTTACAAGTAAAGGAAAATGGGTCATTGATTAGGGTTTTTTTAACTATTTTTGAATCATTTTCAAACTTTCTATAATGTCTTTTAGTTCTAGGTCTGAGACAGTAACTTTTAGTTTTAGATTTTTCAAAAATGCAATGTGAAAATGCAATGACATGATGAATGCAAAGACCTAATTTGAAATTCAATGTTGTTTTGATTTTCAAATGCAAATGTATGAGATCTAAATGGTATGTAAGATGACAATTTTTTTTTTGTATTTTTTAGATTTAAGAAATGCAAAATAATCCAATTCTAAACCCTAAATGAGATGCAAGTTTGAATGAAAAGTAAGAAGCACTAAATGAGATCTAATTCAATGCAAATCAAATGAAAATTAATGAAAGATCTAACTTGGGATGCAATGAAAGACTTCAAAATAAAAAAATTATAATATTTAATATGTTGGGTTCACCATTAATGATTAGGGGGAAATAGAGCTTACCTAAAATAAAAATGATAGACCACTAATTCTCTCCCTAAAACATGTGATTTTGTGTGTGATATGATGCAAATAGCAATTAGAAACTAACCCTAACTATTATATAAACTATGAGGGGAGTTTTAAGAGCTCAAAATGATGTGTACCTTGCTACAAGAAGACTATTTTTAGGGCACAAAGGACTCATTCGCCTTTGGTGGTGAATGGGTCCCTATTAGGTTTTCTAAAACTAATATTTAGGTTCTATTCCTTGGTGTTTGCACTCTCAGATCCTCAATTATCAGCTCCCAAAAACTTGTTGCAAATTCTGTAGTCTTCTTTCTATATTCTTGCACAATGAATGACAACTTTGCAATTTGACAACTTTTACAATTTTTCTTCAAACTTGTTCTCCACTTGATCTTCAACCTGCAAATCTTCAAACATAGATTCAAGAGAATAAAAAAATTGTTGATTTCTAGTGAATAGGAGTTTTCCTAAGTCAAACCCATTGTAGGTAATTAAACCAAAAATAATGAAATTGAAGCATGAAACATGAAATGATAAAATGTTGATACCTTGGAATGTAAATCTGCAAACTAACATGTAGTGGCTATGAAGAATGTAGATCTTGATCTCAAATAAGCTATGAAACAATGCTCACAAGTAGATCTTCAATGCTCTTGGAATATGTGCCTCAATTCTTACTGAATTGTAACTCCTACAGGGAAAAGTCACTATGACATTATTCATGTCTGGCTGACTAGCTATTATGAATTCTCTTGAAATGATCATGTCGCCAAGACAGAGTTGATGTCTTGCCGACAAGTCTATCGCTGTGACCTTTTTTTGTTCAGTGTGACCTTTTGTCGAAGGAAACCTCTGGCCGAAAATATGCTCTTATTGGGGTAATCACAAGGGCTTCGGTAAGATGTCCCAGCAAGAATGAAATATCTCACCGACAAAGGTTGCTATTGGGTGTCAAAGCGGATGATGGAGTAGCTCAAGGGTTTCGGGGAGAAGTCCCAATGACTAGAGAATGTCTCACTGATAGCATATGGCTATTGGGGTAACACAAGGATCTTGGGGAGAAGTCTCAGTGATGAAGGAAAGGTCTCGCTGACAGGAGTATTCACTTGTGGTCTTCATGGTGACTCAAAGACTTCGGTATGAAGTCTTGGCGACCAATGGAGAGTCTCACCGATAGTTCGGAGTAACATAAGAGCACTTGGTGAAAGGTCTTGGTGAAGGTCAAATGTCTTGCCGACTCAGTAAGACATGAGTGCTCAGTGTGTGGTCTCGGTGCTCGCTGTGAGTTCTTAGTGAAAGACAAAAGTCTTGCCGACTCGGTAAGACTTGGTTGCTCGATGTGAGGTCTCATCACTCGATGAAATGTCTTGGTGAAGACAAAAAGTCTTGCCAACTCGGTAAGACTTATTTGCTCAGAGTGAAGTCTTGGCGAAAGACAAATGTCTTGCCAACTATCAGGTGCTACGGTGAAACTTGAGGAGACTCGGTGAAACCTCTTGGTGAAAGACGAATGTCTTGTCGACTGTCAGGTGCTTTGGTGAAACTTCAAGAAGACTCGGAAAAACCTCTTGGTGAATGGAAAGTCTTTCCGATGGAAAAGTTGAAGTAGTTGTGACTTTGTGAGCATCGATATGAGTCTAGCCGATGAGAAATCTCTTGCCGATAGGAATGCATTGGATGTTAGCGGTTTAAGGATGACTCATGGCATTTGTTATAATGTTTTTCTGACTATTTGGACTTACGCCGATATCGATATGAAGACTTTGTGGCATCGGGGAGACACTATTAGTGTCTCACCGATATGCCAACAAAGTTGAATTCCCTTGACTAGATTGACCATCCTATGTGGAGCTTCGTGGACCAATCAGAGGAAGCAATTTTTAAATGACTGGCAATTAGATTTCAGCAACAGTTGCAATGGTGGAGCTAAACTACATGTAGGGAAAAATCAATGCTCAAGAGGAAACTTTCTATGATGAGGCAATGGCAGATAAGGATGAACAGAAGGTAAAAATCAGAAGTGATATGATTTAAAGGATCGATTTTGATTTGGAATTGAGTTAGAGATAGAGTTGGATTTTTTAGAGCATTTTCTGTAACAGGAAGAACAATGAATGAAACTACTGTGAACTAATACCAGAGAGTTATATCTCTGATTTGTATGTAATTTTTTTGTTACTATAATACAAAGAGATTCGGCTTAGTGTGGCGGGTTTTTTCCTGAAAGGGTTTCCCACGTAAATTTATTGTTCATTGTCTTTAAGTATCTTCTCTGTTTCTGTAAATCATTCATGTGTGTCTTAATTGGATTGTAATTTGAAAAATTAAAAGTATTGTATGCTTGTTTCCCTATGGTTTTTACGTTAGGAAAGTTTCTTCTGCACCTCTACTTTCCTTACAAGTGGTATCAAAGCTTGGATAGTTGTGTTATCCTTGTTAGAGGGTTGGTTTTTTTGTGTCAATTCTTTTTCAGTGGGAGTTTGGTGGAGGTATGATAGTTTAATTATAAATTTAAGATGACAAGCACATCTGAGAGGATGGAAATAGAGAAATTCAATGGTAGCAACTTTGAGTTGTGGAAACTCAAAATGGAAGATCTGTTAGTGGATCGTGATCTGTGGCTTGCTGTGTCTAGAACCATGCCTCAAGGCATGAAGCAAGAGGATTGGGATCTTAGAAAGTGAAAGT
>VDFB02281492.1:499566753-499743952 GCA_007258455.2 Sequoia sempervirens
TCATGGAGAGAAGGAAAACATTCCTGATGGTGTAAACTCCATGGAGATTAAACTTCCAGCAGAGAAGACTATGCTCCGGCATCATAGGCTTGGCCACATTGGTGAGAAAGGTCTAAAAACCTTGAAAAATAAAAACCTGGTAGAAGGGCTTGAAGATTGTAACCTTGAGTTTGAATTTTGTGAACATTGCATATATGGTAAACAACACCATGTTTCATTTTATTCCAGTCCTCACAAATCTTTTGGTTTGCTTGATTATATTCATTCTGATGTGTTTGGTCTAGTGAATGTTCCTTCTTTGTCTAAATCAAGATACTATGTGTCGTTTATTGATGATTATTCAAGAAGAACATTTGTATATTTTTTGAAAAGTAAATCAGAAGTGTTCAGTCGGTTTAAGGAATTTAAAAACCTTGTTGAAAATCAGACTAGAAGGAAAATAAAATGTTTAGGGACTGACAATGGAAGTGAGTTTTGTTCAGATGAATTCAAAAGGTACTATACATATCATGGGATTAAAAGACATAAGACTACAACTTACACTTCACAACATAATGGAGTTGCTGAAAGGTTCAATAGGATAGTAATGGAAAGAGCACGAAGTATGCTGAGCAGTGTTGGCTTGGAGGAGAAGTTCTGGGATGAAGCAGTCTCTACAACATGTTACTTGGTAAATCATTCTCCTAACTCTGCTCTTGTTGAGAAGATGCATTTGGAAGCATGGTCTGGAAAGAAGCCCTCTTTGATACATATTCTTGTCTTTGGCTATGAGGCATATGCATATGTGCCATTTGAAAAAAGATCCAAGTTGGAAAACAAAGCTATAAAGTGTATTTTTATTGGCTATAGTGTTGGCATAAAACAATACAAGCTTTGGAACCCTGAGACTGAGAAGGTTTTGTATAGCAGAAGTGTTGTCTTTTGTGAGCTGAAGCCTTCTACATTGGATCTGCAGTCAGAGAAGAAATCAGAAAATGAAAAGGATGTAGCAAAAATTCCTCTGACACCAGATAAAGAGGAATTGAAAAATCAAAATGTACCTGATACTAAGGAGAGCTCAAGTAGGTCTGAAGAAGATGAAGAACCACCTCAGCCTTAGCCTATGAGAAGGTCAACTCATGAAAGAAAGCAACCTGATGGGTATGGGTTTTCTTTGATTGAGTCTACTTGTGCCTATGCTTTAATTTCTAGCATTGATGAACCTAGGACTGTGAAAGAGGCATTTAAAATGTCTGATTCAAACTCTTGGTTGGAAGCCATGAATGAAGAAATGGCATCATTAGAAAAGAATGATACCTGGAGTTTGGTGCCATTGCCTAAAGGCAGAAAAGTTGTGGGCTACAAATGGGTGTTTAAAAAGAAAATTGGTCTGGATGGTAGTGTAGAAAAATATAAAGCAAGGATGGTTGAAAAAGGTTATTCCGAGGTAGAGGGAATTGATTATGGAGAAATCATTTCTCCTGTAGCTAAGCCGACATCTATTAGATTTCTTTTGTCACTTGTAGCAGCGTATGACTTAGAAATTGAATAGATGGATGTGAAGACAACATTTCTTTATGGTGATCTTGAAGAAGAGATTTATATGTCCCAGCTAGAGCACTTTGTGGAAAAAGGTAAAGAAAGACTAGTTTGCAAGTTGAAGAAATCTCGTATGGTTTAAAACAGTCTCCTAGAATGTGGTACCAAAATTTTGACACTTTTGTTTTGTCATTGGGATTTGTAAGATCAAAATCTGATCACTGTGTGTATTACAAAGTTGAAAGTGATCAAGTTCTTATTATTGCTCTCTATGTTGATGATATGCTGTTCATAGGCAATAGTAAGCTAATGATTTCTGATCTTAAGTCTCATTTGTTTGTAAAGTTCAAAATGAAAGATCTTGGTGCAGCTGGGTATATTCTAGGAATGAAAATAACTAGGGACAGGAAGGATAGAAAAATTTGGCTCAGTCAGAGTAAGTATATCATGACTGTTCTAGAGAGATTTTGTATAAATGATTGCAAGCAGCTAGTTGTTCCAATTATGCAGGGAATGAAGCTATTTGTTGAAGACTATCCAAAATCTCCTACTGAGATGGAGGACATGACTAGTGTGCCATATGCTAGTGTGGTTGGCAGCCTTATGTATGCAATGGTCAGTACAAGGCCAGACATTGCTCAAGCAGTGGGGTTCTTAGTTGTTTTATGGCTAATCCTGGAAGGACACATTGGGATGCTGTGAAGATAGTGTTTAGATATCTGAAGGGAACTTCAGACTATGCTTTGTGTTACCATGGTAACATGGTTGAATCATAGAGGACTCTCAGTATTCGAGGTTATGTGGATTCTGATTGGGCAGGGGACATTGACAATAGAAGATCCACCAGTGGATATGTTTTCATGATGAATGGTGGTGCAATGAGTTGGATGAGCAAGCGGCAGGTTGTAGTCACTTTGTCCACTATAGAGGCATAATACATGGCAGCAACACATGCCTGTAAAGAAGCAATCTGGTTAAAACATTTATGTTCTAACATTGGTTTTGATGAAGGAAAAATTACTATTTACTGTGATAGTTAGAGTGCTATATGTTTGGAAAAGAATCCTACTTTCCATGCTAGGACGAAACATATAGATGTATAGTATCACTTTGTACAAGATATGGTGGAGGATGGGAAGGTCTCTTTGGAGAAAGTGGATACTCTGGAAAATGTTGCAAATGCATTGACGAAGCCTGTGAGTACAAACAAATACAGGTGGTGTGCCAGTTCGATGGGCCTCTTGGCCCATGAATTTTAGTAGTTTTATTATGCTCTGGAGGTGTCAGTAAGATCTTCATCAAGTGGGAGCTTGTTGGAATATGTGCCTCAATTCTTACTGACATGTAACTCCTACAGGGAAAAGTTGTGACATTATTCATGTTTGGCCGACTAGCTGTTATGAATTCTCTTGAAATGATCATGTCGCCAAGACAGAGTTGATGTCTTTGTGACCTTTTTGTGTTTGGTGTGACCTTTTGTTGAAGGAAACCACTGGCTGATAGTATGCTCTTATCGGGGTAATCACAAGGGCTTCGGAAAGATGTACCAACGAGTATGAAATGTCTCGCCGACAAAGGTTGCTATCGGCTATCAAAGCGGATGATGGAGTAGCTCAAGGGTTTCAGGGAGAAGTCCCAGCTACTAGAGAATGTCTCACCGATAGCATATGGCTATCAGGGTAACACAAGGATCTCGAGGAGAAGTCTCAGCGATGAAGGAAAGGTCTTGCCGATAGGAGTATTCACTTGTTGTCTTCGCGGTGACTCAAAGACTTTGGTATGAAGTCTTGGTGACCAATGGAGAGTCTTGCCGATAGTTCAGAGTAACATAAGAGTGCTTGGTGAAAGTATTGGCGAAGGTCAAATGTCTTGCCGACTTGGTAAGACATGAGTGCTTGGTGTGTGGTCTCTGTGCTCGCTGTGAGGTCTCGTCGAAAGACAAAAGTCTTGCTGACTCGGTAAGACTTGGTTGCTCGATGTGAGGTCTCGGCGCTCGATGAAACATCTTGGCAAAGACAAAAAGTCTTGCCAACTTGGTAAGACTTGTTTGCTCGGAGTGAAGTCTTGGCAAAAGACGAATGTCTTGCTGACTATCCGGTGCTACAGTGAAACTTGAGGAGACTCGGTGAAACCTCTTGGCGAAAGAAAAATGTCTTGCCAACTGTCAGGGGCTTCGGTGAAACTTCAAGAAGACTCGGCAAAACCTCTTGGTGAATGGAAAGTCTTGCCGATGGAAAAGTTGAAGTCATTGTGACTTTGTGAGCATCGATATGAGTCTAGCCGATGAGAAATCTCTTGCTAATAGGAATGAATTGGAAGTTAGCGGTTTCAGTATGACTCATGGCGTTCATTATAATGTTTTGCTAACTATTTGGACTTACACTGATATCGATATGAAGACTTTGTGGCATCAGGGAGACACTATTAGTGTCTCACCGATATTCCAACAAAGTTGAATGCCCTTGACCAGATTGACCATCCTATATGGAGCTTCATGGACCAATCAGAGGAAGCGATTTTCAAATGAATGGTAGTTAGATTTTTGCAACAGTTGCGATGCTGGAGCTAAGCTACATGCAGGGAAAAATCAATTCTCAAGAGGAAAATTTCTATGATGAGGCAATGGCAAATAAGGATGAACAGAAGATTAAAATCAGAAGTGATATGATTTAAAGGATTGATTCTGATTTGGAATTGAGTTAGAGATAGAGTTGGATTTTTGAGAGAATTTTCTATAACAGGAAGAACAGTGAATGAAACTACTGTGAACTAATACCAAAGAGTTGTATCTCTGATTTGTATGTAATTTGTTTGTTACTATAATACAAAGAGATTCAGCTTGGTGTGGTGGGTTTTTTCCCGAAAGGGTTTCCCACGTAAATATGTTGTTCATTGTCTTTAAGTATCTTCTTTGTTTCTGTTAATCATTCATGTGTGTCTTAATTGTATTGTAATTTGAAAAATTAAAAGTACTGTATGCTTGCTTCCCTGTGGTTTTGATGTTAGGAAATTTGCTTCTACACCTCTACTTTCCTTACAAATGCTACATCGACTATCTTATCTCAACAAAATGCATGAATGCACTATGTCTTTGACATGATGAAATGATCTTGAATTGCTGCAGTAAACTCCTGATAATCTTCCTTTGAATGCCTTTAAAGTGGTCTATAATTATTTTTCTCTTGATCTCATGAAGTCACATAAAATTTCTAGGTTGCTTAGATGAAACTATGTGAATGAACTCCATATTTATAATAAATCTAGAGATTAACCCCAAAATTCAAATAATTCAAGCTGACACCAGATCTAGAATTAAAAATCATTAGAATCCCACCAAAATTAAATTGAAAAAGGGGTGTCCAATGTGAGGAGGACCCATTCACCACCAAAGGCGAATGGGTCCTAGCACAAGTTTCTAGGACCTTGCTTTGGGGGTGGAAAGAACATAAAAAACCCACCTAAAAAATGCATAGAAAGGGGGGTCCTATGTGGAGAGGACCCATTCACCACTAAAGGCGAATGCGTCCTAGAACCATTTTCTAGGACCTTTATTTTTCCAAATTAAATGTTATGCAATTTATTATTGAGTGTTGGGATAGATCCTTCATAAGGTGTCATTAAGAAGGCATAAATTTGAATTAAAGAGGCTAATAAGCTCAATTAACTACAATAAATTAATTGAACCCTAGATAATTGTGAAAGTGTAATACAACACTTTACAACACCATAAATAAGGTATAATTTAAGTACATTGCATTAAAAAGGGGCCCTAGATTAATGTGAATGTGTACAACACATTACAACACTAAACCAGCGTATTGTTAGGTTAATTATATATCAATTATTCCCAAGTTAAGTAAGGAAAAGGGATACTTTTTCCATTACTACAAAATTATATTTTATAAATGAGGATAAAGTGGTCCATATACCCCTAAAGAAGATATGAATAACTCATACATTGAGTATAATACCTTGAAAGAATACAAGGAAAATAAAGTGATTTATTCTATTCTCAAACTAGCTAAAATCGATATACTTGAGGAACCAAATATCAAAGGATAAATTGATTTGGAAAGTGATGATGGTAATATAGATAGTGATTAAGTATTGATTACTTGGATGAAAGAATAATTAAATCTAACTTCTTGGAAGGTATAAAACTTTAGAAGAGTCTTTATGGTATAGAAAAATTCAAAAAATATATCGTAATGTACTACAAACAATAAAAATATACTACGAGAATTAGAAGAAGGAACAAATGATAGTTTGGCTCTTATTCTCAAGAGGAAAAAATAAAGCACATTCAAAGGGGAATTTTACACATGAAAAGACGTAGGTTTTGATGAGTTGTTATTGAAATGGCTACTTGGATGAAATGAAGAAAATGTTCACAAAAGAGGACTTGTGGATTACCACACTATAAGATATATTAGTCTACAATACCACATGTTGGTGGAGAAAATATCAAGACACTATTCCATGAGGGAATGAATTTAAAATCATTATTAGAATAAGATATTTACATGAATAAGGATAATACGATATAATAACAAAGTTCTTTGAATGAATCACCAAAAAAGAGCATCTATAGATATGTACCACAACATGGAGGGGATGAGGAGAATTTGACACTAGATTATACATAAAAATATTATACTAGAGCCTAACACCAATCATTCAACATGGTATATTAATCAAGAAAGGAGGAATGAAAACAATGATTAGAAATAATCCAAAATATTTTATTCATACCTTCTCTTTTTGGATGAGGACGAGAATATTCATACCACATTAATCTAGAAGAAATAAATTATATTAAGAATGGTAGAAAATAATAACATCGAAGGCCACATACAAACTCCATGACCTCCTTAGAATGAAAAAGTGTGGAAACTATTGAAATGGATAGATTATAAACAAATTCATTTAAAAAAAAAAATGTTGTAACACACACTAAGAAGAGGAAGATCAAGACCCTAAACTAGACATCCAATTAGTACAAGGATAAAGGGAAATACAATTATATAATGACTCCAAAAATTAATATTATAACCAATCCCTCAAGATAAGGGAATAAAATATAACATCTATCTAAAACCCTAAACTGGCTAGAAAAATTTATTACTAGGATGACCATGTACTATAATGTGTAATTTAAATTTTATCTGAGTATGAAGACTTATTTCCTCAAACATTCACAAACATGAAAGGTATCAAAGAGGAAGGAGTCAAGAAAATATAGCTAAAAGAAGGCACTAAACTGTAGAAAAAATAACCATACTAACTCAACTCAAACATGAAGAAAAATTCAAGAGTGAGTTGGATAAAATTATTATAGATGGGATCATCAGTTTAGTTGAAGATGTAAAGTGGATTAGTTATATGGTCATAAAAAAACAACAAAAAATAGAGAAATAAAGATCTATGTTTATTTCTAGGAACTTAATAAAGATTGTATTAATGAATATTTCTCAAGCCCATTTACAAAAGAAATATTGGAATCAATTACAGTTAGAAAAATATACTCATTCACTAATGAGTTCTTTTAGATTCCATTAGGTTAAAATTAGAGAAGAGGATCAACCAAAAACTACTTTTTCTATTGGATGGGGGTCATTCATGTACACTACCATGCCTTTCAAATTGAATACTTCTTTTATCAATATTTAGATGAATATTGGTTAATACATTCAAAGACTTCATTTATGATTTCATAGAATTATATTTGAATTATTAGTTGGTTTATGGTCTAGTCAAGAACCATATTCAAACAATCTTGATAATGCTGAAATAATACAAAATTTTGTAAATCTCTTTGAACATCAAAAAATGCATCTTTACAATACCTTTTAGTACATTTTTAGGGCACATAATATGTAAATAAGGCTTAATAGTTGACCCTATGAAGGTTACACTTATTATGAAATTACCACCACCAAAGATAACAGTAGAGGTAAAAACCTTTCTAGGATATATTGGATTCCACTAGAAACTCATCAAATGGTATGCAATAGTAGTGTCACCATCAGAAGAATTATTAAAGAAAAATACTAAAACATCTATAATCTAGATAGAACAATTCCAACAATATTTCAACGTACTGAAACAAAATATTGTTGAAACAACCATAATATTTTTTCTAGATTCGACAACCAATTTCCATGTTCATGTTGATACCTCCATAATTTTTATAGAAGTAGGTCTAGTAGAAACCCATAGCAATAAGGACCACCTAATTTATTTCTCAAGATGAAAAATTTCATAAGATGAAAAAATTATAATACTATGGAAAGAGATGCCTTAGCAATGGTGTATTCCCTACAAAAAAAATTCTATTATTTTTTTCTTTACCATTTTCCTTATACACTAACCATGATCCCTTGAAATATCTATTGGATAACATAATAATGTAGTGGAGAATATGTTGATGGCTATTAATGTGTCAAAAATTTAATTTTAATATCATGGTCAAATTAGGAAGAAACAATTAAGGTCTATACTACCTTTCCAAGATTAACATAGGAGAAGAACCTGATGAGCATATAGAGAATTTACCTAGCACAAGATTGCTTAGAATAATTATGGTAACCAAATAACTTTATGATGTGACCACACTACTCTCTCCATGATAATATACACCTACTATAATACCACAAGAAAATTATCTATTATTATAAAAGTCTCTTCCTTTTATACTAATAGAAGGAGAACTTTATAAACTATGAAGGAATGATATCATTCATTGGGTAGTTTATGAACATGAAAGAAAGGATATCTTGAGGGAAGCACATAGAGGAATATCTAATGGTCACACCTCAAGATATTCCACCACCAAGAAAATAAATATAGTAGGACTATGGTGGCACACCTTAAATAAGGATACAAAGCAATATGTTAAAATCTATGGTATTTGTCAAAGAGTTGGGATACCTACCACAAGCGATGAAATGGCCTTACAATTAGTACTATCTTAGGTGGCATTTGAAAAATGGGCAATTGAATTCATTGGACACATTGATCCATTGACCAAATTTTCCAAAGAAATATTTATCATAACCAAAATAGAATACCTTACAAAGTGGATAGAGGAAAAACCAACCAAATATTGTATTACAAAAGCTACCATAACATTTTTACATCAAAAAATCATTATAAGATTTAGATGTCCACTCAGTATAAGCATCAATTAGGGGAAAATATTTGTAAATATAGTTATTATAAAGCTATACGATAACTCATAACCACATTAGTCCTTATCATCTTCAAGCTAGTGGTCAAAGTGAGGATGCAAATAATATATATTAGGAATGACACTAACTAGAATTTTCAATTCCAACATGATAGAATGGGATATAAAAATACCTATAGTACTTTTGGCATACATATAACTACTTACAAAATATCTACTAAATTTACCCCCTTTAAATTGGTCTATGGAATGGATGCTCGCTTGTACCCATAACTTTCATAGTTTTCAACCTCTGCACCACACTTACTTTGAGACTAGCTGATGATGAATCACTAAAGTAGAGAATTAACGTCCTAGAAAACTTGGATGAAAATAAATAGATTTTAGTATACCATCAAATCATTGAAAGAAAAAGATAAATACATTGAATGATAAGAATATTATACATAAAAAAATTAAGAAAGATGACATGGCCTTGCTATATGATAGTAACTTCAAAAATCAAAGAAAGTAAAAGTGAGATGGTTAGGTCCCTACAACATTGATGAGATACTACAATCTCAAGCAATAAAAATAAGGAGACTAGATGTTATAGAAATTTAATGCTATTTAAATGGAGAAATATTATAGCACTATCATGAAAACATAAAATAATCATAATTTTTTTTATATATTTTATTATATTTGTAACAATAATGTTCTATATTTTAGAAACATTACATGTGAAATTAGAGCCATGGAAAGGTCAATGGCTAGAAAAATATGGGAAGGTAAGGAATGGCTACAACATTTAGGATAATTTCCACTATTGAGACTTATAAATTTGGAAAGGCCGTAATCTTACTCACTTTGCTTACTTTTCTGAAGATCATTATGTGCTTGCTTTGTAAAACCCTAGATACACTGTCCACACATATTCGCATTTTGAATGACAAAAAATGGTTGCACCTATGCTAGTTCACATTTTGTAGAAGCCTTGACCAAAATATAAGAGGTTCTCTTACAAAGTGATAGAGGTGGACCTCAAGGGAGAATTTTCTAAAGTTATCGTAGATGTAATATACATAGAACATGTAAAAAATAATTTCACACTCCGCTCACTAAAATCAGCCATACTAATTTTGAAACCTAAAAAAATCCTTACTGTAGCCAGGAAAAAAGACATATCTTCCACAATATAGCTACATAGAGTAGAAGCAACTCAACATATGCAATAATTTATTAGACTTTAGAAAGGAAGAATGGGGGGTTCCAAATATTTCTAAAACAAATATGTGATGAATGTATCTACCTTGATAAACCATACTAGATCACCAAAGAGGCCATTGGAGTTGTAATGTATCACTCAAAGAATGAGGAAAAAATTGACCAATTTTTTTTTTAAACACAACAACCACTACACAAAGATATAAAATCAACATGTCACACTTGTACAATGATTTCCAAACAAGTATTGCATGAACCATGCAATGACACAAGAACAACCATGAAAATATGACATCACCATTGCATAAGCAAGGTGGAAATAGTGGAAGACTAACCACTCATGGGATACAACCACTATGAAGAATGAGAGAGAGAGAGAGAGAGAGAGAGAGAGAGAGAGAGAGAGAGAGAGAGAGAGAGAGAGAGAGAGAGAGAACAAACATCTTCGACATGATGATCGATTACAATCCATGGTCATGTTCTCTAACAAAATGACTCTAGAATAGGATGAGGGAATTATTAACCTCCAATACAAATCTAAACTTAATTAACCAACAAAAAAAAGGAAAAAAATTTACCAAATGATTCCAAACTAGGAGATACAAACTCTCCTTTAACTGGAATGATGGTGGGCCACTTCCCAACACAGAACACACTTTCCAAGATGTCCTGTTGCAACATGAAATCACACAAGAAGAAGGATACTATATCAAAAAACTCATGAATTATGAGGAATGTTGAGAGCACTAAAAAGACCAATAAAAAAGGTTTACAACCTTCCCAAGACTTCACAAGACTAGGTGCACAATCTCCCTAATCCTAAGTTTTCCAACAATGTAAATTTCAAAGAGTGTATGCAAAAACGATGTACTAGAACCCACAAGTAATCAATGAAGATAGTTAAGTAAAAGTTACAAATATCATTAGACCCATAGAACCATGATGAAAAAATTTCATTTACATGGTTTACCCATATGAGGTCCCAAAATAGAGAGGAACTAACAAGTCCTAAAAGAAGGAAAACTTGACTAGGTTTTTAAGGACCTAAGGGACATAAAAGTTATCCAAAAAGGGAAATAGGCTTAGGAATCCTTTGGATAACCATAGTTAAGGGGTATGTGTAGGATCATGATGGACCAAAAAGTGGCAATATGATGGGTATGTGGCTGATGACTATTTTTTTACCCAAAATTGATGAAACGAAAAGGGTTTTTAAAGGAGATTCTCAGCTTTCCACCAATATAAATTATGCTTTACTTTGAATTTAATAAGTATATATTATTTATTTTCTATTCAAATTACGAATAAAGTCCTTATTGATAGGCTGATTGAAAAAAATCTATAGCTTTCAAACGGTATCACATTTTTTGAATCCAAAACATGCGTCACATTTTATGCTTCGCATACTATAGGATTAAAAAAAGAAAAATTGAATTTCATGAATTTTTGACCAAGTTAAGGTGGTCAGACATATGAGTTTTTATATTTTTTAAAAATTTGTAATAAAAAATTCATAATTAATTATTTACTTGGAAAAAAATATGCATCACATCGGGGCATGAGTCCTCTACTTATATCTAAAATATTATAAAAAAATATTATCATTTTATTGTGGTTAGGGTCGTCAGACAGACACTTACTTCTTTTTTTTCCCCTGAAATTTAAGTACCACTCCATTGAAATTTCAAATTTTCACCAAATAGATTTTTTTTTTAAAGAAACCTAGTAGTTTAGAAACTCCATTAAATTTTCTACATATTCTATTCTTACATATTTTTGAAATAATATAGATAACTTATTAAATTTTTACGTCAAGTTGCCTAACTTTGATTTTTCTAAATTTTTTGCTAGTTAAGGACCTATTTTTTCTATGATGATCCTGTAGATACCCTAAGAGGATTTATATTTTTAAAAATGAATGGGAATGAGGCTACCCTTGCATAGCACTAGGCTACAAACCAAAGATAGGCAATTTTTAGCTAGTCATTCCTCATAACTGGGTCACTCCATTGATGACAAGGACACCCCAACACACTTAGAAACATTATGAAAGATTTTGGGAACTCCTAGCTAATGAGGCCACCCCTGTATAGCACAAGCCACCCAAACTCACTGGGAGACACATAAGTTCATTTTAAACCCAAAATAAATGTTCCTACATTGTCATCCATGACAATTTCACACTATGTTTTGTTCCCCTAAGTGAATGGAACTAATTGTACTCCCAATTTCCAAAATTATGCATTCAATATCCCATTTGGAAAATTATCAATAAAATCCATATAGAAATCCAATGCAAATATTTAATATTTTGTCTTCGACACCTTAGATCCCACTAAGTCCTAATGAATCAAAATAATGAACCACTAAGTTTTTCCACACTAAAGAATGCAATTATGAGGGTCAAAACATGCCAATAACAATTAGAAACTAACTCTAACTGTTCTAGCAACTATGAGGGGAGTGTTAAGAGCTTAAAATGGTGCATACCTTGTTGCAAGAAGCTTTTTTTTAGGGCACAAAGGACTCATTCGCCTTTAGTGGCGAATGGGTCCCTGTTAGGGTTTCTAAAACTGAGATATGGGTTATTTTCCTTGATGTCTGCACTCTCAGATCCTCAGTTTTTGGCTCTCGAAAACTTGTAATAAATTTTGTAGCTTCAATTCTTCGTTCTTGCACTATAAAAGTCAATCTTGCAACTTGACAACTTTGACAATTTTGCTGGAAACTTCTTCTCCACTTGATCTTCAATCTATAAATCTGGAAACACACACTCAAGAGAAGAAAAAATTGTTGATTGTTAGTGAATAGGGGTTCACCTAATTCAAACCCATTGTAGGTAATTAAACCAAATGGTGAAATAAGGAAATTTAAGCATGAAACATGAAATATGTGATTGATGATACCTTGGAAGTTGTCTTGGAGGATAAATCTTCAATATAACATGTAGTGGCCATGAAGAATGTAGATCTTGATCCTTGAATTAGATGTGAACAATTATTGCAAGTAGATCTTCAGTCCTACATCAACTATCTTAGCTCAACAACATGTAGGAATGCACTAAAGGGTGCTGGCAAGAAGTTGAGTCCACTTTTTGGCCATTTAGTGGAAGTGTTTTCCCTGATTTTCAGAATTCAACACATTTGACCTTAAAATTTGAAGCATTTGGAGATGGAATCTTTAAAAAATTCACTGATCATAAAATGTAGTACTTGGAGTCTAGTTTCCAAATATGTAATTTATTTCAATACCCAAATGATACAAATTGATTTTCAATAGGTGTTTCGAAAAACCATTGTTTAAAATATTTTTTTTACCATACCATGCACGTGTACGTCATCCATATTTTGACCTAAATAATCATATTTTTCTAAATCCTTTTGGGAAAAGATTTGTAACTCATTGAAGCACGATTTCCATTTTTTTGGTAATTTTTTATTGAATATTTTTTTTTGTTAATTTTTTACTGGCCATATTTGGTGTTTTAAAAAATCGTCATGTACGTCACACATAAGATGACCTAAACTTATAATTTTTTGAATTTTCTTTTTAAAATTGAAAATAATTGTTTGAAGTATGCGTTCATGCAATCCATTCGTAAAAATGTTATGTTGATAAAAAGTTATTAAAATACTAAAATACCCTGATAATTCAAGTTTATGGACCTGTTTAATCAGAAATTAAATGAAAAAAAAAAAAAAATCCAATTGTAAAACAATTACATATTTGGAATCTACATTGTCTAATCTTTAATGGGTTTTAATTTTGTCAAAAAACTTTGCAAAAAAAGCCTTCAGATATATGCTCAAAATCAGTATTTTTTGTGACATTGCTAGGACCTTCAACTTGCAGGTCAAACCAGGTCCAGGGCTTAGGTTCGGATCCCCAAACAGTTTCCCGAACCTATCAACAAAGCAAAAACTCGACCTACACTTGAAATTTTAAAAAAGGAGATCCTGTTTATAATTCACCTGTTGAAATTTAAATAGCGGAGCCATTGGAAAATGAAATGGGATCCCATTTAATAAATGAGATCCTGATTTATTTAACTCAGGATCCCTTTAATAAACAAGATCTCGATTTATTTAATTCAATAAACGAGATCCCGATTTATTTAACTCAAGATCTCATTTATTAAATGTGATCCCAAGTTATTTTTTACTGTTATTTTTTATTTTATTATCAAAAAGGGGCATGTTGGGTCTGAGAATCATTTTGTACAGTCAACTGCGACATATCCCCTATTTTCTATCACCTTTTGTCTTTTTGAAGCTCTTCAAGTTGGGATTTTTTTCAATTTTGAGAGGCATCATCGGGATGCTGTGAGGTGATAATTTTGTTGAATTGCTACTTGTTTGAAGGAGGAAGATTTTTTTTTTTGAATTGCTATTTGTTTTCAAAGGAGGAAGATTAATTTTATTTATTTTCTATTTGTTTGAAGGAGGAAGAGAAATTTTGTAGAATTCCTATAAATTTTTTCAAAGGAGGATGATAAATTTTGTTTGATTGAGCTACTTGTTTGGAGGAGGAAGTGAAATTTTGTGCAATTTCTACTTGTTTGAAGGAGGAAGAGGATTTTTTTTTAATTGATACTTGTTTGAAGGAGGAAGAGGATTCTTGTTCAATTGCTAATTGTTTGAAAGAGGAAGATGAAATTTTTTCAATTGCTACTTATTTGAATGAGGACGAGGAATTTTGTGAAAAATTGCTACTTTTTTGAAGGAGGAACAAACAAGTAAGACTCAAGTTTTTGATATTCATTTGTGTATACTTCAAAAAATTTCAATCATGGGATCACAATGTTAGAATAAGAGGAAAGATAGGAAGGTATTGACCCTTGAAGAAATTCAAGCAAAGAGAGAGGAGAAACAAATACAAAGAGAAAGAAGAATGAGAATTCGATCAATGAATGATGGTGAAGCATCCAATTCCACAACTATTGAAGATAAAAACATTGAGGATACCATGGATGTAGACGATGCAAAATTACAAGAGGTGAATGTGGAAACTAATATGAATATACAAACTACTCTTGGTATGTCTTCAAATATCCCTTCCAATGCTATGGAGAGTATTTCAATAGGCACAAGTCCAGGTACGTCTTCAAATCCACTTTTGAGCCTCATGGAAATGGTGTGTTGTAGATATGAGCAAGTTTAGTCGTGTTGTCATTAATGTTGTCATTGATGTGAACATAGTTCAATATGTTTCATATTGTACATGTATGGCTAAGATGCTTCTGAGATGTTGTGAGTACATGGAGCTATCTTTTTAGTGTTGCAGATGTGTTGGTTTGATAAGTTTCAAAGTTCTTTTGAAAAAAATAAATAAAGAAGAGAAGAACAAAATGTTGAAAGTGTTCATAATGTGCTCTGCATTTATTTTGTGTTGATCCTATGCTTGTACATATTTGACGGTTTGTTAGAGGTGATCTCATGATGATATATTCTAAGTTTCAAATTCTGGTGTGATGGTATGTGAAAGTTATGTTCACCAGTATGTGAACTGTTCTGGCAGAGTTGGTATTCTATGGTCTGGGAGAAATATTGTTGCTTTGCAATTTTTCTCTGTTTCATTTCAGATCTTGCGGATTTGGAATATGTCTTGTGAAGGTATTTTCTATTCTCTAGCAAAGAGGTTTGAAGATTTGTGATCTGGAAGTCATGTTTCAGTAATTCAGTGTGAAGTTTATACAGTCCAAATGGACTGGTGAAAGATGTTTAGTGGTTGAAGTCTATTGTTTTTCTATGGATGTATCTAGAAGATTCTAAGATGTATCCTCATGAATAAGGAAGCATGTTGTGGCATCCACGTGTCATCTTCTAGTTGGGAAGCATGTACATCAATGATTATTTGTGTTTTCATTAGGTTTGGCCAACCTGGTGTTTACACTTCATTTGAAGAATAAAATTTAATTAAGGAAGCGTGTGGTTGTTTCAAGATATTATTTTTGATCCTGAAAAATATTTTTTATTGGTCCACTCTTATTCCTTTCTAGTGTGGGAATTTTGAGTTTCCGACCTCTTTTGAATTTATGAAATGAGGTTTTTGTGACTAACCTTGGAGAAAGTTTCTAAGGTTGAGGATGGTATAAAAGCAAGTCAAAGTGTGAAGAATTGTATGACAGTGTGATGCAAAGTGACGAAAGTGAGCCACAAATCATAAGAGCAGAAGTGTGTGTGAGTTGTGTTATTAGTTTTTTTATTTGTTGAAGGTAGTGAGTTGAAGGTTTCTGCAATCCTGGGTGATCCCACAATATTGCTTTACAATTTTTGGCTAAATTGGACACTGAAATATTTTTCTAACTAAATCTTCACTTTTGGGCACCTATAGCAGCTAAACCATGAGGAATTTGAACATAATGCAAACTAGTGATTTGGGACATTTTGTCTGTGGATTCTAAATACATTTTTTCAAAATTTTTGGAATTAGATTGAACTTATTTTCCATCTCCTTAAAAACTAGATTTTTTTCAGTCAACAACAATTTTAAGGAGTTGCGCTCACCGTATAATGCATAAATTTTTTTCCAGGAAGGATAAAATTATATATATATTTTTTAATTTAGATTTTTAACTATGATATATAGTGATTCCAATTGGTTTCATAGTGTTTTATTAAATATTTTTCCTTAATCAAGTTTCAAAGTCAAACCAATAACAATTCATACATAGGAAGATCGTATAACACAATTTTTTTTGTATATATTGAAATTCAATTATTTTTTTTTGTTGGATCAAGGACGTCAATATCTAGGCAATCATATTTTTCAAATTTTTTTGATAATTTGCTATTTTTCCACGTGTAGAACATAGAGCTTGATTTTTGGTGAAAAACCTACATTCACAAGAAATAAAAATAAATATAACAATAAAATTAAATTTATTTAAAATTATACATTTTGGGAAGCTTCTAATAAGGAATACATACTTACAAAGAAATAAATTTTAAATGAATTCATTTGATTCCCCAAAAGGTAAATAAAAAGTGGGTTTTTATCAACATTTTGATAGGTGTAAATGAGACTCTATTATAGGTATGATTTAAAACTAGCGAGGTTCTATCCAAGGGGGTTTGATCTAAGGTGGTTCGATAAAACCCTCTTCAATTGGAATCATTTAAATGGAACTTTTAAAGGCTTAAATCATTATATTTTCTAAAATATGTGATTTTAGAAAAAAATTAGGATCTCCCAAAAATTGTAAACTAGCTTTGTGGGATCATCCTCCTGCAAATGTACATTAATTGATGTGGTGGATCTTTTGTTCTCTTTTGTATCTATAGGAAGTGAGCCTCCTTATTGGACAATGAGTCCTCTCTGTAGGCAGTGATTCTTTGTATTTGGATAGTCCTCTTCTGGGTAGTGAACCCTTGGTAGTGAGCCTTTGTTTATAATCTTTTATATTGTGAGTTAACCCTCACCGTGGTTTTTCCCTTATTGGGTTTTCCATGTAAAAATGTAGTGTTCATTGTGTTGATTTTCTTTCTGTTATTTGTGTTTCACGCTCTTACTTAATAACATAATAGTGTGGTTGTGGAATTAATAAGTGTTGGGTTTTAAGTTTGAATTGTGTGACAACTAATTCACCCCCCCTCTCAGTTATCCTACACTTGTTTAACAATTGGTATCAGAGCCTTGGTTCCTTGTTGTTGAGCTTAACTACTTAAGGAAGATCCGATGGTGCATAAGTTGGCAATCCCTATGTTTGATGGAACTGACTAAAATGATTGGAAGGGACAAATGAAATGATATATTATCTTGTTTGGTTTTAAGACCCGAAAATGCTGTTGAGAGAAAGTATACACCCCCGTCTGGTGGTCTTACTACTGTAGATGAGATCTCTTCTTATGATGAAAATGAGAAGGTGAAGTATGATATTTGCAGTCATTTATCTAAGAATGAGCGAGTGAGGTTTCTTCTTTGGAAACTACATATGAAATCTGGAAGAAGTTGGATGATATGTATGAAGGAAATGAAAGAGTGAAATTGACAAAGAAGCTAGTGGTGAAGCACAAATTTGTAAATCTAAAGATGGAAGAAGGTGAAGAGTTTACAAGATTCTTTTAGAGGGTTGAACTGACTACAAATGAAGTTAGAAATCAAGGAGGAAAACTATCAAATGGAGATATAATTGAGAAGATTTTGATAACCCTAACCGAGTGCTACATTGATAAGATATCGATCATTGAAGAAGTCTATAATCCTAAGACTTACACTTTGGAACAATTATTTGGCAACTTGTAAGCATTTGAGATGAGTAAGTTCTAGAAAGAAGACAAGATAGAAGAAAAGATAGAAATGACATTGAATTAATTGAAGATTGAAGAGGAACCAAATAGTGACGGTGTTGATTAGTTGGAAGCAAAATTTACTAGGAAGCTGAAGAAAGGAACTAGAAAGTATAAAGGTATGTTTCCCTTTAAATGTTTTAGTTGTGGTAATATTGGTCATTATGCTTCAAGATGTCTGAATAGAGTTGTACATAAGAAGAACAAGGATTATAAGGATAAGGATAGGAAGGATAAGAAATATAAGAAGTTGTACTATGTGAAAGAAGAAGTAGGAATTTCTAATGACGAGTCTAAGAATGAGGTTGATGATAGTGAATTCTTATTCTTAGCTTTGGAAAGTAAATCTGTATCCACTAACCCTGGAAAATGTGTAAGCAAGAAGGCTTTAGAGAGTAAAAGAAATAGGATGGAAGATACTTTGGTTACCACTTTTCATGCAAGACAGGATGAAGACTACTGGGTAATTGATATTGGATGTTCTAATCACATGATCGAAGATAAGAGTAAGTTCACTAAACCTGAGAATATGATGGTGGTTTAGTTATGTTTGGTGATGATTCAGGAGAAAAAATCTATGGGAAAGGTTCAATTAGCTTTGATGGAGCGCCTAGTACTAATGATGTATATTATGTGAAGGGTTTGAGGTATAACCTTCTGAGTGTTGGTCAAATGTGTAGCAATGGTTTTAAACTTGTGTTTCAGAATAATACTTGTGAAATTAGAAAAGGGTCTAAAAGTGGAGATATGATTTCTGCTAGAAGAACTCATGGAAATATCTATCAGTTGAAAGGAGTTGATGGTCATTGCCTTGTATCTCAAATCAATGAAAGTTGGTTATGGCACCAGAGAATGGGACATGTGAATTTTGATAACTTGGTCAAGATCAGTGCAAAAGAGATTGTTCAAGGACTACCTAGAATCACAAGACCTGGTAATGCTATTTGCATAAGTTGTCAATTGGGGAAACAAACAAGATGCAACTTTAAGGGAAAATAGCATTTACTATTGAAATGCTGGAGTTAATTCATACTGATCTCTGTGGTCTAACTAGGTCTGTAAGCCTGAATGGTGACATATATTTCATGTTGCTTATTGATCATTATACTCGAATGGCATGGGTTGCTTTTCTTTAAGAAAAGACTCAGGCTCTGGATACATTTAAGGTATTCAAAGCAAGAGTGGAAAATGAAGTAAATTTGAAAATCAAGTGTTTGAGATCTGATAGAGGTGGAGAATTCACTTCTGGTGAATTTAATGCATTTTGTGAACAACATGGCATAAGAAAGTTTTCTACTTCAAGAACCCCTCAGCAGAATGGAGTAGATGAAAGGAAGAAAAAGATAGTATAGGAAGCTGCTAGAACCATGACGAATGAATGAAATGTACTTAATGAATACTGGAGAGAAGTGATACATATTGCTAATTATGTTATTAATAGAGTTCAGATCAGACATAACAACACTAAGACTTATTTTGAGTTATGGATTGGTAAGACACCTACTATGAAGTACTTTAAGGTATTTGGAAGTAGATACTATATTAAAAGAGATAATGAAAATCTTGGAAATTTTGATGCTAGATGTGATGAAGGAATTTTTCTTTGATGTTCTACTACTAGCAAAGCATACAAATGCTTTAACAAAAGGCTAAGAAAGATCATTGAAAGTGCTAATGTGAAAGTTGATGAAGACATACACAAACCTATTGAGATAAGTGAGGTTGAACCTAATGATCCTATCTGTGGACATGTACCTATAAAGAACAAGGAGAATGAAGAAGAAGAGAAAGAAGAACAAGTGGAAGAATAAGAAGGAGAAGAAGAAAATGAACCTATTGTCAGAACTCCTAAGTATGTTCAAAAGAATCCTCCGGAGGATCAGATAATTGGAGATAAAAGTGAAGGTGTGAAGACTAGAAGAACAGTTGCAGCTGAGGCAAATCTGTGTTTTCTTTCTAAAGTTGAACCTAAACCTATAAGTGAAGCATGTGAAGATGAGAGTTGAATGAGACCTATGAAAGAATAATTGCAGCAGATAGAAAAGAATCAGACATGGGAACTAGTCCCTAGGTCTGTGAATAGAAATATGATAGGTTCAAAATGGGTGTTCTAGAATAAGCTGCATGAAAGTGGAGAAGTCGTAAGGAATAAGGAAAGAATGGTATGCAAAGGATATTCACAAGTTGAAGGTATAGATTTTGAAGTAACATTTTCCCATGTGGCTAGAATGGAAGCTATAAGGATATTTTTGGCTTTATCTGCCCACAAAGACTTCAAAGTGTATCAGATGGATGTTAAGTCAACATTTCTAAATGGTGAGTTAGGGGGAGAAGTGTACATGGAGAAAATTGATGGGTTTCAGTTGTCTGACAAACTGGAACATGGTTTGTAAGTTGAAGAGGGCATTATATGGGTTGAAGCAAGCTCCTAGAGCTTGGTATGCAAGACTGGAAAGATATATGACAAAGCAAGGATTCAACAAAGATTTTTTTCATAGTAATCTTTACCTCAAAGTGATAGGTAACAAAATGTTGATAGTAGTTGTCTATGCTGATGATATCATTTTTGGTGGAAATGAAGGAATGTGTAAAAATTTTGTTGAAGGGATGCAAAAAGAATTTGAGATGTCTATGATCGGTGAATTGAATTTCTTTCTTGGTCTACAAGTGAATCAAACTAATAAAGGACTATTCATTTCACAATCTAAGTATGTAAAAGAGCTGTTGAAGAAGTTTGGGATGGATGATTCCAAACTAGTTTGTACTCCTATGGTAACTACATGTAAGCTGAGCATGGATGATGAATTTTTTAAGACTAATCAAAGCAAATATAGATCTATGATTAGTGGACTATTGTATCTTACTGCTACTAGACTGAACATTATGCATGCAATGTGTTTAGTTACCAGATTCCAAGTAGATCCTAAAGAGGCACATGTTGTAGCTATAAAGAGGATATTTAGATATCTGAAAGGTACACCCGATTATGGGCTATGGTATCTTAAGAGTGATGATTTCACCTTGAGTTCTTATATAGACGCTAATTGGGACAAATGTGTAGATGACCAAAAGAGTACCAATGGTGGTGATTTCTTTCTTGGTGGAATATTAGTTTCATGGTTGAGAAAAAATCAAGAATCAGTTTCATTATCCACAATAGAAGCAGAATATATTGTTGTAGCATCTTGTTGCACACAAGTTTTATGGATGAAGCAGACAATGAAGGACATTGGTGTGGTATGTGATGAGCCTATTTCTATTTTCTATGACAACACAAGTGAAAAAAACATTTCTAAGAACCCATTTATGCATTCAAGAACAAAAAACATATCTATCAAGTATCATTTTCTGAGAGAAAAAGTGTTGGAGAATGAGGTCAGATTGGAGTATGTGACAACAAAGGAACAAATTGCAGACATATTTACTAAGGCTCTTCCAAAGGATACTTTTGAGCATCTTAGGGAGATGTTGGGGGTCATTGGCCCTCTAAACTAGGTGCACATGAAGGTACATCAGTCCAATAAATTCATATATTCTTCATTTATTTGGACTAAAAAATTGGTCTACTCCACATAGGGAGTAGAAACGGTTTTTCATTGTTGCAGTGTGAGTGTGCTCATAAGGGGGAGTAATCGAAGTTGTTGATCTTGCCATTGATGTCAAAGGGGGAGAGAAAGTTATATGAAAAAAAGTTGTAGAAGAAGAGAAGTTGTTATCCCAGTATTGTGAAGAATGATGTTGTCTTTGATGGTTTTTCATGTCATGTGTTGCCATCAATGACAAAGGGGGAGATTGTTGCAGATATGAGCAAGTTTGGTGGTGTTGTCATTAATGTTGTCATTGATGTCAACATAGTTCAATATGTTGTAGATTGTACATGTATGGCTAAGATGCTTTTGAGATGTTGTGAGTACACAGAGCTATCTTTTTGGTGTTGCAGATGTGTGGGTTTGATAAGTTTCCAAGTGCTTTTGAGAAAATTAAATAAAGAAGAGAAGAATAGAATGTTGAAAGTGTTCATAATGTGCTGTAGTATGTGCTCTACATTTCTTTTGTGTTGATCCTATGGTTGTGTGGATTTCAAGGTTTGTTAGTGGTGATCTCATGATGATATATTCTAAGTTTCAGTTTCTATTATGATGATATGTGAAAGTTACGATCATCGATATGTGAACTGTTCTAGAAGAGTTGGTATTCTGTGGTCTAGGAGAAATATTGTTGCTCTACAATTTTTCTCTATTTTGTTTCAGATCTTGCAGATCTCGAATATGTCTTGTGAATGTCTTTTCTATGCTCTAGCAAAGAGGTTTGAAGATTGGTGATCTAGAAGTCATGTTTCAGTAATTCAGTGTGAAGTTTATACATTTCAAATGGACTGGTAAAAGATGTTCAATGGTTGAAGTCTATTGTTTTGTTGCGGATGTATCTAGAAGATTTTGAGATGTATCATCATGAATAAGGAAGCGTGTTGTGGTATTTGCATGTCATCTTTTGGTTGAGAAGCATGTACATCAATGATTATTTGTGTTTTCATTAGGTTTGGCTGACCTAGTGTTTACACTTCATTCGAAGAATAAAATTTAATTAAGGAAGCATGCGGTTATTTCAAGATATTTATTTTGATCCTGAATTTTTTTTTTATTGGTCCACTCTTATTCCTTTCCATCGTGGGAATTTTGAGTTGCCGACCTATTTTGAATTTATGAAATGAGGTTTTTGTGGCCAACCTTGGAGAAAGTTTCTAAGGTTGAGGATGGTACAAAAGCAAGTTAAAGTGTGAAGAGTTATATGATAGTGTGATGCAAAGTGATGAAAGTGAGCCACAAATCATAAGAGCAGAAGTGTGTGTGAGTTGTGTTAGCAATTTTTTTGTGTGTTGAAGGTAGCAAGCTAAAGGTTTCTGCAATCGTGCGAATGTGCATTAATTGATGTGGTGGATCTTTTTTTCTCTTTTGTGTCTATAGGTAGTGAGCCTCCTTGTTGGATAGTGAGTACTTTCTGTATGCAGTGAGCCTTTATATTTAGATAGTGAGTCCTCTTTTGGGTAGTGAGCTCTTGGCAGTGAGCCTTTGTTTTATGATCTTTTATATTGTGAGTTAACCCTCACCGTGGTTTTTCCTTCATTGGGTTTTCCACGTAAAAATCTTGTGTTCATTGTGTTGATTTGATTTTCTTTTTTGAGTTTCATTCTCTTACTTGATAACAAAACAATGTGGTTGTGGAATTAATAAATGTTGAGTTTTAAGTTTGAATTGTGTGACAACTAATTCACCCCCCCTCTCAGTTGTCGTGTGCCTATTTAACATGGTGTTTATTAGAGATTTACAAGAGGCTGGATATCACAATGTTGACATTGATAATATTCGTAGAGTTAAAGATTTGAGTCAAATTGTTGTTGAAAATGAAAATAAAAATACTTTTATTGAAAATGAAAATGAAAACCATTTTATTGTGGAAAATGAAAATGAAAATCCTCTTAATGAAGATGAAAATGAATATACTTTTATTGAAAATAAAAATGAAAACTGTTTTGTTGTTGAAAATGAAATTGAAAATCCTCTTAATGAAAATGAAAATGAAAACCGTTTTGTTGTTGAAAATGAAAACAAAAATATTTTAATTGAAAATGAAAATGAAAATGAAAATGGAAATGAAGATGAAGATGAAAATGAAAATGAAAATGAAGATGAGAATGAAAATGAAAATTAAAATGAAAATGAAAATGAAAATGAAAATAGTTTTGAATATATTTTTTTCAAAATTGAAAGTGATGTTTTGGATAATCTTCCTTGTAAAATTTCTTGGAGACATAAAAAAAATGCTACTAGATTATACAATCAATTTTTTTATCATAATTTTTTTTTACTTCAATGTCAACTAATGATGCAATTAATGAGAATGCGAAAAATGAGAAAAATAATGAAAAAGTTAGGCATTTTTGTTAAACAAAGAAGAAGAGATCAATTAGTAAAACATGCTATGTCTATTATTGCTAGTGCCATTCAGTCTATTGGAAAAAATAGTTGATCTAAAGATAAGAATGTAGCAAGAAGAGCTATAACAACTGATTTAGTTAATAAATTAACTTTGAATAAAATTATGGTAAGCAATATTAGTGAAGTTTTAAAAATACATCCTAAAGCATTGCTAAGAGTGGAAAAAATAAGAGAAAGCATCGAAAATGATCCTATCAATCAATGTTGGAGTTTCAATGGTTGACTCCCGAGGTCTAATATGAAATTGAATGTTGAAATTAAATATTTGATTGAACAATATTGGCATGATAATACTAGGGTATCACCTAATGCTAGAGATGTTTTAAAATTAATGGTGGGGTCCAAAGTTCATTATCCTCATCCAAAACACCTATTAGATACAACAAAAATTGAATTTTATAAAAAAAAATTGTGGTGATTTAGTGTTACTTGGTAATATTAAAATAAGTCAAAGGTCTTTTGAAAAATGTAAACCATTGCATGTAAAAATTAATAAAGAATGAATATCTTCTTGTTGTAAAACACATGTTCAATTTCATTATTTTTATGATGTTTTTCGATATATATGTTGTACTTTCCATACTAACTTGATTGTGTAGGAATGTGGTATCAATATGCCACCTGAAACAATAAGGGAGTTTATATCAAGTTTATTTTTTGAAAGATCTAATGAAAAATTATTTTATTCAAGTTCTTGTATTTCTGGACAATGCACTAGTTGTGGAAATCTTTCATTCTTTAGAGTTTGCATGCATGAAAGTTTTGATAATGATTTTGGAAAAAAATTAGTTGATGTTAAAAGATTTAAGAATGTTAACTATTATCTAAAAGATGGAAAACTTGGAAAGAGTTGCGATTTAGTTATAGAAAAATTTAGTGTACTTATTCATATTAGAATTTAAGAATAAGATTGTACCAAAATATGTATGCATTCTCAAAATGCTGGATGGCTTGATGGCCAATTTTGCACATGTAGAAACAAATTTCCAATTGGTACTATACTTTCAGTGGTTGATTTTGCAAAAAATTATACTCTAGCTCTACAAGAGGAAATTCAATCATAGTATTATAATTCAGTGCAAGTAGCTATGTTTGTCCATATTGTTTATAGACATGAAGATGATAGCCTAGAGGATGATAGAGATTTTTTGAGGGAGTATCATTTTTATTTGAGTGACAACTGCTTACACTCATAAGAGTTTGTCCAATACTGTTTCAATATATTTTATAGAAATTTAAGTGAAAGAGGAATCCAAATGACAAAACACCTCATATGGTCAGATAATTGTACAAGGTAGTTCAAGAATGCTCAAATGTTCTATTGGATAAGTAGGGTTCACAAGGAACTTAATGTCCAACATATATGGAGTTTTTTTTAAGTTGGGCATGGTAAAGGAGAACATGATGCAACTGGCATGTGTGTCGAAAAATTCTTGCTAGATAACAATTAAAATTCAATGATGCAGTAAAATTTAAAGATGCATGTGGGATTGTGGATTGGTGCAATACAATATTATCTACACCTAGTTCGAGTGAGTACTCTATAGTTCATTTATTTTTTTGGTTGGTTGAAGAAAAGAACATTCTACCTAGAGTTTAGTATGAGACAATTAGTGGATCTACTAAATGGTATTCATTTAGGAGTTCAGCAACAAGCACATGGACTATCTAGGCTAGGGAGATTGCATGTTTTTGTTAGTTTTGTATCTCAGGAGATTGGGAAGCATGTGAAAATATAGAATAGGTTGAAGAGTGGGAGCAAAGATCATTGACACCTGCACAAGAACATAATCAATATGAAAGAACTATTGAAGAAAATGATCAAGTGTTTGCATCTGAAGACTATGACTGTATTTGAGACCTTGTACAGGAAGGTAATTTAATTCAATTTATTTCATTTTATTTCACTTTATTAAGTTATTTTTTAATACTAAATTATTTTATGGATACGTGCAAGTTATTAAATCAAATTTTATTTGCAGGACATGTGTATGTTGTTGTTGCACCTGAGGGGAATGAAGAGGAAACAAAATATTGGTTGGATCATTGTGTGGAGACTAAACATAAGTTGATATCACCTTGAGAAGATGATGATGGATATCATTATCCAATAGGTATGGTGATCCCCTTAAACAAATTTTGATAACAAGTTTTTGATACCCTCAAGTAAATTTTTTGAACAAGTCTTTGACCCCCTTAAGAAAATTTGGAGAACTTATTTGATGATGGTTTTCATGTTTTCCAATAGGATCGGTGGTGGTTGTCACTTGGCTACGGAAATACCTGATAAGGAAGAATCATTTACCCGCATTCAAAGATTATGAAACACATAAAAAGATTATACACTATTCACATTTGGTGGTGACAACAAATATAAAAGTAGATCGGTATCATGGAAGACCTACAAATAAAGTGCTATGGACAATTTCTATGCAAGAGCGTGAGACAATCATAGATGTATTACAAAAAGAGAGGATGCAGATGGTACAATGGAATAAGTAAATATAGGTAAATATAGTTTTAGTTTTATATTGTCTTTTTAAATAGATTAAATACATGTTTTGATATTGGTCAAGTGTGTTATTAGTTGAAATTGATTTAAATTGTCCTTTTATAGATCCTTAAGCCATAATCACAAAGAGGAGACTCCATGCAAATTCAACCTAGACAACTTGGAATACTTGGTAAAAATAGGTAATTGTTAGTGAAATTATATTTAAATACATGTTTTGATTAAATATATTGATATTTCTTGTACATTAATAGTTGAAATTGATTTATTATCCCTTTTTGTATCCTTAAGCCATCATCACATTGATCTCATACTTTGAAACAAAAAAGGAGAGGATGCCTAGATTCAACCTACACATATGTGTGGAATACTTTTAAATACATGTACTTGAGTTGTGTACATATAGATAGTTTTATATAAATTAAAATATGTATGTTTTGATGATTTCATTGATATTTCTTGTACCTTTTTGATATCAAGTGGCATGAAGATCTACTACATTTTAGGCACGAGTTTGGGATGTTCTTGAGATGCCATAGCCAAATTTTGTAAAAAATATTTTGAGATGACATATATGTACATGCATACTCACACAATTAAACATTTTGTATAAATTACAAATACATGCACATACACAATTATGTAGTCTATGTACTTTTATGTATCAAAATCAATAATCTATATATTTTGTTTTCTAAATGTGCATGTTTTCCTACTTTGAAACATTGTATTTGATTGTATAATCACTAAATATCATGTATAAATTATTGCTGAATCAATTATATGCTCTTCTTTGATCCCTTGTAGATGTCGTATTAGGACCCCTTAAGACATCCCCTTAAGATGTGTCATATTAGCACATATCCTAAATATTATACTTAATTATATCATTTGTTATGATGACTCACCCTAAAGTATAATACTTGTTTATATCACTTAATATTTATACTTAATTATACTCTCCTTTGATCCTCTTAATATGTCATATTAGGAACCCTTAAGACATCCCCTTAAGACAACCTATAAATTAGTGTTGGATGCTATTATTTGTTTTGACAGCTTATAAATTAGTGTTTTTTGTGGAACATGAGGTCAAGATGACTTTTATGTTAAGTTTTCTCTAGCACTTTGCATGATTTGTAAATACGGGACTACATGATTTAATTTCAAAACTTTAGCCTATTTTTGGATAATTAAGTTCTTTAATTTAATGTTGTAAAAGAACTAGGAAATATGGTGTATACTTATAGAACAATTTTTTTGGAAAAACTCATTGCATTTTGATTGGTATTTATGTTTAGTTTATAAAATTTATTAATGCTTTTTTTCTCTAATCTTGAATGGTATTGTTTATTCTTAAAATTTCATCCTTTGTGGTATATAAACAGATTGCTTTTGTTTGTAAATTATGATTTATTGACTAATTATTGATTGATGTGAATTGAATAAGTTCATTGAATAATTATCACTAATTATTGAATGTACATATCATGTATATCATGTATGGGATCACTAAACTTGTAAAGTACAAATATAAAAATGTCTTATTAATTTCAACTTTAATTTCATATTTATATTTAATTTGACATTAATGTCCTATATTAATGTCTTGACTATAAACATAAAATGCATAAATGTACATGTGTAAATTAAAATTGAACAATAATAAAGTCCATAATTTACAACATATTAAGTGCATGAAACCAATATATTAAGCACATGAAATGAAGTCCATCAGACTATAACCCATGAACTAAAGTCCAACAAACTACTTGACCCATGAAATATAAAGTCCAATAGAGTACATGAGAAACAAAATATGTAGTCCATGAAATAATCAAATATAACCCATAAAATCATGTTTAGGTCATGTATCATCGCTAGAATCAAGAGACCTCTTCACACCATGCGGACTATGCCGATGACCTGAAACACTCTGTACAAGAGAAAGATGAAATTTGATGTAAGACGATGAAAAATGATTTAATGACAATTTAATTTATAATTCATCATAAAATTAAATTACCATCATATCTGGTTCTGGATGCTTTGGTGCACCTGAACCAACCTCTAAATTATCTAAATCAATCTACATAAACAAGACAAAGAAAGTTGAAATTAGATGTAAGTCTACAATTAAAATTGATTTAATTCAATTTAATTTATAATCTATCATATTTTAATTGTACCGTATTATGAGGTTGTGAACCCTCTACTCTAGGACCTATTTGTACATGCTCAACTACAAGATGCGTCTCATGCTATATAAAAGAAAAAGAATTTAAAACATGTATTAGCTCATATTATTTATATATTCAATTTTAAATTTTAAATTAAAGTTATTCAGAATATATAATTTGTAATTGACATTAAACATAATAAAAAATTTAAATTACCATGATATCTAGAGCCTACTCTACATGTCCTCCTAGAGGTGTAACTATGACTGAGTCATGGCAGAACGTCGCACTAACAAAGTCCTACAAGATCAAATTTAAAGCATGTATACATGAATTAGGTTAAAATATATATTCAATTTTGCACATATTGTGTAGAAAAGTTTTTAAACAACCTGAAATTCAGAGGGCTCATGAGTAGCTGCAACATCTAATTTTTTTAAACAACCTAAAATTCAGAGGCCTCACGAGTAGAAAAATGGCCCTTTGTCATTTTCATGGATTTTTAGGTCTTGTTTCATGGTGTTGGAACTATGTTGCTCTAATTTTATGTTGTAACATGGCTTGAACATGATTATTTAGGTACTAAAACTCAAAGAATGACATCTTGTGAAGGTGTTGTTAAGTGTTGTAAGACATTTCTACATTCTTCTAGACTCATTAACATTTCTACACCCTTCTCATGCTTTATTTGGACTCTTTATGCCCTCATAAGTTGTAATTAAGTGTATTTTTGAATGTTATCCTGATAAATAACATTAAATACAACAATTCTCTTGACACTTTTTTTTAGGTCCTAGGTGGGACCCATTCGCCATGGGTGGCAAATGAGTCCCCCTTGGCTCCAAATTAAAAATATTTCAAATTGCCTTTCGGGATTTTATTCAAAATCACTTGATGTCAACCTGTGATGAGGTATGAATAGATACTAAGGCACTGGAATTGTATAAATATGTGTTTTCACTTTATTTTACATCTCCCACAATCCTTCAACATTCACATATCATATTCAAGCAATCTCAATCATTCAAACATTTTACATCAACAATTCAAGCACTATTCAAGCACTTTGAAGCAACCATTGACATTACTCCAGACTTCCATTATCAAGGGTTAGGTAAGTTGATAGCACTTGCATGTTATTATTTTATCTTTCTCTTTCATTTAATTATCTTTTCAAGGGTTTAATTACCAAAAGTGGGGTTTGACCAAGGCAAACCCCTATTCACTAACCCTCAATCATTTTTCCCCTATTGCATGCTTGTTTGTAGCTCTTTGTATTTAGATTTGACATGTTATTAGGTGTTGAAGATTGATTTCCAAGTCAACTAGGTGCTTCAAGTCAACTTGAGTGAAATTCAAGCTTGGAGAGAGTTATTTGTCTATTTTTTGTAGATCTGACTTCGGCAACCAGACAAGCAGACTTTTCCAGATTTGGTGTTGCAGAGTCATCTCCTGATTTTCTAGAAATTTGGGAGAGGAATAATTCACGACCTATGGGGATTGAGTCCCACCTTAGGACTAAAAATATGAATTTTTTCAGATTCTGGATCTTGACAGATAGAAACCAGCTCCTGACACTTTTTCACCTAGAGGAGGACTAATTCACCACCTTTGGTGAATGAGTCCCACTATGAAAATTCAGTAATTTCCATAAGCATTCAAAACACTCTATAATTATCACAATTCATCCAGATGCACTCAGATTCATCTCTGTACTTTCTGTTTTGCATTATTTCTTCATTTACATAGTTGTTTGCATATCACAATGTGTTTTTAAACATAGATGTAATTGCACTTTTGCATTCATTTCCAGTCATTCAGATTATTCAATTGCATTTATTTAAGTTCATTTATATTAAACAACATTGCATACATTATGATTTGAGTGATACATTAGCAATTTTGGCCCTATCTCTCTCCTTTTAGGTGAAAAACCCTAGAAGTGCAAAAGTAGTCCATAGGGTCCCAAAAATCTATGTTTCATTTTGGTGAACTCAAATTTTGAACACTTTGAATTTCTGATTGCATTCACATATTGCATCTTAGTTTCCATTTGCACTAGCATTCAATTAGACATTGATTTGTTATTGCATTCTAGGACTTCATTTTGCATTAGTGAAAACTTCATTTAGATTACATTTTTGCATTACATCTCATTGAAAAAAGTTCAAATCTATATTTTGCATCTATCATTGCATCCTAAAGAGAATTTAAATCATCTTTAAATTTCTAAAAAACACTAAAAAACTTCATACAGGGACTCATTCACCACCTAGGGCGAATCAGTCCTTCTGCACTTTTTCAACACCTATGTAATATTTTTAGCATTTTTCTACATTACTGCTTCCTATTTTTGCATTGTGTTTTCCTTTACAGAATATTGTTTTTCCTCATTTATTACATCTTAGTTTATTTGTATCATGGCATTTTCTTTCAATAAGTTTTGGAATTCATTAAAATCATTGGTAGACATGTCCAACTGTTCCTTTAACTATGACCCTAATGACCTTGAACTCCAACATGCTTCTACAACTCCTAATGATGTCCTCCTCATGAATTAGACATCATTGGAGAAGATGATGATAGCATGCAAAAGTTCTACAATGATTTCCTTGACAACCTAGAAGCCAATGCAACCTTTTACCCATCCATGAAATCACAAGGCCTTCCCACTATTGCACCCCTTGATCACTTTACATATTTACATCTTGAAGTCACTATAGGACCTATGGTTCCACCCTTAAGAGGATCAAGTTCCTCTCACAAATCACATTCACAACCTTTCTATGAGCACAAAGTCAAAAAAATTCCTATCAACCTTGAGGAAAAATATGGTAAATGATTCACTATCTTAAGTAAACAAGGTTGTGACACAAAACATGAACATGACATCCATCAAATTTTTGAACAACAATCAACTACAACAAACACAACAGGACCTGAATATCATGATCCTTCTCATCTTGAGAGACATCCTCTTCAACCTAGGAGACTTCCAGATGTTGGAACGGTGATCTTGAATGTTGCTCCTAAATTAAATATTCTCCTTCCATGTGAACAACCACTATCTCCTTCTAATGATAAGGATGTTAGGATCCCTATGGGTCCTTCACCTCCTTCTATTCATGAACAAGGAGAATCTAGCAAGTGAAAACGACCTTACAAACTCAAAAAAATCAAGTTTCCCACACATCCTCCACCTGAATGTGAATGGAGACTTCAACTGCTCTTAAATAAAAGTCTTCTACTTTTACCACCTACATGAATAGGTTATTTATTTGTCCAAAAGATTATAACATACCATTTTTCAAATATCATCGCATCCTTGGACATCACACTAAAGAATGTTGGACATTGAAGGAAATATTGGACAAGTATCACTTCACTGATACCGATTGTTTCCTCGTCATACCTTCACGCAACCAAATCCAATCATCATGCCATAGTTGTAGAATTTCCTATTCTCACTATTGCATGATCCTTTCACATCACCCACTACTTGTCCCTTTTTCCTTTTCTTTTTATGTGTGTATTGTGTTCCCCCGTATCATGCATTTGTTGCTCTCTCTTTGTACACTTCTTCTATTTGTACCTCTATTCTTCTATTCGTTGTGCATTATCTTTTTTGCTTTTTGTTTTTTGTCCTCCTTTTGGGGATGACACAAAGTGTAGAGATGACCTATATCTCTTCCATGTTGAACCACAAGGTCCTTGTCTTTTTCTCTTTTTTGTTTTGTGTTCTCCTTTTGAGGATGACACAAGGCATTGAGATCGAAATGTCTCCTTCATGTTGACCCAAAAGATTTTTTATTTTCTTTCAAAATTTTGTTTCTATTTCACTTGTGTTTTCCTTTTGGGGAAAATGCAAGGCACCGAGGCCCCAATGTCTCCTTCATGTTGACCCAGAATCTTTTTCATTTTCTTTTTCATTTTCATTTTTGTTTCACTTGTGTTTTCCTTTTGGGGATTATGCAAGGCATCGAGACCACAATGCCTCTTCCATGTTGACCTAAAACAGACTTTGTCCTTTGTTTTTTCTCTCTTTGTGTCATTCTTCCAATTCTATGTGCATTGGGGAATGATGACAGTTTTGAGCTCTTTGATAAAAACATTGCAGCAACGAACATACTGACCCCAAATCCATAGATCCCTTATGTGTTCGGTGTGCTTTCTTTTCTGGGGGGAAACTCCATTTTCTTTGCTTTTCCTTTTCCTTGACATGACACGACCTAACTTTGAAACATATGAATTAGCATAGGGATTTCCGAGTTGGCTCTCATGTCTTGTTTTCCTTTTTGGATTTTCTTTTCTCCTCTAATTTAAAGTAATTGCTCACATAATGATGTGTAGCAATTCCTTTAAAGTGGGGGGCATACATTACCATTATTTCATTTGCATTTTTGGTTCCTAGTGTAGCCTTTTCATTTATATGATGTGTTTGTCACTTTGTGAATGACATTGGGTGTGATGTCCTTCATAAGTGTGATCTTTCTAAGCATATTACATTCCTCTTACTGGCCTAATGCGACACAATGCATCCCCTAAGTTGTGAATATAATATTCTTTGATTGGTCCTCTCTTGGAGACATTAGACACAATGTTCCCTAAGTGACTGACCTTGCATAAACTGAACAAGACTCCTCCAAACATCCTTTTACATTTTATAATATTTTATGTTTTACATTTTTGTATTTTTACATTGTTGCATTTTGTATGGCCACCTTGCATAACACAACTTGCATGCATATGGTGCCATCTTGTTTGTTCATGAGTTCTAAGCATATGAAGCTTTGCTTGTCTCATGAAGATCAAATCAATACCCATTCCTTTTGCTTCCTGGCACCTTGTTAAAGTTATCAGGTAGTATAACTTTGACATGGTTGAGTGGGAAGCCCACCTAGGGGCATGAATTTTCCCCATAGCCACTTTTGTGTTTGTGAGTGCATACCAACTAGCATATGTATCTTACCTTTTTGGGATTTCTCACCTCACATACAACTAGTTCCGTGTCCCTAGAGTGAGTATACAGTTGGGATTTCTCACTCCGTAGACAACTTGAAGTTCTGTGGCAATAGAGTGAGTACACATTCTCTTTTCAAACAATCAGCCTAGATTTGATGCACAACTAGTTGGATTGATGATCAAAGCTTCATCAAATTATTTTCAACACTTGTGTGTTCCTTTGTTCTTATGTCTAGTTTTCCATGGGATCTTCATCCTGGGGGATTGATCATCCCTCTTGATTTTTTGTCATTCCACCTTGCTAACATAAGTGTATTTGAACCCTCCCCTCAATATCATGGCTAATTTAGTGTGAGTTTGAAATAGGTTCATCCTCTCACTAAAGTGGGGGCTAAATGTGTCGTAGAAAAATGGCACCTTGTCATTTTTCATGGCCTTTTAGGTCTTGTTTCATGGTGTTGGAACTATGCTTCTCTAATTTTATGTTGTAAAATGGCTTGAACATTCTTATTTAGGTACTAAAACTCAAAGAACAACGTCTTGTGAAGGTGTTGTGAAGGTGTTGTAAGATATTTCTACATTCTTCTAGACTCTATTTAATACAATTTACCTAAAAATGACCTTTTTTCTATCAACAAGCCCTAGTTTGAAGTTTTGTAAAGTCTTGTAACAAGCTTTCATCCTCTTCTAGGAATATTTTCACTATTTACACCCTTCTCATGCTTTATTTGGTCTCTTTATGCCCTCATAAGTTGTAATTGAGTATATTTTTGAATATTATCCCAACAAATAACATTAAATACAACATTTTTCTTGACACTTGTGTCTAGGTCCTAGGAGGGACCCATTCGCCATGGGTGGCGAATGAGTCCCCCTTGGCTCTAAATTAAAAATATTTCAAAATTCCTTTCGGGATTTTATTCAAAATCACTTGATGTTAGCTTGTGATGAGGTATGAATGGATACTAAGGAAAATAATTGTATAAATATGTGTTTTTCACCTCATTTTACATCTCCCACAATCCTTCAACATTCACATATCATATTCAAGCAATCTCAAGCATTCAAGCATTTTACATCAACAATTCAAGCACTTTGAAGCATCCATTGACATTACTTCAGACTTGCATTATCAAGGGTTAGGTAATTTGAAAACACTTGCATTTTATTAGTTTATCTTTCTCTTTCATTTAGTTATCTTTTCAGGGGTTTAATTACCAAAAGTGGGGTTTGACCAAGGCAAACCCCTATTCACTAACCCTCAATCATTTTTCCCTTATTGCATGTTTGTTTGTAGCTCTTTGTATGATTTTTTTTTAGGTTATTAGTTGTTGAAGATTGATTTCCAAGTCAACTTGAGTGAAATTCAAGCTTGGAGAGAGTTATTTGTTCATTTTCTGCATAAATGACTTTGACAACCCGACAAGTAGACTTTTCCAGATCTAGTGTTGCAGAGTTGTCTCCTGATTTTCCAAAAAATTGGGAGAGGACTGATTCACCTCCTGTGGTGAATTAGTCCCACCTTAGGATTGAAAATCTGAATTTTGTTAGATTCTAGATCCCGACAAATAGAAACTAGCTCCTAACACTTTTTCACTAGGAGGACTAATTCGCCACCCTGGGCGAATGAGTCCCACTGTGAAAATTCAGTAATTTCCATCATCATTCAGAACACTCCAAAAGCATCATAATTCATCTAGGTGCACTCAGATTCATCTCTGTACTTTCTGTTTTGCATTATTTCTTCATTTACATAGTTGTTTGCATATCACAATGTGTTTTTAAACATAGGTGTAATTGCACTTTTGCATTCATTTTCGATCATTTAGATTAGCCAATTGCATTTAGTTAAGTTCATTTACATTAAACAACATTGCATACATCCTAATTTGAGTGATACATTATCATTTTTAGCCCTATCTCTCTCCTTTTAGGTGAAAAACCCTAGAAGTGCAAGAGTAGTCCATAAGGTCCCAAAAATCTATGTTTCAGTACTAAGGGATCCTATTGTTGATACCACCACACATTGATGCATAGGTGTGGGAATGGTAGGACCAAGAGGAGCAACAAGGGGTTGCACATGCATGGGGCGTTGGGGATCAGCCCTTGCCCCTAACCTCTATTATGGCATGCTACCACCAACACCCCGAAATTATTTAAAATCAAAATAATTGGGATTTTTCCCCATAAAAAACTCCACATATAGTTTCCTCAAAAAATACAATGGGACCTCCAAATTAGTGTGTGGTGGATTTTCAAATAGAATATACCATCGATCTGAAAAATGTGCACTCATCTATGGATGTATACACCACCTCATGGATATTCTAGATTTATTAAGAGGAATGGGTTGCTGAGTAACAGGGTTGATAAAGTAAGGGGCTAGACGGGATTTTATTATTTTAAGGTCTAATTTTTTTTTATAGGAGAGACCCTCTGCATAAAATTGTTTGATCTGATCTCTTTCTCATCGATGACTATCTAGATCCTAATCAATAGTCCTAATGTCATTGAAAATGTTTTTCCGCACAGATGAAAAAAATCTCACGCGAGGTGGAATCAATGCTTGATTTTGCATAGCATTTATTTAATTTTGAATGGATGCCACTTTATCATTTATATGTGCTCCTAAGAGAGCCTCATCAGATCTAGCGGGTGATGGATGTGGGATATTAAGTGGAGGGGGTGGAGGGGGAGGTGGAGCCTAGGTGGAGGTGGAGGTGGTTGAGGTGCTGGATTGATGATATCATCAATGCTAAATTGATCCATGATATCAGATATAAGTTCAGGGTATGTGCAGGATCATGGTGCGCCAAAAAGTGGCAATATTATGGGGGTATGTGGTTGACGACTTTTTTTTCACCCAAAATTAATGAAACGAAAAGGGTTTTTAGAGGAGATTCTCAGCTTTCCAAAAATATAAATTATGATTTAATTTGAATTTAATAAATAATTATTATTCATTTTCTATTAGAATTATGACTAAAGTCCGATCGATAGGTTGATTGAAAAACATCTATAACTTGGGGTATCATATTTTTGAATCCAAAACATGTCACATTATATGCTTCACATACTATAGGATTAAAAAAAAAAATTAATTTCATGAAGTTTTGACCAAGTTAAGGTGGTCAGACGGATGAGTTTTATATTTTCTAAAAGTTGCAATAAAAAATTCATAATTAATTATTTACTTGGAAAAAAATACAAAAAATATGCATCACATCCTCACTTATATATAAAATCTTACAAAAAATATTATCATTTTATTATGGTTAGGTGGTAAGAAGACACCTACTTCTTATTTTCCTCAAATTTATGTACTACTGCATTGAAATTTCAAATTTTCACCAAATAGATTTTATTTATTTTTAAATAAACCTAGTATTTTAGAAACTACATTCAATTTTCTACAAATTCTATTCTTACATATTTTTGAAATAATATAAATAACTTATTTAAATATTTACGTCAAGTTGCCTAACACTGATTTTTTTGAATTTTTTGCCACTTAAGGGCCTATTTTTTGCACGATGATCTTGCACATACCCTTCACCTACATTAAATTATACAAAATTAACATACAAACTTACAAAATTAGAATAAATAGTTCAATTTGAAATGTAGATGCAAATTTGTTTAAATGGGATGTGCATACATATGCATACACATACATACATTGATTGAACTTGAGCATGTGCATACAAATTTCAAAATTTAAAATGTACATACATTTAAAATAAAAAATACAATGCATAAGTTTCATGCATACATTATTCAACTAAACTATGTACATACATACAAATTTCAGAATTTAAGATCTAGAACTATGAAATTTTAATACATGTACATACTAAAAAATAAACTTGAAACATTAAAAAAAATCTCATTTTATGTCTAACACATGTATATATTACATTTTTCCAACAAGAGAAATCATGATCTAGTAGATAGTCATAAAATATATACTATTATAAAATCATCATTATAAGTTCATAAATTCCACCAAATTCATAAATTCATGTCACTAAAAATATCCATCCAACCAAATTCATAAATTCATTGCACAAAATATCCATCGAACCAAATTCATAAAATCATAACTATAAGATCATTGTCTTAATTTATAAACTGTTGTGGATCTCTACTGCATCTCTTCATTTCTTTGTGTTTTCCTTTTGAGAATCATAAGTTCTCCACTTCTCTAGCCATTTCCGATGCTCATCTAAGATCCCATCCATATCCCAAACAACATCAACAACATTTTGCATCCTAGATGCAAACATCCTCAAAGGTGCTGCAATACATTCTTCATTTTGAATAATGTTGATTTGATCTTGGATGGTTCTAACATTGGCATTGATTTGTTCTTGCAAATGAGCACCATCGATTTTAGGTGGTGGAGGTGGGGGGTTATGAGGTGAAGGTGGTGGAGATGGATGATGTGGAGGTGGATTACAAATATTATTGAATCGATCCATGTGATCTATAAGATAGAAGTGAACCTGCATTAGATTTTTAATTTCAAAATGTAAGATACATGTTTAGGAAATACCCTTAAACCATTCAATATAAATGGTCTAATTGAATACAAATGATAAAATACGTAAACCCCATTTATGTCTAAGGAATGTTACTTGAATGAAAAAATAATTAACTATTAATTTACGAGAATTTATGATTGCTTTAGGGTTTACGGTTTAGAGTCTAGGATTTAGGTTTTAGAGTAATAGGATGGCTTAAGGGTATCTATGTAGTAAGGTCCTAGTACAAAATGACATGGCTTAAGTAAATAAAATTTGGTGAAGATGCCCAAGACAACCAAATTTAATTAAGGTTTGAGGAAAATTCACAAATTTTATTCACTTGAGCCATGTCATTTTGTCCTAGGACCTTACTAGAAAGAGACCCCCTTAATCCATCCTATCACCCTAAACTATAAATCAATCAACCTAGATCATGAAATCCCATTAATATTATAATCTTGGATGATCTTATTATTGTTAAATTTGGTTTCCTTGGGAAAATTCACCAAATTTTGAGAACTTATTTGATCCCCTTAAGAAATGTCATATCAGGATCCCTTAAGATATCTTAAAGTATGACTTAAGGGGATCTATGTAGTAAGGTCTTAGTGGGGATCTATGTAGTGAGGTCCTAGTACAAAATGACATGGCTTAAGTGAATAAAATTGTGTGAAGATGCCCAAGGAAACCAAATTTCATTAAGGTCCTAGGCATCTTCACCAAATTTTATTCACTTGAGCCATGTCATTTTGTCCTAGAACCTTACTAGACATAGATCCCCTTAAGCTGTCCTATCACCCTAAACCGTAAATTGATCAACTTAGATCATGATTTATGTCATTCATATTATACTCTTGCACGATATTATTATTGATAAATTTGGTTTCCTTGGGAAACTTCACCAAATTTTGAGAACTTATTTGATCCCCTTAAGAAATGTAATACTAGGACCCCTTAAGACATCGATTTATGGTTTAGGGTGATAGGATGGCTTAAGGGGATCTATGTCTAGTGAGGTCCTAGGAAAAAATGACATGGATCAGGTGAATACAATTTGGTGAAGTTTCCCATGGCAACCAAATTTCATTAAGGGCCTAGGAAAAAATGATGGTTTTAGGGTTTAGGGTTTATAGTTTAGAGTTTAGGGTTTAGGGTAATAGGATGGATTAAGGGGATTTATGTAGTAAGGTCCTAGGACAAAATGACATGGCTTAAGGGAATAAAATTTGGTGGAGTTGTCTAAGGCAACCAAATTTGATTTTAAGGTCCTAGGACAAAATGAATGCTTTAGTGTTTAGGGTTTAGATTTTAGAGTTCAGGGTTTAGGGTTTAGGGAACATAGGGTGAAGTTTGGGTGACCCTTGGAATAATGGACATGCAAGTTAGTGAACAAAATTTTCTTGTGGAACAGTTAATTGAGATAGATCTTTTTTCAACTGACCAACCTATATCATGATATCTCATTCATATTATAATCTTGCACAATCTTATTATTGTTAAATTTGATTTCCTTGGGAAACTTCACCAAATTTTGAGAACTTATTTGATGCCCTTAAGAAATGTCATATTAGGACCCCTTAAGACATCAATTTATGATTTAGGGTGATAGAATGGCTTAAGGGGATCTATGTCTAGTGAGGTCCTAGGACAAAATGACGTGGCTCAAGTGAATAAAATTTGGTGAAGTTTCCCAAGGCAACCAAATTTCATTAAGGGCCTAGGAAAAAATGATGGCTTTAGGGTTTAGGGTTTAGAGTTTAGAGTTTAGGGTTTAGGGTTTAGGGTAATATGATGGCTTAAGGGGATCTATGTAGTAAGGTCCTAGGACAAAATGACATGGATTAAGGGAATAAAATTTGGTGGAGTTGCCTAAGGCAACCAAATTTGATTTTAAGGTCCTAGGACAAAATGAATGCTTTAGTGTTTAGGGTTTATATTTTAGAGTTTAGGGTTTAAGGTTTAGGGAACTTAGGGTGAAGTTTGGGTGGCCCTAGGAATAATGGACTTGCAGGTTAGTGAACAACATTTTCTCGTGGAACAGTTTGTTGAGATAGCTCTTGTTTCAACTGACCAACCTAGATTGTGAAATCTCATTCATATTATAATCTTGCATGATCTTATTATTGTTAAATTTGGTTTCCTTGGGAAACTTCACCAGATTTTTAGAACTTATTTGATCCCCTTAAGACATCAATTGATGGTTTAGGGTAATAAACTAACTAGTTTATGAATATTTTTTATTTTATGAATAGATTGACTATTTATGTAATAGAAAGACATAATTATGTATTATTAAGATTGAGTCTTATGTATATTTTAACTTGATATTTTATTAATTGAATATAAGATTATTTTATTTAACATTTTTCTCATTAATATTTCCCACTTAAATGAATTTTTATGATATAAAATGTATAATAAAATTAATTAATGTTGAGTCTTATTTTATTTTGGATTGTTTGGAATTGAAAGAACCTAAACAAATGAAAAGAAAAATATTTAGATTCTCTTAGTGTCTAGGTGACTAGTGCAAATTGAGATTTTAGACTAAACTATAAGCCTAATTAACAATTAATTGAATAGAATGAGAGTTAGATTGTCGAAAGACAAGAGACAACACATGTAAACAAGAAATGGAAACAAGGCATGACTGTTGGCAAGAGACACTGCGAATTATTTCTATTGTTGTCTTTGATGGCAACCCTAGTCAGTGATTGATCTGCATGACATCATTTGCTCCCATCGACAGTCAAATTGAAGACAATTAGGAAGAACAAGGCATCCAAAAATTTGGTGATCATCGATTCACTTGCAGATTTCTAGTTGTTATTTTGAGTTGTGGATCTCATGGGAGGTTTATCAGTACATCTAATGTGTTGTCCGACAATCTTAGTGCCTTGTATTAAGTCTTGTGTGAGTTTGGAGATCTGGTTGATACTTTTCTCTTTATCAGTATTTGGGCCAACTTAGGCAATAAAATATGTTGCGAATATTCAAGGAATGTTTATTCAAATATTTTTATGTTTTCTCATTATGTTTTGGGTCTAAGCTAAGTTGTGGACAACCATTGTGGATGCACATTGGATAATTCTTAACATCTGAGCTGATAGTTGCTAATATTTTTTAAAGTTTTATTGAAGGCGACTTATTGCGATTAAATTGCTAGTCACGGATATATATGTATAATCTATTATATCATTTTGATGTGTATGCATGGTGTGTGAATGTGTATTGTGAATATCAAAAGAGTGTTAGAGTGATTTTATGCATAGTTTCATTTGCGCATAAAGATTTTGTGAAGCGAGTCAGAGTAGAGTAGAGCAGAAGTTCACTATCAATCAGGAGGATCGAAGATTGGCATTTGAGTCTAACCGGAACTGTAATCATGAATTTTTAAATTCTATTCTTTCAGCTCATTCTATTGGATCTAATCCAATTCTCTATAAGGCAGTGTGCCTTCCTATTTTGAGTAGTGAGCTCTAGGTAGTGTGCCTGAATGCAAGTGCATTCCCATATTGTAAAATTCTTTTTCAGTATACTTAGATTATATTCTGGATTGGCCATCCACCATGGTTTTTCCCCTAAAAAGGTTTTTGTTGATTTGTTTTTTTATGCACCTCTCAACACAGGCAGTGCATAGGTGCACTACCTCTCTTGAAAGACAATATTCCATAATCAAATTGCAGAACACTATCCCAAGGTCTCTAATGTCAGGTCTTGACAGTGCTTGGAATATCTCAGTTGTTTGATGTGATTTGCTGGAATCACAAGGAAGACTTACGGATGAGTTACAAAGTGGGGAAGTTGGATTTACAAATGTAGTTTCAAAGTACTGGAAGTGAATGAACAGTGGCTGTCCACTCAAAACAACAAGTTGAAACTCATCAAATTCATTGGATTTAGCTTCATGGTGATGCTTTGGATCCTACTCTAACCAAGGATTAAAAGAAACAGCAAAAGGAGAAGAGTTAAGAAAGCTATTCTAATCCTAAACTATGAATGAACAATAATAATGGTGGTTGCTAAAGTAGACAAACTCCCTAAACCGGGTTTTCCTTGGCCAAGAGAAACCTACAGTTGCACAAAACCAGTGCAATCTTCTAAGGATTGCAGATTTTCAGATTACACACACACATCATGCACATGTAATTGAACTAAGTTACAACAATGAAGTAATGAGCTCAGAGTAGCTTTGCAAAGTGATTCATCATCAATGAACCGCATAAAGTATGAGCTAGGAATCCATCAAATACTAAAACAACAATCACCATCACCACTTCCATTCAAAAAAACTAACACCTAAACTAATAGGGAAGTTGAACCATGCATGCAAGATGAGAAAAATCAAAGAGAACATCCATAAAATCATGCAATGTTGTCTTCTATTGCTGCAAATGCTTTTTACAATAGTTCTCCAACCCTTACAAATGAGGGGAAAGCCCCTATTTATAATTTTCCAAAGCCCAAATGAATGGCTAGGATTGAATTACATTGAATGGCCCAGATTCAATTACATTAGGGTTTTACCTACACCACAATATTCAGCAATTTAAAAAACATCTTTGTCTTTTCCTTGTTTTGTGATCTAGTGCCTAGGTGATGTAGCAGTTTCATCATTTAGCTGATTTCCCTTTTCACTGTAGCTGGAACTGCCTGAAAGTTGTCTTTTGCTTGATGTGTTTGTAGTGTTCTTCCTTTGATCAAATGAGCCCATCGATGATTGGCATCAATTGATTGGTTGCCCCTGATTCGAGCAGACAGCTCCATTATGCTTTCTTCAAGGCCACCCCCTAGCATTTTTGTCCTTAACTTTCTTGGCACAAGCCTTCTTCTAATGCCGATCCTGTTGGTGGGTGCTAGTGGGAGAGGTGATCATGAAATGTATGGTGAGAGGAGCTATGCGTATTCCTTGTTCACCTTTCTCGATGGGTCTCCTGATGGACCTGCAATAGGCTCCTTGAATCCTGCATACATGAAGTGTCGTAAGTGCTTTTATACACAAATTAAGGAAAATGTTAGTCAAATCTTGCAAAATCTTTGTTAGATCCATCCATGCATCATCAAAAGATCATAATATTCATATTTTGGGCTCATTTGGATTGAAAAAATCAATGCAGGCCCAAGGGGGTGGGTAGTAAACAAGGGACAGCAAACCAGAAGGGAAGTTCCTGGAACTCACAAAACATAGCAAAACTAAGATTTTTCAATTATAGAACATGGGAAAAGGGGAAGGAAGAGTGCCCAGAAAACCTCCTTAAAATTGGACTCATTTTATAAAAACTGGAAGCTCAAAATGGTCATGGAGAGATGGAGTCCCAGAAACGGCCATGGAGGGGCCGAGCTTTGGAGGCCGGGCCGCTGGGGCTCCACAGATGTTCCAAAATAGCCAAAGGGGGACGAAGCTCCGGAACCACCAAAACTTAACCAAATGTTGATGAAACCTTGGTAGTTCATTTAATCACATCAAACACATCCCAAATCCAAAAAAGGTTGGCCCCAAAGTCAAAAATGTGGAAACCGGAGTGACGGGGGTCCATGAATGTTTCCAAACAGCCAAGGAGGGACAGAGTCCCAGAAATGGCCATGGAGGGGCGAGCTCCAAAGGCCGGGTCACAAGGGGCCGATGGATGTTCAAAATAGCTAGAGAGGGACAGAGTCCCGGAAACGGCCATGGAGGGGCTGGGCTCCAGACACCGGGCCACTGGCGCTCCATAGATGTTCCAAAACAACCAAAGGGGGACAAAGCTCCGTAACCACCGAAACTTAACCGAACGTTGACGAAACCTTGGTAGTTCATTTAAGCACATCAAACACATCCCAAATCCAAAAAAGGTTGGCCCCAAAGTCAAAAATGTGGAAACCGGACCGGCAGGGGTCCATAGATGTTTCCAAACAGTAGGAACAAGACAAAAGGCAGAAAGGGGACATGCGACTTTATATCTCTGTGGATTTGAATACCCTAAGCAGGTGAATTTTGTAAGGGGAATTTGATCGTTTGATGGCACATGACCAATTTGGGCTTGGAAAATGGGGCATGCAAAACAAGACAAGAGCAAAGCATCCTGTCGAGAGCAAAAAAAAAAATGGGGTCCCTGCCTACGGCGGGACATGTGTGCAAAACATGCACAACAATTTCCATGTAAAAATCCTTGTGTTATGATGTTGTGGTTGTTTGCTTTTTATTTCTGCATATTCCTCCTGGTTGAATATTTTAAGTGGGTTAATAATTAGAATAATAAAGTCATTTTTTGCAGAACACTAATTCACCCCCCTATTAGTGTTGCTTGTTTCAAAAAATTAGTATCAGAGCTAGTTCCTTGAAAGAAGTCTAAAAACTTGGGGAGATCTTGGAAAGCATTTTCAATGGATATGAACAGTCTTCAACAACAACTTATGGTGGCCCTGGATGATCTTGACCAGTCAAAATTTGAGAATTGGGAACTGCAGGAAAACCTTGAGAATGCAAAAAAATTCATCCAGTCATTGAAACACAAAATCAATGAATCAAGGGAGAAAAGAAAGGAATTATGTGATAAGCTCAAGCAAAAGAACAAAAGCATGGAAGATGAACAACACAGTCATGCCTTAAAGGGGAAAATAGAAGAGTGTGAAAAGTTTTCTAGAGAAAATGCTGCCTTGAAGCATGAGATGGAATCCATCATGATGAAAATGACCAAGGAGGTTGAAGATAGAAAGAAAAATGAAGAAAATCTTGCTCAATCCTTGAAAGAAAAATATGAACAATGCAACCAATTGGACAATGAATTGGAACAATCTAAGAACAATGAGGAAGTGCTTGAAAAATAGCTTGATGATCTCAAAAATGAACTTACTACAACAAATGAGTACAAGGAGAAATTCAAAGCAAGCTTAGCCAAACTTGATGAATTGATTAAAAGTCAGAGGAATGATGGTGTTAGGAGAGGTCTTAGGTATGAAGAAGGAGAAATTTCTAGATCTGGAGAAAAGAAATCTAGAAAAGGGAGATTCAAGCAAGGAAATCAGATGAAGGGAGCCAAAAAAATCTCGTGAGACAACCAAATGCTCAAAGATTCAATGGTTATTATTTTTCTTGCAACAAATTTGGTCATATGGCTTCTCAGTGTAGAAGCAGGATGAATCCAAGTGGGCCATCATTCTCAGGTCAATTCTTTAATTGCTATAAGTATGGTCATAAGTTAAGTGAATGTAGAGTTCTGATGAATAACCTTCATAGAGATGTCAGATGCTATGCATGCAATCAACTTGGGCATATTGCTAACCAATGTAGATCAAGGAAAAATCAGTGGAATAGTTGGTCTGATTAGAGAAATGTTGTGTGCTACAACTGCAACAAATTTGGGGATATTGCTAGATTCTATTGGAATAGAAGAGATTTGGTAAGACAAAATACATAGTAGGATGTCAAAGGAAAAGGGGAAGTCATTACAAATGTGATCAGGAGGAAAATGTAGAATAAATGGTTGAAAAAGAATCCCTCTATCAAAGGAAATGTGCCAGCACTAGAATCTGCTTTTGGTAATTCCTTTGAAAATTAGTTTTAGGCCCTTGGCTTAGGGGGAGCTATTAGAAAAATCCTTTAACCCCCTAAGGGTAATTGGTACTAGAATGTGGACTAGTCCAATAGGTGGATCAATGGTTTTCAAATGTTGTTTAACTAAATTGGAGCTAGTATTGTAAAGCTTTGGAGATCCGCAGGGGAATTGTCTATCTCAGTGCTTGAAATTAGAGTAACTAGATGAACTAGGGTTAAGACATTTATTGCAAAAAAAAGGGTTAGTTGTGCGAGTGATAAAAAACCATTTTTATCTTTCATTTGTCACTTTGCATTTTTGAGGAAAGGAGTTTTAAAGAGCCCTGGAGTAAACCTTGCTAAACTATGGAGAGATTCAAAGCATGGAATCTGTGATTGAACTTTGATCCAACGAAAAGGTATTTTTTGAAAGGCCTGTTAATTTGTGAATTTTCAATGATGGCCACTCTGTTGGTAGTAGTGGTCAAGGATAGACCTCATCCTAAGTTTAAATGGCACCCTTATAAGTTTGTTGAGACTAAACCCTTAGGAGCATTTTCATCTGTGCCATACAAAGTTTTGCACACTAAGGATATTAGGACATATATTCATGCGAACATTGAAGAGTTAGGCACCTCTCAAATAATGAATCTATATTCCCATCATATAATTGGAGAGGATTTTATTGTAAAGCCATAATTTCAAACCCTAGAAGAAAATAATTTTGCTCAGTTTGTGAGATTTCCCATATTTGAGGAAAATGAATGGGTTAGATACATTTTGATATGTGTTCATGATGAGTTCATGTGGCTGAATATACCCTTTAAGATCACAAAAGAGGCTATATGTGTAGTAACAGGTCTAAATTCCACTATAGACTTCCAATCTTGAAATCCATGAAGAATGATAAGGTTACTGAGGCAACATGTGCATAATGGGATAGAAGGGAAATGAAAATAGAAGACATTGCTGAAGTGGATATGAAATTCACTTCAATGGTCATTGGTTACAGGATATACCACTCCAGCTGAGATAATTCTATATCCGATATGACCATCTATGCAGCTTATGAAATGGTAAAGAAAAAAGAACAATATGACTTGTGTGAGCTACTCAAAAGTCAATTGATGGAGAATTTGAGAAAAATCAAGAAAGACAAGAATACTTTCAAATATGGTAATATGCTATTGTGCTTATTTTTCTATTTCATGAATGAGGTTCTGGGCATTGGAAAAATACATTGGAAAAAAGATGAGCTTGTAGCTATTTAGATAAGGAACAAGTTGTTTGGAATGGGTGATCATCAAATCAGGAATACTACCCTTTGGGGGTACTTAAAATTTTTCCAGAAAATGATGCATGCCAAGGAAAGAATTCCCACTTCAATTGTGGAATAGTACAAAGATACTATCTGCTTCATGGTGGATATTGACCAATGTCATATGGAAGTTGTTGATCCCAAAACAATTTGGATCATGCCTATGGGAAATGAAATAGAGGAAAACATTCTGAAGATGTATGCAGAACACTTGCTGAATTCACCTCTGGATCAGGGAGAAGAGAGGTTTGGATAATATGCAGAGAAAAGTATGCAAGTTCATGAGGAATTGAGAAAACCAGTGATAGTCAGGAAAGTAAGAAAATAGATAGAAGTTTTTGTAGAAAGGATGGGCTTACCTATAGAATCTTTGAGAGAAGCAAGAAGGAGGAGAGATGAGGAAAAAGTAGCATAAGTGAAAGAAAAAATATAGTGTGCTAGTCCTAGTGCATCCTCTACCCGCACTAGATCTGTAAGGAGTTCCTTTGTAGAAAAGCCAGCTCAAGACAAGCCTTTCGATAAAAGGAAGAAGAATAAACGAACAAGAACATATAAGCCTATTTCAAAAGATGAGGAAACAAAATCAGAAGAAGTTTTGAGAGAAGTAAAAGCTACCAAAACTCAGGCTATCGAGCTAAAAAAGAACAAATCTTTTGGAAAAGAAGAAAAATCCAAAAAGGAAAAAGTTGATAAAATTGGTATATCAATTGATGAAGTTGTGAATGCAGTTATCAAGGACGATAATCTTAAGCCCCTTTATGAATTGTATAAAAAATTTGATGAATTTGGTCAAAGAATTCTAGAAGAAGCTACAATAAAATGTATGAATATTTTTAATAAAGTTCTTGTGGAGATTATGTCTGGCTTACCCAAGAATCTATGTGATATTTTGGAATTGAGAAGATTAAGTGCTAGAGCAAAAGAAGAGAATCTAAGGAAGAGAGATCTTGCAAATTTATGTCTAGAAATGTCTATTGAAGAGATGGATTCACTCCTTGAAAAAGCTAAAAAGGAATTTCAGAGCAAGACAAGGGTGAATAAACTCATGATTGGTGAAACTAATGTTGTTGTTGGTGAAACCAAGGAGATTCTCGAAGAGTTTCTGTCAAAGAATAAGATTAATGTTGAGGAAATGAATATTGAAAATGTTTCAAAAAATGAGGTAGTGAATAAGGAGGTAAATGTAAATGAAGAAGAGAATGTGAATGAGGCAAATATGAATGTATCTGATCCTCTAGAAGTTGAGGATATTTTGATTTCTCCTAATGTGGAAAATATAGAGACACCTATGGAAATTGAAGTTCCTAAGGTGATATTAGTTGAGGAGAAGGAGGTGAAAAATGAAGAGGTTGAAGTGCCTAAAAGCAATCCGGAAACAGTCTCAGAAGAACCCAAGGCTAAAGAATAAAAAGCTCAAGTTAAGGAAATCAGAGTGGATGCAAGAGACATTGCCAAGGCAGTGAAGAGATCTCTGATGGAGCAACAAGAAATTTTTATCCTAAATTGGATGAAAGTTCAATCAATCTATCTACTCTGTCCCCAATTCAGATGATGACGGTTGCATCAATTGCTCAAGCTAAGGCCAGTGAGAAGATTTTGAAGTCTCACATAGAGGATAGTGAATTGCTAAATCTTGCATCTAGAGTCCTATAGAAATTAATGCCTACTCATGTCATGGATCCATCAAGTTCCTCTTCTGGTGAGCTAAAGAATCTCATAAATGTTGTAGGTACTCAATTTTAGTCTCTTGAGAAATCTACAGACGATAAAGTGTAAAAGGAGTTTAATAAGAAAGGACTTAGTTAGTTGAAGGAAGTGATTGCAAAGGATAAGATTCTATTAGCTACTTGCATGCAAAACATTCAAGGTTCTATATTTGAAGCTGGAAAAGCCTATAAGTCTTGTTTGGTTCTATCCAAGTTTACTGAAGGTAATGAGAAAAAGGTGAAGGATCTGGAAAATCAATTAGCTACCATTTCTGCTACTTTTGATCCTTTAGCTGGTGATGTGGTTTAGCAAGAAGGTCAAGTAACAAGTCTACTTGACAAAATAAGATGCTTGAAGAGTGAAAATGACAGGATTGTTGGGAGAGTAAGTGAACTCAAAGGACTAATTTTTCCAAAGATTGAGATAATGATGAGTGCTTTTAAGGAAGTGAAAGCTATTGAAGCAGTTAGTGACCTGGAGAATCTTGAAATTGTAGAGGCCCAATCCTATTTAATGTGTGGCCACATAACAGTTTTGGAAAGTTTCAAAAAGGTTTGTGATGAAAATTTAAGAGTGTTGAAGTAATATTTTGTAGATATTTTCAAACGTTTGTAAGTTACAAGTTCATTCCTGTACAGTTTTGGAATTTTGTTTCAGTTTCCCCAATTTTTTCCATTGATGTCAAAGGGGGTGAAGTGTATAGTGAAAAATGCATAATAATCATACGGGGAGTTTTTTCTCCAAGATTGAAGTTTCTTTTTGAAGTTTTGAAATGGTAGTGTAACTCATGTTGGTTTTGATTCGACACTTAGTCATTTTTCACTAAGTGTTGCCATTAATGCCAAAGGGGGAGATTGTTGGCAAGAGAAATTGTGAATTCTTTCTGGTGTTGTCATTTATGGAAACCCTACTCAGTGACTGATCCACATGACATCATTTTCTCCCACCAACAGCCAGATTGAAGATAGTCAGGAAGAACAAGGCATCTAACAGTTTGGTGATCATTGATTCACTTGCAGATTTCCAGTTGTTATTTTGAGTTGTGGATCTCATGGGAGGTTTATCAGTACATCTAATGTGTTTTCCGGTGATCTCAGTGCCTTGTATTAAGTCTCGTGTGAGTTTGGATATCTGGTTGATACTTTTCTATTTATCAGTATTTTGGGCTGACATAGTCGATAAAATATGTTACAGATATTTAGGGAATGTTTATTCAAATATTTTTGTGTTTTCTCATTATGTTTTGGATCCAAGCTAAGTTGTGGATAACCATTTTGGATGTGCATTGGATAATTCTTAAGGTATCAGCCGACAGTTGCTAATATTTTTTAAAGTCTTATTGAAGCTGACTTATTGCGATTAAATTGCTAGTCGCAGATATATATGTATAATCTATTATATCATTTTTATGTCTATGCATGGTGTGTTGATGTGTATTATGAATACCAAAAGAGTGTTAGAGCTATTTTATGCACAATTTCACTTGCACATAAAGATTTTGTGAAGCGAGTTAGAGCAGGGCAAAGCAGAAGTTCAGTATCAGTCAGAAGGATAGAAGATTGGCATCTGAGCCTAACTAGAACTGTAATCAAGAATTTGTAGATGCTATTCTTTTAGTTCATTCTCTTGGATCTAATCCAAATCTCTATAAGGTAGTGTGCCTTCCTATTTTGAGTAGTGAGCTCTAGGCAGTGTGTCTGAATGCAAGTGCATTCCCATATTGTAAACTTATTTTTGAGTATACTCAGATTATATTGTGGGTTTCCCATCCACCGTGGTTTTTCCCCTAATAGGGTTTCCACGTAAAAATCCTTGTGTTATGGTGTTGTGTTTGTTTTCTTTCTTTTTCTGCATATTTCTCTTCGTTGAATATTTTAAGTGGGTTAATAATCAGAATAATAAAGTCAATTTTTGTAGAACATTGATTCACCCCCCCTCTTAGTGTTGCTTTTTTCCAACAATGACTAAGAGAGATCAAAACATAAAATAGAAATGAATGCAAATATTATCTAATTAAGTGACAATTGGAAATGGATTGTACAAGGATTTAGGAATTTTCTAACTAAATTTGCAAACAAACAGTAATAATTTATGAATTGTAAGTATTCTTTAACATATTGCTTTCTAAGCTAATTATAATTTAACATTGAAATTAAAGTTTAACATATTGTTTTCTCCATACAATGCAAAGGAAATTTAAAACATTTAAGCAATGCAAATGAATTTTTTCAATTATCAAATATTCTTGAGCTCGAAATCATGGTTTTCAAATGTAAAATGATTTCTTTGATTTCAATTTAGGGTTTTAGCAATTTTTTTTGTTTGAATTCAATATAGGGTTTCAATCTAAGCAATTAGGGTTTTTAATGCAATTTTTTATTTCATTTCAAACTAGGGTTTTCAAATCCATTTTTTTTGTTTGATTTGAATTTAGGGTTTCAAAAAGTAATTAGGGTTAAATTTAAATGCAATTTTTTTTGTTTTGATTGAACAATTTAGGTTTCAAAAGATAAATTTTGTTCTTAACATACAATTTAAGGTTTATTTTTTCCTTTCTATTCAATATCTTTTGGGTTTCAATGCATTTTTTCATCTACTTCTACAAATCATCATTTCTACTATCACAAGGAAATAAAATGCATAAAATTCTAAATAAATTGGAAAAAAACATCCTAGTAACTCTTATTGTATTAAGAATTTCAAGAAAACATGAAAAAACCAAAAAATATGGGGGTGGAGGCGCACTTGTAGGTCTTTATACTGTCATTGTCATCCTCGCCAATTCGAGATTTATTTTCACATCAGTCAGTTCGGGACCCTTTTACAAACGGGATCCCAATTTTTAAAAAATGGGATCTTGTTTGAAATTTAGGTTTGGGATCTTGAAGCTAAACGGGATCCCATTTTTAAAAATTGGGATCCCATTTATGAAAATTGGGATGTCGTTTTTGTAATGCCGATTTTGTTTTTTGGGCTAAGGAAAAAACTTCCATGTTTCGTGGACTCAACTTCTTGCACTTATCCTAAACCCTTTTCATGATGAAATGATCTTGAATTGCTCCAATAAAACTTGATATTCTACCTTGAAATTCCTTTGAAAATGTTATTGAAGTTCTCTATAATGCTCTTGTAAACTTGCTATATCTTGTTAGGAGAAACAATGTGAATTAATCCCTTATTTATACTAAATCTAGAGATTAATCCTGAAATTCAAAAAATTCAAACCGACACTAGATCTAGAAATAAACATTATTAAAATCCCACTAGAATGAAATTCAAAAAGGGGGTCCTCACTAAGGGAGGACCCATTCACCACCTAGGGTGAATGGATCCTGGCACTGTTTTCTAGGACCTTGCCTTCAGGGAATGAAAGTACATCAAAAAACCATCTAAAGTATGAAGGAGAAAAACAATAATCTAAATCTAAAATTAGAAACTAATCTCAAGTTAGAAATTACTCTAAATTCTAAATTAAAATTAATCTAAAATTAAAATTAATCTAAAAAGCTAATCTAAAATTTGAAATTAATCTAATCTAAATTAAAAACTAATCTAAATTAGAATTAATCTAAATTAAATTAAATCTACATTCTAGATTAAATCTAAATTTAAAAAATCAAAATTAAAAAGCTAAATATAAATTAGGAATTAGATCTAAAGCTAAAAGTAAAAACTAAATCTAATTTAAAAGTTAAAAGCTAAAAAAAAGCTAAATCTAATTTCGAAGTTAAAAAGCTAAATGTAATTTAAAAGGTTAAAAACTAAAATCTAATTTAAATTAAATTGTAAACTAAATTTAATCTAAATTAAAGCTAAATCTAAACTAAATTAATTCTAAACTAAAATTAATCTAAATAAACAAAAACAAAAAAAATAAAATTAAAACTAAAATTAAAATCTAAACTAAATTAGAAATAATTCTAAACTAAAACTCAAATATAAACTAAATGCATAGAGGAAAAAAAACTTCTTGCAAAACATATATAGAAACCTCATACAAAAATTATTGCAGATTGAAATGACTTGATGGCAAGCTAAATTGACTTGTTTGTAGATAAATTGATGTGTTTGCAAGCTATGTTTCATAAAGGGAATGACGTGGCTGTATTGTTTAAGATTTTGGCCTCTACTTCCTCAAACATTTCATTTTCTCAGCATGCTAAACCTCTTTGATCTAGAAACATAGGATTTACAGCAGTTTGAGAGAAAATTACTGCAACTTAAAATCATCAATCATCAATGCCAAAGTCTCTTTGGAGTTGGTCATACTCAAGCAATGATATTGCTCTGGAAAGTGCCCAATTTTTTTTAAGTGTTTGCTAAGATCTATATACGAGGATTTCAGGTTACATAATACTTCTCAGGAAGAGCTCAAATAGTTTTGCATGCCAAAATTCTAAGTTGATGTTGCATTGGAGTTTTATTCAGAATGTGTAGATTTCAAAGATTTGAATTCTAAGCATGAAAATCCAGGATCAGAGTTTAGAATTGACAGTCTGTACTTTACAAGTCCTTCCCATAAGTGACCAAAAAATTTCTTGAATATATAAAGAACTAGTACAAAAAATTTGATCAAGTTCCCAAAATTAAGATGGATTCACAATTTCATTTGACATAATGCTAGAAGAAAAGCAGTTCCAAGATATAAGAATATCTACTCAAAGATAGATAGTAGCTTATTTTATCAAGATAGATAACCCAACCATCTGCTAGCACCTTATTCTAGTATTAAGAGTGATTCAAAATTCTAGTAAAGAGAAATTAAATAGAACAAACATGGAGCTACAATATAATAGAAAATTGACAGATATCATGGTTTTTGGATTAAGATCTAGAGATATCACAATGGAAAGTGAAGAAATAACAAGTGAAATAGAATCATGACATGCAAAAGAGAATGCTTGATGGTGTCACAGTTCCCTAAATTAGATGAGTGGACCGTTGTAAAATTTAGGTTCACAAATTAAGCTGAGTTCGCAAAAATGTAGCTGATGGGTATGGAAAAAGATTTAGCAATCATCTGATATAATGGTGTTGAGTAAATTTATACCCATTGTAGAAGGAATGTGCATATTTATAAGCTATTATTGTGGAGATAACTACAATAGCTACTGAGTGAATCCCACAATCTTATCAAAATAAAACTAACACTCAAATATTTGCAGAAAGCTGCCCAAATTATTTCAAATCCACAGTGTAGAAAACTATAGATCATTTCAAATCCATTAGTCCAAAATACTGTAAAAGAGATTTGAGAAAATATCACATATTTTTTCAAAATGCAGCAAAATTAAAAATTATCAACTAAGGATAAAAATATTTAAGAACTTGTTCAACATGCAGCAAACTTTACATTCAATATTTTAGATTGTTTTAAAATACTGAGAAAATAGAAATCATTGAATGGAGCAAATCATATATTGCGAACTTCACGTCAGGTTCACCATTATGCCAATGAACGAATGATTAATATAACTAATATAATATTTTAATGATTAATGGATAAATAACATTTTAATGACTATAGATTTATAAATGATTTATTGAAAGAGATGGATATTTATAAAATGTTTATGCCTAAAACATGAATATGAAATGAATTATATATAAAACGGATAATGGCTTTATGAATATGGAAATATGATTTAATGTATGAATATAATAATTATGGATTAATGATTAATGAAATAGATGAGTTAATGATTATGAAAATATATTTAAATGTTCAAAATGGATTAATGAACTATGCAGAGGGGTAAATGATTATGCAAATGCATTTAGTGAAATATGTTATTGATAAAAAAATGATGAGGACACTTTTATGCATCTACACCAATTGTACATCCTTGCAACAAAATCCTTCTCATATAATTGACATCAATGACAACACCAAAGCTTGTTGGCATCAATGACAACACCAATCCGCTCATACTTACAACAATCTCCCCCTTTATCATTGATGGCAACACATGATGTGAAAAACCATCAACCACAAATACAACAACTCTACTCCATGCATTTTTCCTTTTCTCTTTTTTTTTTTACTTTCTCCCCCTTACACAACTAACTTATCTTTTCCATATGTCTCATTCTCCCAGCTACACTGTTCTCTCCCTTTCTCAATTGAACATTTTTCACATGATTCTCTCACCACCTTTGACATTAATGGTAAAGGATAAAGTATTTGCATCATTCATTCTCCCTTTGACATTAGTCATGTTGTTCTACAAATTCCTCTACTTTACTACTCTGCATGGTCCTCCTTAGGAGCACACACCAAACTATACAATGAAAACACTCTCTCATCCTGACTGCAACAACCAAAAATTCCACTACCTACTTCCCTTGATAGGTAGCCACCAACATCAATCCATATCAAAGAATGAATCTTGAGATCCACTAGACTGATGCATCTCCTTATGCATCTAGTTCAAAGAAGGAGGGGCAATAACCCCCAAATTATCTTGGAGATACTCAAAAGTATCCTTAGAAAGATCCTTAGTAAATATGTTAGCAATCTGATCATTTGTAGGCATATATTGAATCTTCAATTCATTTTCTACAACCTTTTCTCTCAAAAAGTGATACTGGATTGAGATATGTTTTGTCCTTGAATGCATTACCACATTATTTCAAATATTGATAGCACTCGTATTTTCATAGAAGATAGATATTGGTTCATCATACACTACTTTGATATCCTTTAATGTTTACCTCATCCATAAAACTTATGTGTAGCAAGATGTTGTTGCAGTATATTCTACCTCTACAGTAGATAAAGATATTGAATCTTTTTTCTTACTTAGCCATGACACCAATCTAAATTCAAGAAAGAATGCACCACCACCTGTACTTTTCTTATCATCTACACAACTAGCCCAATCTATATCTATGTAAGCATTCAGAGTAATTCAATATCCTTTGGATACCACAAACCATAATCAAAGTTCCCTTCAAGTATTTGAATATCCTCTTCACAGCTGCAACATGTGACTCTTTAGGATCTTCTTGAAATCTAGCCACAAGAAAAACTACATTCATGATATCCAGTCTAGTATCAGTTAGATATAGTATTCCTCGAATCATTGATCTATACTTGCTCTGATCAGCCTTAGGAGATTCATCATTCTTTCTCAAATTGCAACCAGTAACCATAGGGGTACATACTAGCATAGAATCTTCCATTCCAAACTTCTTCAACATTTACATGACACTTTGATTGTGAAATGAAAATACCTTTGTTTGTGTGATTGATTTGAAGCCCAAGGAAGAAATTCATCTACCCAAACATAGACATTTCAAACGCTTTCTACATTTCTTCTACAAACTTCTTATGCATAGCTTCATTTCCCCCAAAAATAATGTCATCAACATATGCAACCACAATCAATATTTCATTTTTTTCAACTTTAAAGTAAAGATTGTTATCTGTAGTACCTTTAAATTGAATCCTTGTTGTAACAAGTACATGTCTAACCTTCCATAGCAATCTCTAGGAGCTTGCTTCAATTCATATATTTTTTTCTTCAATCTTTAGACCATATCCAGTTTATCTAATAACTGAAATATTTTTGGTGATTCTATGGATACATCTTCTTCCAATTCTCCATTCAAGAAAGAATATTTCACATCCATTTGATAAACTTTGAAATATTTATGTGCTATAAAAGCTAAAAAAAAATTGATAGCTTCCATTCTCTCCAATCGAGAAAATGTCTCCTCAAATTATATTCCTTCTACTTTTGAGTAGACTTTACACACAAGTCTTGCCTTGTTTCTTACCATTTCTCCATTCTCATTCAGTTTGTTCTTGAATACCCACATAGTTCCAATTACATTCTTGTTTGTTGGTCTCGAGAAAAGTTCCCAAGTATGATTCTTCTCAATCTACATTAGTTCTTCTTCCATAGCCTTGATCCAATACTCATCCTTGCATGCTTCAATCACTATTTTTGGTTCAAATTTAGAAATTAAATATAGATTTAATTTTTCTTTAGTATCTTTCCTTCTTGTCAGTACACCTATGCTCTTATCACCGATGATTTGTTCTTCAAAATGATTATTATGCACATACTTAGGAGTTTTAGGAATCTTTTTTGGAGCTTCTTCCTCTTCAATTTGTACTTCTTCCTCTTCAATTTGTACTTCTTTTTCCTTGGCTTTTCTTCTTCTCTATAGGTAGACTCATCTCATTCATATCCATCTATTACCACTGAATTATTTTGAGGGTCTTCATCAACCTTGGAACTTGCACTCTCAACAATATTTCTCAACCTCTTGTTGTAGCACTAGTAAGCTTTACTTTTAGTATAATATCCAAGGAAGATACCTTCATCGAAACTTGCATCAAACTTTCCTAAGTTTTCTTCATCCCTTTTGATATAGTATTTTCTTCCAAATACTCTAAAGTATTTGACTATAGGAATCCTTCCATACCATAGCTCATAAGGAGTTTGTGTTTTTATCTCTTTCTTGCATTTTGTTAAGTATATAAACAATAATATGAATTGCTTCTCTCTAGTATACTTCTGATAGATTTTCTTATTTCATCATTGTTCTTGTAGCTTCTTGAATAGTCATATTCTTTCTTTTAGCTACTCCATTTTTCCAAGGAGTCCTAGGGGAAAATAAATGCCTCTTTATTCCACGATCTTCACAAAAGATGTTAAACTCATTGGGGGTGAACTCTCCACCTCTATTAGATCTCAAAAATTTGATTTTCATATCCATTTCATGGTCTCAACCATAAACTTGAATGCTTTAAACTTATCTAGGACTTCAAATTCATTTTTTAGAAAAGTAACCCATATCAATCTGGAATAATCATCAATCAATAGCATGAAATACCTATCACGTTGAAGACATATTACTCTGGTAGAACCACAAAGATTTGTATGCACCAATTCCAAAAGTATAGTAGAAGATTGTTCTTTGACTTTGAAGCTTCTTCACTTCTTCTTTCTTATTTTCCAATTTGACATTCCTTGCAGACAACATTGATAGGCTTTGTAATCTTTGGAAAATATCTCACAGCTTGAACTAAACTTATTTTCACTAGGCTATCAAAATAGATGTGACATTCTTCTATTCCATAGCCATCTCTCATTGATCTGAGTCATGAAGCAATAACCATCAACACCTTTGAGTTAATAGACATTTCCATCTATCCTTCTAGTAGCAATCACAGTTCTTGAACCTTTTCTGATCTCACAACCATAATCTTGAAATATAAGATTATATCCCTTGCTACACATTTTTTCAACACTCAAAAGGTTATGCCTTAACATAGTAAACATCATCATTATTATGCTTTCCATCAAAACTTATTGAAACTTTTCCACATATCTTAGCAGATGTATCATCACCAAACCTAACAAGTCCTCCTTCATATTTTTCAAGTTTCGAAAACATACTCTTATCACTGGTCCTATGGTTAGAGCATCCACTTTCAATGATCCATTAGTCCTTCCCCTATCTAGCATGAAAAGCAGACACCAAAGTGCCTTTATTTTTAGAACTTACTTCTGGAGCCCTTTCCTTCACACATTTCTCAAAGTTAGTAGAATTAGATTAATCTCTTAAATCCATGAACAAAAATTATTTATCCTCATCATCTCCATAATCAGATTCATCATCAGATATACGTGCATCTTCTCTAACATAGTAACTTTTCTTAATCATCTTACCTTTGTTCTCCCTACTTTTATTATTCAAAGCTCTATTTTGACATCTATAAGCATAATGACCTATCTTTCCACAACTAAAACATTTGAAAGGAAACTAACCACTATAATTTCTAGTACCCTTTTTCATTCTTCTCACAAAGTTAGCTTCCACATCATCAAGATTCTCCTGATTGGAATCCATAGTCTTCTCTAATTTGGAAGCCTTAAAAGAAGTCTCAACTTTTGCACCACTTGTTCCAAATTATCTCATTTCAAAAGAAATTAAAGAACCATACAACCAATCTTTGGTATATTAATTCAAATTTTGTAATTCTTCAATAGAAAAAACTTTATGACTATAAGCTTTAGGAATAGTTCTAAGTACCTTCTTTACCACTTCCTCTTCTTTCAGTTCTCCACCAAAACCTCTAATACCATTGAAAACTCGATACACCTTCAACAAGTAGCTTGCAATGTTTTCATCTGCAAACATTCATAGGGTCTCAAACACGATCTTCAAATTCTACATCTTAACATGCTTGATCTTGTCATCTCCTTCATAAATTCTTTCTAACTTTACCCAAATTTCTCTAGCAATTTTTAGATTCATAACTTTTACCAATTTAGAATTTGCAAGACCACTTAAGAGAGCATACCTTTCTTTACCATTGTTTATATAGGCTTTGATCTCAGCATCATTGCTCAGACCATTTATAGGAGCAATATATCCTATTTCAACAAACCTCCAAATTTCAAATGTAAGAGAAACCAAAAAACCTTCCATCCTTGTCTTCCAAAATGCGTAATTTCATCCATAAAATATAGGAACATCTTTCTTGTGTACCACCCTTGATCCACCTCAAGAGGTTAAGCTTTCTTCCAAGGAACCTTGCTCTAATACCAATTGTTGAATGCACAAGACAATTGAGAGGTGGGGTGAATTAGATGTACCTTAAAACTTTAAAACTCTCACTAACATTTAAATCCACATTAATCCGATTAACACTTAGTATGTTAGAATGATTTATTAAGAAAGAAAATAACAACTGAAACACATCAACACAATGCACAAAGGAACACCAGGTTTACATGGAAAACCCAAGATGGGAAAAATCATAGTGAGGATTAGCTCACAATATAAGTAATCTCAACATCGAATATAATAGGGCTCACTATCATATGGATCACTACCCAAAGAAAGAAAGGATCACTACAAGAATAGAAAAGAAGATAGAGAAGACTACTACAATGAGACATCCATCTCAAAGCAATGGAAAAATCCACCATAGCATCATCAACACCTTAGCAATCTTTCTAAAGAATTCTAGACACCTTCTATTGACTACATTTAGTAATATAACACATTAAATCTAACACTGCACTTCTCAAATTTGTACCCTAATACTTTGCAATTTGCATTACTCACATTAAAATCATATATCTTCACATCCCTCAACAACTCAACACTTATTTATATCATCTTCAATCTTGAAAAAATCCTCCAACGTCTGCTATGTACCTCAAACATGCAAATTTAAATTAAATTGTCACCAAAACATTCCCGCAATGGAAAGGAATGAAGGTGTACCACAACACACCTTAGCTAGGACCTAAATCCACTCATACACACCATGCAACACTTCCAAAAAAATTATAAGTAGTGTAAACACCCAAGGTTGATCAAACCTGTGTTAACACCATTAACACTTAAGAACATGCTTCCTCAAATCCAAAGATGATTCAAGGACACCACATAACACTTGAAAAAAATATAGAATATTCCATAAACACTCTGAAATCCAACAATTCCCTTTACAAAAACTTTCACTTGAAGAAGGTACACACCCAGTACACTCAAACAACTCTGTCATACACTGCAACTTAAGAAATTGATTTCCAAGGTACCAAACCATGAAAAAATTCAACAAAAGAAGGATACACACTCTATCAGCACACTTCTAGATTTGCAAGACCTAAAACCACTCTATGGAGAAATGTAGAGCAAAAAAATTCTTCTAGACACCTCTGCAATACATAGTTCACACACTGGTGAACACACTTTCCTCTACACAATGATCTAGCCCACCAAATTTTGGATAGAACACCTTTGAACACCTTTCATCAATATATCTAAACTGCACGAGCAGATATTCAACCCAGAAGAATTTCAGAGCAAAACTAGAACACTACTATTCAATCTAGAACACACTGTTTCCTATTTTTATTCAATTTTCTCAAAATAACTTGGAAACCAAGCACCAGAAACATATCATCAATATCTTCAGTACATCCTTATCACCAGCAAGCCAACTACAACATAAAAACTCAACCATACATCCATAAAAAAAATCTTATCAAATAAATACTAAAGGTTGACACTAGTAGCTTACTAATGACAACATAATGCAACTAATTAAAGCATCATTAGAGACAACACCAACTCAATACCAACAACACATCCTTGCAACAAACTCCTCATTTACTTGATATCAATTACAACACCAATCTTCTCATACTTTCAACAATAACTCACCACTCAAAAATGGCTTCCTTGAAGGACTAAAGTCTTGTACATCACCTCAAGGCTTGATTGTTATTTGCTTTATTTTCTTGAAGACCTACAAGGGCATTATATCACAAACAATATGATAGAATAAACATGAAAAAATCAGATACACTTTGACATGATGCTTTGATATTGATTTTCCACAACAAATCTGCTCTTGACTTGATAGAATGCTCTTGATAATGTTTGATCATAAATTCTCCAATTTTCTAGATATCTCTTGTTCATTTTCAAATGGTGAAGTCACTAGGTATTTATACACAATTATTCTAATTTCCTAAAAAATAAATCTTGATGTAGTAAAGGAAAAAGTATCCCTTTTCCTTACTTGATTTGGGAATAATTATCATTGAATCAACCTAATGTTTCTTAGGTTTAATGTTGTAATGTGTTGTAACACATTTACATTGATCTTGGGACCCATTTTAATAAAATGTACTTAATTTTTACCCTATTTTAAGTGTTGTAAAATGTTGTAACACACTTTCACACTTATCTAGGGTCTCCTTAATTAATTGTGGTTAATTAGATTTAATTAGCCCCTTTAATTCAAATTTAAGCCTTATTTGTGACACCTTCCGAAGATCTATCTCGAAACCCATAATTCAAATTGGATAACATTTAATTGGGAAAATATAAGGTCCTAGAAATTGGTGCTAGGACCCATTCACCCTAGGTGGTGAATGGGTCCTCCCTCTAGATAACCCCCCTTTCTTTGTAGATTCTACTTCTTGTTTCTGTGGCTAATTGTTGGTTTTTCTATTGCATATTATAGGTTTGCATGTTAGAGACTCAAAAGGTGAAAAAATAAACACACATTTTCCGAAGACTTGAAAATTAGAAAACTACTAATGACATTTGATGCAGGATGTTCATTGAAGAATTGATTTTGAAACTGATTGTTTGTATAGCTTAGATCACATTTCATTTGGTGGTTTAAAATAACAATTGTCTTCTTTCACAGATTTAACTAGGGGGTTAATAAACCACTATTTTTTGTGCTTGTAAGATGATAGGTATTATGCTCTCACCTTGTGCAAACTTGATGATTAGAAATCCAAACACATCTTTTTCTATGTGAATCCCTTAGAGGGGCTTGCCTCGAAAGAGGGAAGGACTCCAACCAGTTTTTCACTCAAGTTGGTATAAATGGATAAGACTAAACTGTTAAGTCCTTATGGTATGTAGGCCTTAGCCATGCAATGTCACTCAAAATAGGGTACTATTGTAAAATGTATAAGAGCCCCTAGTAGAGTGATTAAAGCCTTAAGTGGCTTGTCCGAAACTTGTGATGTGCCATGTCCTCAAGTATTCACTAAGAACCACTATTTTATAAGCCAAAATCCCTCTATTTGTTGGCACAAGATGTTGGACCTTTGAAGTCATCCCACACTTTCACGATGGACAATTTCTTGAGATCCTTGTGGTCTTAGGGAATTCATAACTTGGTATGCTCAAGAAGTGAGTGTCGTGGAGGGGAGCCAGTGGTACCAAGTTCCTAGGTCATTTACTCTACATAGGCACAGTTGGTTAAATCCATGTGGGAACTCAACAAATATTGTCTGTGCTAGTCTAGGATTTGTGCTTGTATTGCAACAATCAAATGAAATTCACAACCAAAAACAAAAACATTATTTCTATTATGTCTTGTGTGTGTGTTCAAAACAAATCTTAAACAAACACCATACCTAAAACTTACAACATTGAAACCTTGACACAAACCAAACCAACTCATCCAAAACAAGATTGACATTTAAATCTATTTAAACCAAGGAATTTCTCACTTCATTCATCCATCTTTTTGCATTAAACATTCCCCATAGGATTAAACTCTAGTTCATATTTTTTAGCTTGCATTAACCTATTGCATAAACCTCTTGATTAGGAATCCCATCAAACTTAGACTAGAATATAGCTTCAAATCTATGTTTCCTTGACTTTATCTTTTAGACAACATTCATCCTAGTCCTCATCATTTAGGTTAGTTCCTCAGCTCATCAATCCAGTTTGAGACCACCTTCTCGACATATCCTATCAATCTTTATTATACCTAAGGTCATTGACAATTAGATTAGTTGCTATACCCATCTTAGTTTGATTAGCAACCATATCTTAGGTTATACCCTTCATACTAGGTCATAATATTCCATTTCTTCATTCCACAGTTTGCATACCACCATCTTGACTCTTAATCTATGCATTGTTATTAGGCATCCCTATATATTCAAAAATTTAAAAAAATAGTTGCATTACAATTAGGCATACCTTATTCCAAGAAAACCAAAAACATAGCTTTAGTCTCATATCATCCACTTTCTCTTTGCAATTTCGTTCATGGCTGAAACTAGGTCACAAAGAAGATGAAAATACATGGCTTCCCCATTGAACAATGAATTTGTTAAACGATTTGCAAACTCCTCACACGGAACATCTAGACCTTACAAATCCCTAGTGGAGAAATTTGTCACTAGAGATCAAAATGGAAACATTATCATGTGGAAGAAATACAAGTTTCTGCCCAAGATCCTGAGTTTTCCTCTTTTGTGGATGAATTCTTGGCACAAGACCCTCAACGTTACCTAGCCAAACTATTGACATAAGGTGTCACATTATCTCCCAATTTTGATGTCAATACATTACGACCATCATTCACATCCATCAACCAAAATCAAGGAAACAATATAATTGTCCCTAGTAGCTATTTCCCACAAGTTAATACATCAATACCATTAAGAGGAGGCACACAAGACACAACAACAATTCACACCTCCTTATTTTGCACACAAGGCATTATATAAGGCACAACACAAGGGATGACCTTTAACACAACAAAACCAATGACACAGTCCCTAACACAGTCCATGTCACAATCCCTTAGTTCTACACCTAATCCATTTAATAAAAACACTATATATTCAAATCCATTGATACCATCAAGTGCCACAAACACTATATCTTGAAATCCATTTGGAGCATCACGTGTCATGAACACCACATCGTCAAATCCATTTGGAACATATAGGTCCTTGAACACCACGCTATCAAATATTTTTGAAACAAATAAAATGAATAGATTTCATATCCATTGAACAAACATAAACACCAATGTGTCACAAGGGCCTAACATAAGTGTTCCTCAATAAAATCCTCATTGATCTTTCCAATTCAACACTCAACATCCACAAGGTCCAAATACTTCTAATACTTTTTGGACACAATCAAATACTTACATCCCATCTAAAACTTTGACCTCACACATTCCAACTCATACTAAACACATCCCTCAAATCCAAATTCTAAACACAACTCAAACATTCACACCTCACGTCAACACCAACATACCATCCCTTCAACACATTGGATTGTAAAGCAAAAACACTGGGCCTTACCAAAATATAGTTACAAGCACTGTAGATAATAAACTCACACCATATGATGTCCTATCTAATCAAATGTTGGCCTTGCAAAAGAAAATTGAAACCATGACATTGTCAAATAAGAAAACTTACTCTATCCAAGAATTATGTCCTTACCCATTTGACAGGACATTATACATGCCTCCTTTTCCTTCAAATTATGTCATACCAACTTTTCCTAAATATAAAGGAAGAGGAAACCCCATTGAACATGTGAGATAATTTCATATGGCCTTGATTGACATTCTCTGTGAACAAACATATTTGATGAGACTATTTCCTAGGAGTCTCATAGGACATGCTTTAGAATGGTTCTCTAAACTACCAAAAGACATACGATAATGGGACGAACTTGCTAAAAAAATTATCACCCACTTTTCCTTCAATATAAAAAATGACATCATTGCTACCCTATGTTAGACTAAACAAAAAGAGGGTGAAGCTTTCATAACATTCTTCTAGAGATGAAGGAGTTTAGCTAGCCACTATCCTATTGAAATTATTGAAAAACAAAAAATTATCATGTTCATGTAAAACCTAAACACAAACTTAAAATATGCATTGGAGGCTCATTTTTTTTCCACATTTACTAACCTTGTTGAAAAAGGGGCCATCCTTGAGAAAATCCTTATTGCTAAAGGGGAAATAAAAACCTATACCAAAACCCAAAATTCTGAAGGAACATCAAATGATAAAAAAAGTTTTGGTCCCATAACAAGAATGTAAAAAAAATGGAATCGTAGATGCGAAAGCTATAAACAAAAAAGGTCCCACATTGACTCTCAAAGCACCCAACATGAATAGTAACACACCATATGTTTCCAACCAAGCAACTAACATGATACAAAATAATCAACAATGGGGACTCCCAAGATAACCAAGGCAATACCCACAAAGACAATTCACTCCTTTATCGGAACCAATTGAATTTGTCCTAAAGAAACTATTACAATCAAACATAATACAACTCCTAGAGACCAAACCATAGATCCAAGACAATTCAAACCCTCTTGGTGGGATGACAATGCCATTTGTGATTACCAGCACATGAAAGGGCATAAGACCTTGTCCTGCCATCAGTTGAAGAACATGATTCAAGACCTAATTCAAAATGGAACCATAGAGGTCAAGTGACAACAACAAACTTCCAATAAAGACCATACAATTTTCAAGAATCCATTGCAAGACCATGGAAAATCCTCCAGTTTAGGTCAAAAGATAGATAACCATGCTAATTATAGCAACACCACTTTTGACTACAAAATTATTAACCACCACTGAGATGTCGATGACCATGATAACACAATCACCATTAAGAAGCAACCAAAAATTATTGTTACCACCCACAGAGATAAGGTTACCATATCTGGTCCTCCTCCAAAGTAGCCACAATCCAAAACCCAATATAACCTCGTTAACCAATTGGGCAAGACACTCACACAAATTTCCATCCTTGAGCTTTTGCGCATATCACCTGAAAACAAAGTTATCCTTGATAAGGCTCTGAAAGAAACCTCTATCCCTACTAACCTAGATGTCAACTGACTTGTAGCCATGGTTGGATACTTGGACGACTCCTACCATGTCTCTTTTTATGATAAATATTACTCTACATCCAAGTAAAACAAGATAATGACCCATTGCACCTTGAGATCTTCATAAACAACAAGGTCATACGAGTCCTAGTAGATGGCTGAGTTGGATTGAACATTTGCACTTTAAAACTAGTAAAGGAACTGGGCCTATCTAAAACATGTGTGGATACAACTAAGAGCATTTTCATTAAAGCCTATGATGATGCAGAACGTTCTTCCGAGGTCGTTATCACACTACCTATCAAGGTTGGACCTACAATACTAGATACCACATTCCAAGTCCCGAATCTTGAACTACCATACAACCTACTCCTCAGTCGACCATGGATCCATTCCATGGGATTCGTTCCATCCACATATCATCAATGTCTAATGTTTCCTTATGAAGGCACTGGAATTATACTCACAGGAGATCCTGACCCCTTTCAATATTGCAATAATATGAAAGGGACAACTCAATTCTGTGTGCCTGTCAACCAAGAGGCCTCATCATCTTGCTACATTTATCCATCTTCATGGACCAGGTCATCCACTTCATTTAACCTTCCATCCAACCCCAAGGTCCAAATTCATGACATGGGATGTGGAGAATACCGTATGGATAATTTATCCATGAACGAAAATGGTAATGTTGCTAGGAAAGATCAGAATTCCAACATTGATGTCAAGATAGCTGCAAAAGGAACAAAAAAAGATGGTCATGCTTGGATTGAAACCTTCTGGGACCCTGATAATACGTCGGCCTTTGCCATATCTACTTCCACTTAAGGTTTTCATATCCATGGTAACCCCCTATTTGACTGGGACATCTACGATAACCCACTCTAAGATCATGACCTTGTTGAGGATGTCCAGTCATCATCCTTCCATCCCACCTACCTTGGGCTAGGATATGCATCTCCTATTGTTTCCTCTACTAAGCCACCTTGCTAAGTAGTTAAGGATGTGCAAGCCTCCTTTGATGTTAACAATACTCAAAAGGATAGTCCCAAAGATTCCATTGATGGAATTGTCACTCCCATTCGTCCACTAAACATTCCTATCACTTCGCCTATTTCATCCATTTTACTCATGTCCACTTGCATCATAAACATGGATCAAAATGTTATATATCAAGAAAAGAATAAAGGAAAAGATCTAGTGAATGAGCTATCTTTAAAAGGAGATCAAAAATCAAAAGATATAAGGGTATGTGTAGGATCATGATGGGCCAAAAAGTGGCAATGTGAAAAAAGTAGTGTTTTACATCCACCAAAAACTGTGAAAATCCCCAGTTGACTTTTTTTTGGGTTGGGTGTCAATACATTGCTCCAAAGCAATGCCCAAAGCAAAGGATCATAACTCAAATATCCGATATATCTGATTTGGGTCGAGTAAAAATAGAAATATGCAACCATTTAAAATAGCTGGAAAACACAGTGAGTGCGACCTGGGCATATCCAATATCTGATTCAAGCTGATATCTGATTGCAAGATAAGTTTTTTTTTAATTGATTTTTCTATTAGTTTTGTATAATTTTAACTAGTTTTTAATAGATTTTTATTAAAAACTAGAGTTTTTAATGAATTTTGATTAAAAACTAGTGTTTTTATGGATTTTTATTAAAAACTAGTGTTTTTTATGGATTTTTATTAAAAAATAGAGTTTGCTATGGATTTTTATTAAAAATTAGGGTTTTATATGAATTTTTATTAAAAACTAGGGGTTTTTACAATAATTTCATTTATATTGTGTAATTTTAATTAGATTAATTAGTTTTTACCTTCAATAAGGTATTATGGTTGAGAATGAAAATGCACAAATGCCAAACTCTCCACCACCTCTGCACCCATCAATTGAAGAGTTAATTGGTGAAAAATTGGAGAAATTGAGGGGAATTTGTGATGTTTATAATACAATCCCTCGATTATCCCAGATGACAGAAACATTGAAGGAAATAATTAAAAATATAGAAACCCTCTCCACCCAACATAATGACATTCTTTTGTGGTGAGAGACCATGAGGGAATATTACTCCTATGGATTGTCTTATGAAGATGTGAAAGATCTTGAAATAAAAAAAGACCAAATAGCCTCTTTATTTGTTAACCCCTGCACTAGTCTGCTTGTTAATGTTAATAAACTGAAACTTTCTATAAAATGGTGCAAGAATAAGGAAATTGTAGATAAATTTTGGGATCATTGGTGGATGGTTTTTGATAAACCACCGAACAACAATATTGATGTACCATTTTACTTTATTAAAAAATTATACGCTAAGTTTGTGTATGGCATCATGTCAATTACTTTTACACTAAACCCTTCCAGGGCAGTTAGAGTAGTCCAGGACCCATTTGTTCCCCCTCCTCCCCTTCCTCAGCCACCTCCAATACATCATCCAAATATTATCAAGGATGAAACCGCATAGACTATTCGGGATATTCACTCTTTGAGTGATCTTTTGGTTTCCCATACTGCTACAGTAGCTCAACCACATGTTGGTGATGTTGGCATTGGATCGAGTGCTACTGCATCATCCTCCTCAGGTCCACATATCTATGTGCCACATGCACTGTGTGCCACCAGATATGCTTGGGTCCTCTTGTATAGCCCTCTGAGTATCCCATGGACACTTCTGATTATGACCTCCATGATGTGGAAATTATAGGATATCAGATGTAGGAGAGTGGAGCTCACCCTACATAGTCCTCTTCTGCTAGAGAGGGGGACGTTGGAATAGTTACATAGGTAAGATTTAAGTTGTGAATTCATAACTTGCATTTGTTTTTAAATGAATATTAATAAGAGATAGTATCAAGTACTAATATTTATTTACATGGTCTATTTAAAAGTTGATGTTTGAGGAGGAGCTTACATAGGTGACTAATAGCACCCTTAGGGCCATTTCATTTGGCCTTGACATGCACACAATATATATTTTTGCACTCACTCATTTACATTTTTTTATTATATACTTGCTTGTCATTTGAATTGTCATTAATGAAATTATATATTAACTTATAAGTTTATCTTATTTTCCTCTTATAGGAAACACCTAGTGTGAGCGAGGTGTAGTGCTATCCTGACTATGGAAGCACAATGGTAGATAAGGGAAAGGTAATTGAACTCAAATTTGATTGAATTAAGATTTTTAAGATCTTATATTGATTATACATACATCGACATAGATTGGTAGTTTCATATGTCCTTTTCATTTTTATGTACAGGTGGTTATGAGCTATACATCCTTGTTGACAAGTGTCACAACACCTGAAGGAGTAGGTATTGGAACACCTCAAGGAGTGGGTGTTGAAACACCTCAAGGAGGAGGTGTCGATACACTTGAAGGAGATAAAGAAAAAGAGATGCTTAAAGAGGTATGTGTTTATTTTATTTTGTGTTTGGTAAATATGTTCCTATTACCGACAATTGTATGGGTATGTGTAGGATCATGATGGGCCAAAAAGTGGTGATATGATGGGTATGTGTAGGGTATGTGGCTGATGACTTTTTTTTACCCAAAATTGATTAAATGAAAAGGGTCTTTAAAGGACATTATCAGCTTTCCACCAATATAAATTATGCTTTACTTTGAATTTAATAAATAATTATTATTCATTTTCTATTTGAATTATGACTAAAGTCCTAATTGATAGGCTGATTGAAAAACATCTATAGCTTTCAAATGGTATCACATTTTTTGAATCAAACATGTGTCACATTCTATGCTTTGCATACTATAGGATTAAAAAGAAAAATCGAATTTCATGAAGTTTTGACCAAGTTAAGGTGGTCAAACATATGATTTTTAATATTTTTTAAAATTTGTAATAATAAAATCATAATTAATTATTTACTTGAAAAAAAATTACAAAAAAATATGCATCACATCGGACATGAGTCCTCTACTTATATCTAAAATATTATAAAAAATATTATCATTTTATTGTGGTTAGGGTGGTCAGATAGACACCTACTTATTTTTTCTCTGAAATTTAAGAACTACTACATTGAAATTTCAATTTTTCACCAAATAAAATTTAAAAAAAACCTATTAGTTTAGAAACTACATTCAATTTTCTATATATTCTTTTCTTACATATTTTTTAAATAATATAGAAAACTTATTCAAATTTTTATGTCAAGTTGCCTAACTCTAATTTTTATGAATTTTTCACCACTTAGGGGCCTATTTTTTCCATGATGATCCTGCACATACTCGTATGCTAACTTGTATCAATTTTATGTTTTTGTTCACGTATATAGATTGACATTTGAAAAGTTGGTTTGATTGGTTCTTTGAGAGGGGCATATTCTAGGACTCCTAACCCTTTGAAGAGATGTATATTTGAGGTAATCAAGATTTCAATTTTAGAGTTCAATTATAATTCAATGTATATTGATTTTGATGTTAATTATTCAATTTTAAATTATATAGTATAACTAATCTCAATTGTGGTTTGAATTTTTCTTGTGCAACTACCTTTAGAGCCAAAGAGTGCTTCGAAGAGGCTCCATTTTGATGTTCCACCAGTATTTTAGGATGAGATAGACATCTTGGCATGTAAATTTTGAATAGATATTGAGATGGCATATGCCACATTTTAAAAAAATTGTTTGAGTTGGAGTTGATGCCATTTTTGTACATGGACATACACTTGATTATTGGATAATTTGATATATAGAAGTTGACAATCAAAATAATTTGTTCCTCATGTGCATGATTAAACTCTTCAAAAATTTAGTCTTGAGCAATGGTTAAATATCAATGTACAATAGCATAAAAATAATGGTTATATTATATAGTTTATATTCACATCATTGATTACATTGCATTGCACATCTTTCAAATTCAAAGCATTACTTCACATTGCATAACTAACAACTAGATGCAGATAGATTAAAAAAATTCAATTATATTATAGTTTTTACAAAGTCAACCTAAGCAGTTATGCAATTACTTCACATTGCATAACTAATAACTAGGAGAAACTGCCAATTGTATTTAATTGTAATGGAATTATATGAGACCACATTTCTTTGAGGCATTTTTTGAAACAGTTCATTTCCTTGTCTAGGCTACCACATTTTTCATACATGTCTACCAAAGATTTTTATCAAATAGTTCATTGGCTTGTTGCTATGGCTAAAATCCTAAAAAAAGTGCTTTCAAACAAGCTATGGATGCTTGGAAAAATTATATCAAATTATAATAGTAAGCAATAGCATAGAAAAGCCGGTATTGGCATGGTGTGATGGTTTATAGGTGGCATTGTTGTTCTTGACACAAAGGTTCAAACACTGTTGGGGTGGTATTGTTGAATGGTTGTATTCCAGTTCATAGCTCCAGTCAAAAGTGTTTACCCCTTGAATAAAAAAAAGCAATAGCATAGAAAAGGTAATGAACTATTTGAAAAAATGCCTCAAAGAAATGAGGTCTCATGGTGATGGAATTCCATGGGAATCAAAATCAATTTTGATTCTCATGGCATTCCATCACCATGAGACCTCATTTCTTTGAGGAATTTTTTCAAACAGTTGACTGCCTTGTTGATTGTCATGGCATTCCATTACCATGAGACCTCATTTGATTAAGGCATTTTTTCAAACAGCTCACTTCCTTGTCTATGCTACCACATTTTTCATACATGTCTATCAAAGCATTCTATCAAACATTTCATTTCCTTGCCGCTATGGCTAAAATCCTAAAATAGGTGCTTTCAAACAAGCTATGGATGCTTGGAAATAATCTATCAAAGAATAATAGTAAGCAATAGCATAGACAATGCAATGAACTATTTAAAAAAATCCTCAATGAAATGTGGTCTCATGGTGATGGAATGCTATGAAAAGAAAATTGCTATAGATTGTCATGGCATTCCATGACCATGAGACCACATTTTTTGAGGAATTTTTTCAAACAGTTCACTACCTTGTATATGCTACCACATTTTTCATACATCTACCAAAGCATTTTATCAAATAGTTCACTACCTTGCTACTATGGCTAAAAGCCTAAAACAAGTGCTTTTAAACAAGCTATATTGATGCTTGGAAAATGGTGCAGGAGCACCTTGGAAATAGAGGACTAGGTGATGGTTAGTTGATGCAACCAAGGATGGAAAACCACTCACTTTCAATACAGGGGATTCCTAACCACCTTTCTTTTTACAAACTCAATCTAGACTTATTTTCCAATCTTTCACCTAGACAAGCTTGTTGGTCAACAACTCCAATTTTCTCAACTTAACTCTCAGATCTCTTTAACAAATCCTGCAACTAATCATCATTCTAGACACCCATTTTAGTCCCCTTCAACATACTTCCAACTCACATAGGACTCCTTTGGAACAACTTTCAGAAATCATGCAAACTACATTGCTCAACCTAGCCAAATAGGCCAAATTTCCAAAGAAACCGACCTTGGAACACTTCACAAACACTAAAACTTGTTGGGGAAGCACTCAATAAATGACAAAACCTCAAATCTTCCCATTTATCCTCTAGAACTCACCCTCTAAGACCCTATTCCACAAAACCCTCGAATTGCTCTAATTTGACAAGGGTTTATTGAAAAACCTACTTGCAGACTTCCCCAGACTTTACCACCAACTCCAACACCCTTGAATAACCCTACACAAGCTTAAAATAACAAGAAAAGAGACTTCCCTCAAACAATTCCCACTTACCCACTCTAACCTCACTTTTTCATGGAAAAACACCCCAAATGCCATCTAGGGCATCACTAAAAATCATAATCCTAACCTCCGCTACACAAGAAACAATGCAAACATGTTTATCTATCCTAACTAATCCTATCCACTGAGTTACAACATTATACAGTGGGTGGAAGGCTTAAAACTCCATTTTAAATGCACTCAAACCCATGGAACAGGGCTCACAGACTGACCTCCAGTAAAATGACTCTTAAATGCATAAAAATGAATGAAATTACTTCAAACCAGGTTTGTGAAGAAGTTAACTCTACTGCCCACTAGTTTAAATTAAAAAGAAAGCACAACCACACTGTACAATACCAAGAAACTTCAAGAATTCTAGAAAAACACAAAAATTTGCATAGAGATAACAAGATTTTATTGATTCTCTTTCAAACTTGGTTTCTCCAACCTCAAACTCGAACATAAGAGGCCTTTTTAAACATGAAAGACATCAACTACCATCCCACAACTGACTTCAACCAATTTTCAAACTCCTTATGGCTGTTGGAGTACAAACTTGCACTTTTTACATATTTTATTGACAACATTTTTGCTCATTTTGCATTATTTTGCAAGTTGACCCTCCTAGACTCCTACAACATTAGGGATGTACTTAGACCTTATTGAATCCAAAAACATAACCATGCACTAATAAAAATGGCATTCAACCTATCTTGACAACTTTTCCAACAAGATTTACAAATTTTACAATATGGTCTCAAAAGACCCCAAAGTTGCCAATTACATCAAAAATAGCCTTCATCGACCTTATTTAGACAAAAAACACCTAAACAACTTAGACTCCATCATCAAGACCCAACTCTTCATGTAGCAACTAGAGAAAATTCATTTAAATAAGTAGGTGCTCCTGCACCATTAGTGAGTCAAATTTTGAGTTTTAGTTTTATTTTGAGTTGTTAATAAGGTCTATTAGACCAAAAATATTGTAATAAAGGCCTTATGGGTCAGTTTTTTGAAAAGATGCTAAAAAGAGTATTGAAGTTGCTTTGTACAACTTGTCAACTTTGCAGGTTAGAGGAGGATTAATGCTCTCCCACTCAAATTATTGCTTGTAACTGATGTAATATGGTGGGAAATATGTTCAAAATCCTTTGACTAATTTGATGCATGAATATTGAATGATTTTGAAGTGAATAATATAAGTTTTCTCTAATTTTTTGCAAAATTTATGTGTTTCCATAACCTGTCAAGCTTAGTACAATTATGTACGAAAGTTTTACATGAAAAAATCATTGGGATTAGTTAGATGTATGTATTATCTTTCATTTAATTCTTATTTGGATTGATTTCATTGGAAATTTAATGAGTTCTAAGTATATTTTTCTATCGGGTGGTCTAAAACCCTCATTTTCAAGGGTTGAGATTAGTAAAGATGTAAAATCTCATCACTCCACTATTGGAATCTTTTGAAAACTGGTGGAATAAAGCTTTGTGGGGTGCTTTATCATATTTTATTGGTTGTAGGGCTAAGAAAGTATGTTTCATGGATTTTTGATCGAGCCCTAGCTTGATTTTCTCATGTGTTAAGCTAGGATATCAAGAGAATAGCATAGATCATCAACTTTTTAAGAATATTATGTCGAATAAATCTTGGATTCCTATGTTTTTCCACCCAAGGAATCTATTGATGAATTTTTTGGAGTATGTGAGTTAATTTGAGCACACCTCTTCTGTAAAAGTGGCCTATTTAGGCCTAATTACAACATTGCAGGTCAAATTAGACCAATTTTTTCCAAAGTAACATCATGAACCTTTTTGATATGTTGAAAAATGTGTTAAAGAGTTCTCAAAAATTTGTTGGTCCTGTCTTTAGTCGATCATCTACTATGGAATTGAATGAAAACTAGGTATAGGTGCCCTAGTTGGTGAATAGTTGAAATGGTGCAAAACCCCATTGTTGGGTTTGAAGCCTTCATCAAAGTTTGAAACTGTGTTAGTTTGGGTTGTTATGACATTTTCCACCCCTATCCTTGCATCAGAAAATATCTATCAAATCATAATAATAAGAAATATCAATGACAAGGCAATGAACTATTTGAAAAAATGCCTCAAAGAAATGTGGTCGCAATGTGCATGTCATTGAATTCCATCACCACGAGACCACATTTCTTTGAGGCATTTTTTCAAATAGTTCACTTCCTTGTCTATGCTACCATATTTTTCCTAGGGGGATAGAGAGAGAGAGGGTAGAGGGTAGAGGGTTTAGGGTTTATGGTAGGAGGGAGAGAGAGAGGGTAGAGGGTTAAGGGTAGAGGGTAGAGGGTTTAAGTGTTTAGAGTTTAAGGGTTAAGGGTTGAGGGGAGAGAGATAGAGGGAGTGACTTTGAAATCAAAAATCAAATCCAGATCCGTCAGGATCAGGATTCAGAAGTCAAATCAAAAATCAAAATCATCAGGCGATCAAAATCGTCGTCAGGATCAAATCAAATCAAAATCAATCGCTTTTCAAAAATCAAGTTCGTTCAGGATCCGGATCAATCAAAATCAAAATCCGGCGGCAAATCAGAAGTCAAAATCCGGTCAGGATCAGGTCCGGTCAGTAAAAATCAAAGTCATCAAAGTCATCGCCAGCAGTTCAGTTCCAGGAAATCAAAATCATCGCGAAACCAGAACAATCAGGGTCAGGTCCGGATTCAAGTCAAAATCAAAAATCAGAAATCAATCGCATCGAGAGCGTCAAAATCGTCGTCCGTCAAAAATAGTCATCGTCGCTCAAAATCGAAATCAAAATCAAGTCATCATCCGAAATCCGTTCCAGGATTCAGGATTCAGGATTCAGGTCCGTCAGAAAAAACCAGATCGTCAAAAAATCAAAATCAGGTCCAGGATCCATCATCTTTCAAAACTCTTTTCAAATCAGAATCAATCAAAATCAGGATCATCCGTCGCGGATCCAGAAATTCGTTCGATCGTTCAGGATTCAGGGTCAAAATCAAAATCAAGAAATCCGAAATCAAAAATCCAGAATCTCGAATCAGCATCGTCAATCAAAAATCTCAAGTCATCAAATCCAGAGTCCAAGTTCGGATCAGGATCAGGATCCGGTCAGGATCAGGATCCAAATCCGTCAAAATAAATCAAAATCTTTGCGTCCTCGTTCAGGTCAGATCAAAATCAAAATCTTCCGTCGGGATCATCAAAATCAAGTCAGGATCGGATCAGAGATAAGGAGTAGAAGATATATAGAGGGGGTGAGAGAGAGATACTTGAGAGAGGGAGAGGGGGTTAGGAGGGTTTAAGGGTTTAGGGTTTAGGGTTAAGGGTAGAGAGAGATATATAGAGGGAGTGAGAGAGAGATACTTGAGAGAGGGAGAGGGGGTTAGGAGAGAGAGTAGAATGTAGAGGGTTTGAGTTAAAGGTTTAGGGTTAAGGGTAGAGGGGAGAGAGATAGAAGTGATTGAGTGAGAGACTTGGGAGAGAGAGAGGGAGAGAGAGAGAGAAGGAAAGAGATAATTTTAAATATTTTATATATTAGTAATATATATATGTATATATATGTATATATATATGTAAATATCTATACATTAGCTAAAATATAGAAATGATATTTAAATATTATACATAATAATATAATATATTACATATTAAATACATAATTCTATAAGAGATTATCATAAATTGTATATTATATATTAAATTATAAACTATATTGTATATTCTAAACTAGATATATTAAAATAAACTATAAACTATTTATTACATTTTTTAAATCATATATTATAAATTTTATAACATTTTTTAAACTCATATCTAAAACAAATCAGATATCAGATTCATATCGAATATCCGATTTGAATCGAATCATATATTTGATGTCTCTGACACAAACTTTAATGCCTAGGGATTAGCCTCAGGTTCGCTTTGGAATTTTGTTCGAACATGTCAATCCTAAGAAGTCAACACAAAAATTGTGTTTAACAGCTTACCTTGCTTTTCTAGACTTCGCCCATGTGGTTGACAACCTTTTTTTTACCCAAAATTGATGGAATTAGAAGGGTTTGTAAAGGAGCTTCTCAAATTTCCACCAGTATAAATTATGCTTTACTTTGAATTTAATAAATAATTATTATTCATTTTCTATTAGAATTATGACTAAAGTCTTGATTGATAGGCTGATTGAAAAACATCTACATCTTTCAAATGATATCACATTTTTTGAATGAAAAACATGCATCACATTCTATTCTTCACATACTATAGGATTAAAAAATTAAAAAAATGAATTTCATGAAGTTTTGAACAAGTTAAGGTGGTCAGACATATGAGTTTTTATATTTTTTAAAAGTTGTAATAAAAATTCATAATTAATCATTTACTTGGAAAAAATTACAAAAAATATGCATCACATCTAGACATGAGTCCTCTACTTATATCTAAAATATTATAATACAAAAAAAAAACATTTTATTGTGGTTAGGGTGGTCAGACAGACACCTACTTATTTTTTCCCTGAAATTTAAGTACTACTGCATCAAAATTTCAAATTTTGACTAAATAGATTTTTTTTAAAATCAACCTAGTAGTTTAGAAACTACATTCAATTTTCCACATATTCTATTCTTACATATTTTTTAAATAATATAGATAACTTATTCAAATTTTTACGTCAAGTTTCCTAACTCTGATCTTTCTAAATTTACATTGCCTCTTAAGGGCTTGTTTTTTCCATGATGATCCTGCACATACCCATAACACAAAGAAAAGAAGATCAAGACAAGTCCTCTAGCGCAAATTAAAAGCTATTGGACAAATAAAAAACAAAAGAAGATCAAGACAAGTCCCCTAGAAAAAATAAAAAGCTATCAGACAAATAAAAAATAAAAGTCAAAAGTGAAAACAAGCAAAAGTCGATCTCCAAGTATGCCTCTACATCAAAAATCATGAGGGGCATCTATCAAGGAAAAAATTCAAACAAAGAGATTTTTGATCCAAGGTCTCCATCCATATCACTCTCACTCATACGATATATTCCATTCCACCAATCCATGTTCACATATCCATCATCTCGCTCCATTGACGATGTCTTTCAATGTATCTTTGACAATGACCCCTTCATGTACTCTAGCTCGTTGGTCACCCAAGCTCCTTTTTGACTAAAGCCTGATGGCCCACGTAGTGTACATATTAGGGATCATACCATAGCCTCTTTCATCCACCACATCTATCATCCTTCATACTTTCCACTCATACCCCTCATCTCGATCGAGTCCTTTCAACTAGCATGGTCATCCAAATAGGATCAAGGTATCATCAAGGTAGTCTATGGATCTAGCATTTATCAATTCTATACCTAACTTTAGAGAGCTAGGAAAAAGTCCTGAAGAAAAAAAAAAGTAAAGAGAAAAATTTCATCCAATAGTGAAAACCACATCAATGGTGCTTTGGATAAGTACCATGGTGAAAACCTAGCAAATAGGCACCATGTGTAGTTAGTATTTGCTCTGTCTTCTACCATCACTCTATCTAGTCTTCCACCCTAATTCATACTAAGGCCTTTACTTTCCATCATCTCCCATTTAACATCCATTATCAGGACTTGTCATCCTTATCATGAATTCCAAATGGTTGATGTCTTGTGTCCTCTCCTCCACTTTCCTTCCATGATAAATCTTGTCCCATCCCATCCCTATTGGTTCATCTTATACCCAACTGGGATAATATCCTTGATCTACACTAGATTATGCACTTATCATTGGAGGTCACTATACTCAAAAAACCATAAAAATCATAAATGTCCTGAAAAAAGCCATAAAAATCATAAATGTCCTAAAAAAAGCCATAAAAATCATAAAATGTCCTGAGAAAAGCCATAAAAATCATAAAATGTCCTAAAAAAATCCCTAAAAATCATAAAATGTCTTTAAAAAATCCCTAAAAATCATAAAATTTTCTGAAAAAAGCAATAAAATCATAAAATGTCTTGAAAAAAGCCATAAAAATCATAAAATGTCTTGAAAAAATCCATAAAAATCATAAAACTTCAAAATTCAAAAAAAAGCAAAACATGTCAGAAAACCCAAAAACATTCAAATAACTTTCAAAAAATCCCAAAAATAGAGTCAAAGTTCATCATGTTAGTCTTTGTCATTGTTGAACTACGTTGCCTCTATTATTGAATGTAGGCAAGGCCATCTGTCGATGTGCCCCAGAGGCATCAGGTTAGTTTTTAGGTGTTTTTAAACAAATCATGATTCAGTCCTTTGTCATTCAAACAAAGTCAAGGGTCATGTCGAACTACAAAGTCTTTGCACATTGCTATGTAGGCAAGGGAATCTGTCGATGAGCCCCTGAGGCCCCCTAGGTTAGTGTTTTAGGGTTCGTCAATCAATTATATGAGAAAGATTTTGTTGCAAGGATGTACAGTTGGTATTGAGTTTGTGTTGTCTTTGATGATGCTTTGATTAGTTGCATTATGTTTTTATTAGTAAGCTACTAGTGTCAACCTCTAGCGTTGCTTTGATAAGCTTCTATTTATGGATGTATATGGTTGAGTTGTTATATTATAGTTGGTTTGGTGGTGATGAGGAAGTATTGAGGATGTTGATGATATGTTTTTGGTGCTTGGTTTCTAAGTACTTTTGAGAAAATTGAATAAAAAGAGGAAATAGTGTGTTGTAGTGTGTTCTGGGTCGAAGAGTAGTGTTCTAGTTTTGCTTTGCAGTTTTCCTAGGTTGAAGATCTACTTGTGTGGTTTGGATATGTTGATAAGAGGTGTTGTATCCAAAATTTGGTGTGTTGAATCGTTGTGCAAAGGATGGTTTGTTCACTAGTGTGCGAACTGTGTATTATAGAGGTGTCTAGGATAAATGTTCTTTCTCTTCATTTCTCCACAGAGTGGTTTTAGGTCTTATAGATCTGGAAGGGTGTTGATAGAGTGTGTATCTTTCTTTGGATGAATTTTTTCATGGTTTGGTTCCTCAAAAGCTAGTTTCCTGAGTTGTAGTGTATGGCAATGTTATTTGAGTGTACTGGGTGTGTACATTCTTCAATAATTTTTTTTTGCGAAGGGACTTGTTGGATTTTAGGATGTTTGTGGAATATTCTAGATCATGTTCAAGTGTTATGTGGTGTCTATGAGGTATCTTTAGATTTGAGGAAGCGTGTGCATAAGTGTTAATGGTGTTAATTTATGTTTGATTGACCTTGGGTGTTTAGACTACTTACAAAGTTTTTAGAAGCATGGTGTGACATGTATGAGTGGATTTATGTCCTAGCTAAGGTATGTTGTGGTACGCCTTCATTCATTTCCACCACAGAAATGTTTTGGTGCTAATCTAATTTGAATTTGCATGTTTGAGGTGCATAATCGATCTTGGAGAATATTTTCAAGGTTGAAGATGATATAAATAAGTGTTGAGTTGTTGAGGGATGTGAAGATAAATGAGTATGATGTGAGTGATGTGAATTGCAAAGTAGTAGGATTCAAATTTGAGAAGTGTAGTGCAAGATTTCATGTGTTAGATTACTAAATATAGTGAGAAAAAGGTGTCAATAATTCTTTAGATAGACTGCAAAAGTGTTGATGATGCTATGGTGTATTTTTCTATTTCTTTGAGATGGATTTCTCATTGTAACACTCTTCTCTATCTTATTTTCTATTCAAGCAGTGCGCCTTTCTTTCTTTGCTCAATGAGCCCTATTGTATTTGGTGTTGATATTACTTATATTGTGAGCCAATCCTCATAGAATTTTTTCCCCTCTTAGGTTTTCCACATAAATCTAGTGTTCCTTTGTGAATCATGTTGATGTATTTTAGTTTTTATTATTTTCTTTCATGAAAAATCATTCTAATAGAATAAGGGTTAATTGGATTAATGTGGATCTGAATATTTGTGAGGGTTTTGAAGTTTTAAGGTACAACTAATTCACCCCCTCTCTTAGTTGTTGTAGACATCTAAATTTGGACACTTAATTTATCCAAATTCATCCCCTTTCATCTTATTTTTGTTAATTAAGTAATACTGCTATTATTTAATTAATATCCTTAATTCTGTAAATCCCTAAGGTATTTAATTAATAATTATATACTTTACTCTCCTTAATCCTCCTTTCATCAAATAAATTAAATAAATATTACATTTATTTAATTCCTCACTTGTCATTTTCATCTAATCCTAATCCATTTCCTAATCTCTTCATTAAGGATGTGCACATGCCTGATCCTTGATTAGGATGTGTCACATCCTCCAACTTTTGCAAGTTGGCTTTTAATCCTAATTAACCCCTAATTATCCTCTAATTATTGATTAGTCAAACCTAATTAGTACATTGGTCAACTCTCTCCATCCCCCAAGGAATTTTTAATTCCTTTTTATTCCTCCTAGAATCCCCTTTTCCCATGCATCTTCTAGAATCTTTGACTTGTCACATCAAGTCACATGTGACAAACTCCCACCTTTTGGGAACATTGTCTTATCCACTAGATTCTTCCAATCATTGTGAATTTAAAATTCACTTTTATTCACCCAAGATTCTTCCCATCTCCCAATGTACTTGCAAGGTACTTGTACTTCCTCCACATCATGTACCTTTTGGCCACCTCACTTACACCTCATCTTCTCTTGGCCATTTCACCATCCACATGTCAAGATGTGAGGGCTTGTGGGTTCTCAACCCACCATAGCCCTTCATCTTGACCTTGTTGGATGAATCTTGACCGTTGAATTCTCTAGAGAATTCAAATTCTCCTATAAATACCCCCTCCTCAAGGGCATTTTGAACACTTTTGATTTGAGTAATATTATGCTACCAATTTTCATTCTCAAGCACTTGTTATCATTTAGCCATCCACTTTGATCATTTTTCACATTCAATCTTACATCTAGCTACATCACAAACCATCTAAGGAGCACACAAAATCATCTCAATCAAGGGCCAACCAAGGAGTCATCAACAGCAAGGAAGGTATAATCATTTACATCTTGTTTCATCTATTTTCCTTCTTGTTTTATCACTCTTTAGGCTAATCTTGAAGTGTCCTTAGTCTTTTATCACTTGCATTTTTAAGTTATTTTGCACATTAGAGTAGGGTAAAATTCCAAGGTACACAGCTATCTTATGCATTCAAAAGTTACATGTAATTGTTGAGTCATCATTCACTTGTTATTTAGCTCTCTTTCATTGACATTGCTATTGTGGAGGTGGAAACACCAACATGGGGTTTGACTAAGGCAAACCCCTACCCAACCCTTCCTCTCTCTTTGAATGTGTAAGTTTTAGATCTAAAGAATATTGGGAGAATCTTGAAGCTCAATTATTCATTGTTGAATTCAAACCCTACATCTTGACAACATATGGAAACTCTGCTATCTCAACTCTCAACGAAGATCCAATAATGTGACACTTGGGAAAAGAAAGCTCTGATATGGCTCTAGAGGACTGTGAAAATAGATTTCAGTCTTAGTCAAAAGGACACCATCACCTTGGATGACTTAGTCCTCCATTTTCAGCTCCAAATTTAGACCACAAGTGCATAAAACTCTACTCATTTTATTTTTGAAGTCTAAATTTGTTTGTGACTTTCTAGAATTACTATTTTTGCATTAAAGAATAGTAATTTGCAGCATTAGCCTAGTCAAATCATTGCATTTCATTCGAAAATCCATCCCAAGTTTTGTCAAGGGCTGGTTGATTCACCTTTTAGGTTCTAAGGTAGCCTTATACATTGTCCAAATTCATCAAACCTCCACCATCTCAACCCTCTAAATGAAATGATAAAAATAACCTTATAACCCTAGGGTCAAATCCTTAAGGGTTCTCCCCCTTTTTCTTTGTTTCGATTTTAAACATCCAAGGCATAAATAAAACATTATACATTTATAATGATGTATGGTACCAACATCAAAACATGTAATTAATGCTAAAACCCGAACAATTATAAATGATTATAATCCATCTCAAAAGAGAGGTCTACCTACAAATTATGTTAGAATTACATTATAAATACATATGGAGAGGACTTAAATGTCATTCCAACATCAAATTACATGAAATAGAACTATGTATAACAAAATAATGGAGAAAGAAGAAGATTTTGGCGCTGCTTTTCTCCTCGAAACTCCAAACCCCAATGATGATTTCCATGCCACCCTATTGTGTGAAAAAAATGAGGTTGAATCCCACCATGCTAGGAGATGGTGACATGGACTAAAAAAACTTTCACAAGACACATTGGGAGAAGGGTATACACTCACACCAACCATAGAGTAAACATTAAAACACCCATCATATTAGAAAAGTAAGAACAATCAATAACCACACAATGGTCCAAATCACATAACCCATTGGCATAAAAACAATGGAATATACAAACACTCAAATTATTCTCATTAACAAATAAAGGACACAAAAAAATCATAATATTAAAAGGATTAATTCATATGATCAACATATTCATTGAACTCAAAATGTGACACGTAACCAAATGCAAAATTTCTAGCCTTTTCAAAATTTCATGACATGTTTCCAGAACATCTATTATATAATTTCATGAAGTACCATCTTTTCAAAACATTCAAAAACATCCATTAACATGAAAAAAATTCAAATTTTATCAATATTTTCACAAGCCAATAACTAGGAAATTCTCAAAAACTCCATTGAAATTTCACCAAAAACTAAAGTTTTAAAAATAAAAAATTGAATGATACCCTTTTTGCATGTATGAGGTTGTTGTTATTAGTGTCAACAAGCCTATGTTGTCATTGATGATAGTAGTGCAGTGGTTGAGAAGAGATTATTTCTTTGATTCATTTCATTATGTTGTCATCAATTAAGTTGGTGATGTTAACCTTTGTTGTTGCTCTGATAAGCTTCTATTTATTGTTCAAATGTTGAGTATACTAAGAAAATTGATAAAATAAGGAAACATGGTATTGTAGAGGTGTTCTAATTTTTCTACGCATTTCTTTTGGGTTGAAGAAATGCTTATCTAGTTTAGATATGTTGGTTAGAGGTGTTCAAAGTTTCTATATCTAAAATTTTGGCTTTTGGATTGATGGATAAAGGAGGTTATTTTTACCAGCGTGTGAAGCGGTTTTGCAATGTTGTTTATAGAGGTTTTTGGGACAAATCTTCTTGCTCCTCATTTCTTCTAAGTTGTTCTTCAGGTCTTGTGATTCTGAAGGTAATTTGATGATGTTGATCTCTTGCTTGTGTCAAGAGAATTTGTGGTTTAGTACTCCAAAAGTTGGATTGTAGAGTTGTAGTGTTTGGCAGTGTAGTTTGAGTATACTAGGTGTGTACATTCTGATGGTGTGAGTTGTTACAAAGGAGTTGATAGATTTTAGGAGGATAGAGGAATAGTATATATCATGATGAAGTGTGGTATGTGGTTTTCAAGTCATTATTGGATTTGACTTGAAGCATGTAATTCAAATTTTAATGGTGTTTACATGGGTAACGACCGACCTGGTGCTTACACTACATTCAAAGATGTTTAAGCATTAATGAAGGTGTAGTGTGGCATGTGAGAGTTTATTTGGGTCCCAACTAATTTTTGTATTGGTCCACTTTTGTTCCTATCCACGGCAAGAATTTTGTGTTGACCTAATTTGAATTTGTGAAGTGCAAGAAGAGTGTAGCCAACTTGAAGATGCTTTTCAACTTGTGAATTGTATAAATGCAAGGTGAATTGATGTGAGATGGAGAGTTTAATAAATTTGGGTGTTATGATGTGAAATTAAGTGCAAAAGTGTGAATTGTAGTGTGAGCTATGATGCAAGATTACTGAATGCAGTGAGCTGAGGTATCTTGATCTCTTGAAGATTGCTAGTATTGATTGGATTTATTGTGGTGGAATCTTTGTTGCATTGAGATAATATTTTCCATGTAACATTCTATCTTCTTTATGAACTTTCTATTTTGACAATGAGCATAGGCTATGAGCCTTTTTGTAATGGCCTACCATCAAACCCCAAAGGAAAACACACTACATGGCTAATAACGGAACCAATTTTTTTAAAAATGAAATACACATTAGATTGCACAACATAAGATAACATGAACTCTAACCTATGTCCTCTAAGGTCCCATGACTGGACTACTAACACAACTATAAATAAGAACTAGAAGTATTTTATTAAACGTGATTTATCTAACAACAAAGAGTTCATTCAATCCATCACATTAAATGATCAAACAATATGAATTTCCATAACAAGTCATCAAATAAATAGCATTCAAGATCATTTCAAATAACTATCATATGTAAAATATATCACTTAACTTTTCCATTACAAAAGAGTTCGTTACTATCAGTTACATCATTACAAGGTTTACAACAATGCTTCCCTTAGATCAATTGGAAAGAATATACATCTGAAGTACAATAGGAGATACATTGATATAAAACCAAATCAATTACATAAAAGATAATCCAATCGAACAGGTACAGTAGTCCACAACATCATAAGCAATCACCATGCACATGAACAAGAAACAAGGAAACCCAATAGAGGAAAAAGCATGAATCTCTCAACCATGTGGAACCCTAAGGTCCACCCCCTGTGCTAGGAGATAACAAAAGGTCCCACTACCACAAATAGTCAAGAAGACCACAAGCTAGCATAACAAGGCTAAACATGGCTCCAACATGGCATTGCAACAACATTAACATCACATAGGTCTACATACATTACTTCTAGAGGCATACACACAATAGAAGGGGAAAACATAAGTAGGGAATGCAAGAATGCAAAATAGAAGAGTGTCATTGCATGGTGCTAGCATGGGTTACCTTGAAAATATCTCACTAGATGTTGGCCCCATAGGGTGACACATGTAGAACCAACATTCCTTTCATGAGGACAAGGAAGTTGATCTTTCCAACTAGGCCTTCTCAACCCATCCTTAGCCTAAACGAGTACTACATGCATGGGTGAGGCATCCAATTATCTTGTTTAATGTGATATCTACCCTTTCCCTTAATTCATTTTAGGTTATCACTAGATTAAGAAACTCTCAGATGGGTTACCCTAGACACCACTTTGGGCTCCGACCCCCATTGAGAGCCACTCCCCCTACTTGCATTCAATAGACTCTATACCACAAGCAAGGTAAAATAAACCATCTTGAAAACTAAACATAATCATAAAAATCAATATACAATGCAAGTCATGGACTTTCTTGCACTCACATAACATTGCCAAACCTCATTCAAAGTGAAACCAACAAAAGAACCTTATTCAAAAATATTCCAGTTAAGCCTCTAGAAGATGACCTTAACAAATTACACAATGACACCCTCTTTTATAAAATTATCAAAGCATCCCATTTTACAATAACCAACAAAAAAAAACAAGCAATCACTCTACTAATGCAACTTAAAATACATTGTTTCCACATTCCCTCTTACTCATACTTAGCCACTAAATTATCTCATTTAAATAAAAACTTCATTTATCTAAATATGATTTAATCAATCCCTTTTCGTTTCTATTTAAAATTTCTAATTAACTAATCACATTCTCAATTAATTACAAGACATGAACAATCTTTTAGTAAAATCATATTATATATTCAAGCATATATGCATATATCTATTTTAACAGAACACATTTTTTTCTAAACAACAAATCAAATTATAATTTGACAACTTACATATACATATATAAACATTCACACACACACACATGCACACACACACACATACACACACACACACACACACACACACACACACACACACACACACACACACATAACTGAATTCCAAGAGAAGTATACACTAACCGGAATGAAATGGAGTGCAATGTATCCAATATCAACCTAAAACATAGCTTTCAAATACCAACTAATATAAATGGAAGTATCAAATGCTACATCAACATATATGAATCGAATTTCCAACCCTAATGTATTTAATTGAATATCAATATTGTATTTCAGATATAATGCATATTCCCATCAATGTGAAAGGTTAAGACACAACAATTTCCTAGCATAAAGCATCACAACCATCGATATGAAAGTCGAAATGAAAATTGAAAATGAAAACAAATTGAAGCCTACAATGAGGAAAATAAATGCAGGGATAAGGGTGAAACTTCAATGACATCAATACTCACATATTAAATATGATTCGTAGGTTTAGACTATCCAAATCATGGTTTCTAAAATATTTGATATAAATTATAAAGCAGTTGGGTTAATCGTAGCGCCAAGTTTAATACTTATCCACTATGGAAATAAAAAATTGAAACTCCCAAGATTCTAATATGGTGCAAGGGAGAATACAAGGAAATTAGAAATTGACACAAAAGATATATAACTCATTTGAAGCCTTGAGAAAAAATTTAATAAGAATAGAGGCAATTCTAAGCTATCAAATTGTTTTACAGATACCATAGTAAACATGCAATGCATTTTTTAAGCCGAATACATTCCTGTACAAGTAGTGGCAGAATTCTTTTCATGGGTAGGGTTTCAAAACAATAAAAATTTAGAGATAAGGTGAAAATAGAAGGTAAATGAGTATGTAAGATTCAAAAGCAAAGAGGGGCACTGGTGCAGGAGCACCTAAGCAACAATTGATAGTTTCATTAGGTAAATAAGAAAACTAGAGGAATAATTTTGTTTTGTTTTCATAAGGTCATGTAGAACATTGTGTGGAGAGCTTAGAGGTGTTTTTGATCTTTGGAAAAGAGGTTGTCAAAAATTCAATAAGTTTAGAAGCTCATCTTGCTAAGTTGACAAAAGTTCCCAAAGGTTGAAAAACACAGTGGATTTTACAAGTTTCATCTTTAGGTCTTCTATATGTTTGAAAAAAGGAACTTAACTATTTTAGAAGCCTATTTAAGAGATGCTTCGACCATGGAGTAGGGTTAGAGGCACTAATATTGTAGTGACATTTTGTGACATTGAAAGAAACAACGTTTTGTGAGACATTTTCTGGTTTTTGCAACTAAATAGTGCTTTAATGGATTAAACTTGTTATTGCTTTGGTTGTGGAATGTAGTGTTGGTAGTTTACAAGTATTGTATAACATTAAATAGCTTCTTTGTTCAAATTTTAAGCAATTTTTGTAAATAGTTTCATTTTACCTTGTTGTTGGTCTGAACCAGACAAGTTTTAGGAAGTGGTGTGCTAGAGCACTTTCCCACTGTACAAACTATACGGCCCTTTGGGAACAATTCCTAGACACCATGCTTGTACATATGGTAGATTCTAGGGCTTGTGTGTTTGCAGGAGCGGCTAGCAATGTCTTGCCCTAGGCGAGCTAGGCAGAGTTCAGCTAGGGAAGATAAGGAGTGAAAGACTCATATTTTGCAGGGGTGTTAAGATTTTGAAGAAATTCTTTTTGGTGAATTCAGCTGATGGTCTTGGCAACGTCTGATGGTCAGGAGGAGGCTCCATCAGCCCATTTGGTGTGTGAAACCTTTGACAGTTTGAAATAGCCTGGGAAAGGCTAGTAAACCCTAGGTTTTGGCTATTTTTGTGTATGGGCAGTGTACAAGTAGTGCTGGTTCAAAACCCTAAAAATCTTCAAGGTGTGGACATGGGAAACACTAATCCCAAGCAAAGAACCTAGGTCTTTTGGTGGGTTTTGGAGTAACTTCCATTTTTCTCAGGTTAGGAGGCCTAATTAGGGCTCTAGGCTTGTAGCCTTTTCTAACCCTAGGAAAGGTATTGGTGGAAGCGATGGGGAATTGGAGTCTTGTGATTGTATAAGAACCCTAAATTGGTCACTTTGAAGCTTTTACAATGTTTTCACACCCCTGCAAGTACCTAATTGAGTGTTGAGGGTAATTGGCCTTTAGGGAAGAATAAAGTTCAAAGGTGAGGTAGTGGCAAAGCACCAAGATTGGCTTGGTAATATGAAAAATTATTGATAGTGGGGATGGCCTGAAGGACCAGGGGTTTCTATATCTGAAATAGGACCTAAAGGTTAAGGTGGGAGAGTCATCTAGGAGTTCTTGAGAATAAGGACCCAGGGCATGGGATAGTGAGTGTCTCATCCAACCCTGCCCTATCAAGCACATGAGTTCATGACTCCAAAATTCAATGGGTATCATCTCACAGAACTTGAAGATTGCAAAATTCACAAATTGGGTTTGCTGAAAAGGCTTCAGAAGCTTTCAAGTGAATGCATTCGAACTGAGAAATCATAGAGGGAGAGTAATGAAACCATAAAATACCCAGAAGAATTGGGGCTTCAAGAGGTACACAAATCAATTTACAAAAAAAGAGCTTCAAAAATTCCCAGATGATGCATTTGTTAATTATACAACTCAGAACTTAACAAGTAAATGTTTTGCTCCAAACATCACAATCATTCAATATTCATTTTCCAAAAAGAATTAGAATTGAGAAAAATAATGGAACGTGGTTTCTCTCACTTGACAAGGTAAATATTTGATGTTGAGCTCCCAAATCCCAACTTGCAGCTGCAAAAATCTTCAAAACCCCAAACAATCTCTGTAGAATCCCAATTCCAAAATCTCCAAAACTAGATGAAAGTCTCAAAAACAAGAAAATGTTCACTAGAAGCAAACAAAAACAAAATTAGTTCCTAGATTAAATTCCCATTCCCTTTTCTTTTGAAAAAATAACTAATTTATTAACTACTCTTGAGTGCATGTTGTTGCATGTAATCTTTTAATTTAATCATTTTTATTTATATTTTACATTCACTCCAACTATTTATCTCTTTATTTTTATATTTATTCAACTAGACATATTCTAGTTTATTTACACTTAATAATCACCTTTAATATTTTATATTTATTAACTTAAAATTCACATTATAATTTTATTTTGTTATAACTTATAATTATATAAAAATATATTTTTTAATTATCAAAAATACCTTTTAACATTTAACATAATAATTTTATTTTAATGCGGCAATTAATTAGAAACATTAATCGGCCAAATTTAAATCAAATGGACTAAATGCCAAGCAATAATTGACCATAAGGTAAAGTTGAAAAGAAAGACCACAAAAATACTGATAGACGAAAATAGCGATATAGAAAACACTCATAGGGTATGAAAATCAGATACTCATCCTCTCCAATGATGATGACTGAAATAGGGGACAAAGTGTTACCTTTGTTCAACAATTTCATTAGGTTTAAGGCTAGACTTTTCAATTCAAATGGAGTTAATGCTTGGTACCTACAACCTGTAACAAACAAAATGTTTGAGCATATACATAATCATACAATTAGGCACACCATGAAAGGAAATTCATAGCATCATAGGGCACACACAAGTGAGTGATGCGACACTATTCCCGTTCGCCAAAACACATCAAACACATAACCACATCCACACATATAACAATCAAAGTAAAATCAGTCATAGAATAATCACATGATAATCATAATATTATTAATCCACATAACCAATTAAATCCATATACTAGTCATAACATAAGCATAAAACACCAATAATAGGAGTATCATCAACTATCATCATAATAGTGAGTCCAACATCAATCAAAGTACCATAATGTCTCAATCCAAAATGAAACAACTATCAGTCTAATAGTGAACAAAGTGATGGGTACTACACACTTTGCAGATGCATGAATCCATGCATGAGCATGATCTCCTACCAATTCCTAACTAGATGCAATTGGCCTCACTCAATTTTCCCTTCAATTGCTCACCCAATCACCAAATCAAGAATTTTGGGAGAGGAGAGGATTTTTTCCCTCACAAATTTCTTCAAAAAAGTAAAAGATAACAAAAGAAAACCCCTTTTTTCCTATTTCAACCCTTTTCCTTCTGAAAAGAAAATAATAATAATAAAATTTTATTTCCAAATAATTGCATTAAATCCTTGATTTCACCCAAGCCCAATTAAAACATTTAAATACAATCCAATTTACTATTCCACATTTAATTTATGTTTTAAGCATATCTAAAACATGTTTCATATTACTTGCAAAATTTAGAGTTCAAATTAAATTAAATTAATATAACTCATTCTTCCATTTATCCATTCGAAACTCCCACCAATAATCCCTAAGTCTTGAAAATCAATTAAACTCATTTACTAATATCATTCAACCTATAATTCCACTATTAAATCTATATAAACATTTAAATAATTGAATTAAATTATGAAAATAGGAAATTTAACAAAACATCAACCACACATCCATGGGACATCCACAAAGAGGGTTACAATATCTGAAATCATAACAATGGCAGTATTCGGTTCAATATAGATTAAATAAGAAGGGTCTCACACTTGGATCGAGTATGAAAGGTAAGGAAAAATAATAAATGGCCAATGTGACATCTCCTTATAACCGTCATTGAGGTATACTCAAACTTGTGGAGCCAGGTGGAGAAATATCTAGCACCTATAACCACTCAACAGACATGTCAAGCGTACCTACTTCATACAAATAAGTAGCTTAAGCATAACATAAATGCCTCATGGAGTACAACATCATGTATATCATTTCATTTTATTTAAATGATAAATTTCATGATATTATTTAATTATAATATCTATATTAATGCATCTATTCATTAACCAAAGCATAGTAATAATCACTCAAGTAAGCCTGCATCATGCATGCATCCCAAGAAAACCACCAAATTTAAATAAATCCATCCCCTTTCAAGGTACTTGGCATCAAACCACACACACTTCAATGCCACTTACATCAAGCATAACAATAAAATAGCCATATAGGAGACAAAGAATTAGGACATAGAATAATAATATCAAAACATGATCATTTAACATTTGAGCATATATGAAATACAATTTTCCCACTAGCATCATATTCTAGGAATAGGTAGTTACTACAGGAGTAGTCACAATATTATACACACTAGGAGATATCTCTCTAAAAAAGGAAATAAAAAATAAAGAGGTCACCAGGACTACAAGAGTAATATATGATGGACACATCATAGATGTGACATAAATCACCAATCGGATGGTAAGATATGCAAATATGGGCATTACCTACAATGTTTACTACATGAATCACGAAGAATCTACAATAAAAACATCAGTTAATGTGGCATATTAGGTGATTGTTGAGAAAAATATTATTGACCCTTGTGAAGTATTACAAGAATAACTTCTTCATAATGTGTAGAAAACCAAGCAATCCCATTATCAGTTCAAGTATGGGACCTTAATCATATGTATCACATTTTATTTCTTAAGCCCATTACTCCCATTTTTGAGTAAAATTTTGGAAACAACTAGGCTAATTGCCACACATATTAATAACCATGTCAAGAACTTCAAATATGCCACTTATTTTATTACAATATATTGGGGGTTTTCAAACCCATACAAAAAACCTATAGGATAGATAGCACCTATCATATGATGTACTAAGAAGATATATAAAGGATATTACCTTCTTATGGATAAATATTATACATTAATGGAGGGTGCAAAACCCCCCACATCTTAGATAACCCAAATTCCATAGAAAGTTAGTGATATAGAATAAATTTCTACACAAAAAAATTACTTAGCTACTAAAAGATCTCAATGTGGAGATGTTCACTGCATATCTAGAATATACAGATAATTTAGAAAATAAGAAAGCTAAATAATAAGTAGAAAAATATAGAGAAAAAATAAAAGAAAAATGAGAATTTGCAAAAGAGGAATAAGAGGACAAAGAACCTCTACTTCATGGAATTCAGGGAGGATTTTTGTAGGAACATATCCTATTGTATATGCTTAGTCTAGAGGAAGAAAGGGAAATGATATAAGAAAATTTTTAATTGCACAATTGCAAAGGGAGTCATTAGTTTAAGAAGCCCCAAAAGAACTCTTGTAAATTAGCAGAAAATGTGAAAAGAAAAGAAAGAAGTAGATAGAACAACCATAGACACTTCTAGACAAGAATAGTCTATATAGTGCTCTTCATATAAGGATTTTTAGACCAAACACTAATAGTCTGTAAATAAATGAGTATACCAAATAGATCTATATTTGAAGAAACCATCATTTGATACATTAATTCTTTTTCCAAAATGTTAAGAATGTGATAGATAAGTTCCCACAATCACTAGGTAATTTCCAACACTAGAAATGGGAGCAAGCTACCCAAGAAGAAGAAAAACTATTTAAAATAAGAAGAAATTATAGAGATTAGGCCTTTCACCACCATTGAAAAAGGAAAAACTTTCCCAAACACAAGCAAGGGAACTTTGGACAAAAATATGGAAAAATAATGCTAAGGAAACCAAGGATTACCAAACTCTTCGAAGAAAAGATCAAAGAGGCTACTAAACAGGCCTATACATAGGTACGAAAAGAAGAGGTGAAAAAATTAGGAGGTCCTATCATATCCCTCCAAAGACACAAACCCTTTTATGGATCAAAACATACTTATAGAATCCCCACAATCTATGGATTATCCATCCACTTCTATTGCAACCTCTTCAATGCAGTCCATTAAGGACTTCTTGGCACAAAAAAAGTGAATCCAACTTGTAGTCACTTTATAACTTCTCCAGCTTCCATTGGTTGGATCTAAAGTAGAAATTACTAATATCCCTCCCCTATAAAACTTTCAAATTTGGGAAATATTTCATCAAATCATGAAAGAAGATATTTTGAAGAAATATATAGATAGCAAAAACATTTAGAGGGAGTAATAAGCAACATTTAGAACAAGTTACCATAGTTACAAGGGGAACCATTACAACCTTTGATGGTAAAAGTCAAAATATTAATATATAGGCTCATTAAAGATATGTAGCAACACATATCAAACCTCTAACACACTAGCACTACAAAGCTTCAAAGTGATAATATGGATGCAAAATGAAAGCAATGTTCAACTACTCACACTGCATTAGAATCCCATATAAGCACCCTAAATAATACAAAAAGTGACATCAACAGACTTTACCAATTTTGTCTCCAATGACCTAACCTATAAAATAACATCAAGGGGCAAATAAATCAAATTCAACAAAAAATTATTCAAGTGCGAACATCCTCTAATGATATGAAATATATACATGGTAAGATAAGATCATAAATGGAAACTCTTTATTCATAATTGAAATAGTGGCAGGGTTATAGGGAGTAGATAAATAACCTTTTTAAACAAATCAAAGAGGTTGTAAGCCTATGGTTAGCACATATAAGAAGGATCATAAGGGATGCAAAAATTTTAGCACAAAAAATCCAAATTGCTACCAATTTTCTAGAAGTAGAAAGACTATTAAAAAAAATAAACAAACATCACCATCTATTTTAGCAGGCCAAAGTTTAGTGGGATAGCACCTTCACTAATCTCAAGGAAAATTTTAAAAATATACTCCTACAGAATTAATGTGATGTAAATATCTTGAGGAAAAAAAGTTTTGAAAGGAGGGATGTTGTTGGTAGGATAAATAGTAGTGTAAGGGATCAAATAGAAATACAATCCAATAGATCCTATTGTAAACCACCATAAAGAGATTCTTGAGCTCAAGGTTGACAAGTCAGTTATGAAGACACATCTCGCTAGGAAGATATATGTATAGTAAGAAAAGGACTAGAGGAACATATGAAGTAATGATGGGAATGCAATATGATATGATGTATAAATATATCTAATGGAATGATATAAATGAAATATAGGTATATAAATATATGAGAATTAATCAATGGTTATTTATGATATTATGGTTTGTCAATTAATTTCTATTTATTAGTTATTTGGATACCTTGTCTGACTCCATAGTATAGAATAATCTCTATTCAATCTCCTACTACTAAGTCTAGGGTATGAATACAACACATAGAGAATACTTGGGGCATATAACTCTAGTTCATGATCTCCCAATTTTCTTGCTAAAACCATTTAAGACCAATGTTAAGAAAAAAATGAATATCAAAAGTGGGAAGTTGATTTTCATAAGGACTTGGGACTAGGTCCAAAATTACTTAGGACTATTGATGATGCGTGAACTAGAAGAACTTGGGACATGTCCATAAGTCCCCAAGAACCTTAAAAACCTACAAAATATAGAAAATACAAAATCTAGCATACCTAACCTATTCAAACTTGAATTTTATTAATTATAGATGATATACAAAAAATACCCATAAAATACATCAAACAAGAAAAAATGAATAAAAATATAATAACTAAAAGGAAACCAAAATATAACACAAAAAAATAGAAAAACATGTTGTTAGACATCCTATTGGGGAATATAAAATCTCACGATCAAAGCCTAAGGAGTTGAATGTTTTTTTAGTGGCCTCTATGAAATCTTACACTTCCTCTTCTCAAACATCTAATCTCACCTTCACAAATCCTAACAACAATAATGATTCATATGATGCTACATTCTCAAGTACATATTTTGGTGATGATTGGGGTTTGTTAGATTTTACACCCTCCCATATCAAAGAGTACAAAATATCACAATCTAAACCTAAGGAATATTTTGTTTTGTTTGCACAATCTATCCCTCCTAAGAAAATAAAATCTATTATTTCAACTTCTTAAACTTCAATAAATTCCCAATCATCATCCTTCCATAATAATGTGCCAGTATTCTAACACTTTTTTTAGTGATGATGGGAGTTCTTTATCTTTCATTCCCTGTGTATTGGTTAAATCTAAGAATAAACATAATTGTCATAATATCTCAACAATAAGAAAAGATCCACATTATTGTAAAAGAGTTGATCCTCCTCATGTCAATATTTTTACTCCTTAACCAATTGATCATACTTCTCATTCATAAAAGACTAGTAAGGTGGTTTCTTCTTCTCCATTTGAGCTAGAGACATGTTATAGGACTAGCTTCAAAATTCCCTCTAAACTTGGATATAATGAGAACATGGGACAAGGAGTTAAAGTTATTGTAAAGCTTACATCACACCTTTCTAAAAGGGTTTTAGGTTTCCAAATTCCTCCATCTACACCCCTTCCTCCATTATTTATGTCTTCCTCTTGGGAGCGATAAAATATTTCTTCACAAGAGAAAGGATTGATTCCTAGTCATTATCCCATATCTAACCAAGAGAATATTATTTTGAGTCTTATAAAAGCCCACTTGATTACTCTCCCTCCTCCAACACATAAGAAATTTCATAAACAAAATCATACAAATAATTATTTTATTTATATCATCGAGTGAATGGATATTCCACCAGTGAATGCCAAGCCTTGATCTATAAAATACAATTTGATTCTGGTGCTATCACTCTCCCATGTGTTGATGCACCTATTGATTCTAAAAGATAAAATTTCTCCTATTTAATTTATCCTTATTATGTGTCATTTTAGCTTTTCATGTTTTCTCATTTCCATTCATGATGGTACAATCTTATGTGCAACCATATTTCATCTATAGTAGAAAGACAATAGTCTCTAGCATGGTTTTCCTTGCCTATAAATTGTTGAAGTTGATGATTAAACTACGCAACACCCAAAAATCACCTACAAGCAATTATCCTATCACAGAAGAAGGATCAAAGCAATTTATTTTCTAAGCAACCAAGAGAGAAAATATTGAATCTAAAAGAGAACTGATATGTGAAGTGTATTAACCTGAATGGTTCTGAATTGAATTATTATAATGAATGTGAAAGCTTTATAAAAGCATGCAAAAGAAAATCCTAGATGAGGATTTGACTAGATAGAAACAAAATTTCTAATCTCATTCAATGAGACAACTTTTCCTATATTTAATTCAAAAATATAATGAAAAAAATTTCCTAAGTTTAGCTTAGGTGAACTAAAGTAATAAAGGACTTGGTGTGTGGTTTCACAACATGCCCCAAGACTGTAAAGTTTGGGGATCAAATTGAAAAACTAATGCTTATGGCAAGTGCTGGATAGTTGAGGAGATCACCAGAAGGTTAAATTCAAAAGATTTTTTTTAGTACTTCATGATTCAAGGGTACCGAGTACCTTAAAATGGGTACCAAGAAGCCAAAAGTGTAAAATGAAAATGCAAGGTTTTGGGAATAATGTTTTGGTGTAGGCCCAAAGGTGTTGGCAATACAAGGATAGAAAACTAGGAGGGGGGGTGAATCAGTTGTCACATAAATTCAAAACTTATTCAACTTATTAACCTTATTCTTAGATGTGATAATTAACCATGAAAAACATAAATCATCAACACATCAGAAACACACATAAGACCAATATTTTTTACGTGGAAACCCTGTTAGGGGAAAGACCACGGTGGAGGTCAGTCCACAAGATCATACCTTGTTAAAAGTATAATGAAAATGAAATATGGGGAATGCACATGCATTTAGGCACACTACCAAGAGCTCACTGCTCAATTACAAAGGAAGACACACTATCTTACAAAGAGATTCAGATTATAGCCATCTGGATTTTGAACTAAGAAAATAACATCTACAAATTCCTGATTATAGTTCCATTTAAGCACATGGACACTTCTCCACTCTTCTTCACTCTTCTTCACACTCGACTCTGCATTTGAATGATTTCAAAAATTATTCATACACACACACATTCGACATACATCAAATGAAATGAACAATCGCTTTTATATATCCACAACAAGAAATTTCATTGCTACAAGTCGGCCACAAAGAAATAATAAAATGAATATAAATTGTCGACCCAAAATATTAAAAATTATCAATGTGAATCAACCAAGGTTGGCCACAACTTAGTGAGGATCCAAAACAAAATATTCAACATGAAAAAAATTCAATTAATTTATCGTCGAAGATCCACAACACGCTACAGACACTATGTCGGCCAAGAACAAGAAAAACTTGAACAAGCAAGAGAAAATCTCAGATGATGAGCACAAAGATCAATGTGGATGTGCAAAAAAGATAGAGCATGATCTAGAAACATCCATAAGAATCATGAAACACAAGAGAAGCATCCACAACAACTAAACTAACTAAAATAGCATAATCTTCAATTAGGAACACAAACTAAAGAAACAAAAAAATTGTTAGAATGAAAATATTCATAACTAGATAAAATCTTCATGCGGATCTCTGAAAATTGACGTGTATAAAATAGATACACTCAGCAACAAACCCTTTATTCCACAACCTCTAATCAACAATGTACAAAAATAATTAGCTACACTGAACTTCACTTCACCATTGACAACCTGCAACTCATTTATTTACAATTTTCTCAATATCCTCAACATATGAAACTTCAAATACATTAATGCTAATAGTGTTGACATCAATGAAAACCACATATTGGAAACACAACCACAACATCCAACAATCTCCCCCTTTGGCATTGATGGAAACACATGATGTGAAAAACACCATCAACGCAACTAAGTCTTACGTAGATTCTGACTCATCTTCTTCTCAACACTTTCACATAATATTTCTCCCCATAAGGCTCTTCTCCCAAGTTAATCACAAGTTTTTCACATGACTCTTCTCCCCCTTTTAAATCAATGACAAAGATCTCTAAGCTCTGAACCATCTGACTACTCCCCCTGAGTAGCAGCCACCACAACATCAATCTAAAACAAGATATGATTATGAAATGCAAGGACTGATGCAATGCAATGCATCCTTAGTTCTGATTAGGAGGGGTAATCACCCCTAACTTACCTCTGAGATAGTTAAAAGTATCCTTAGGCAATGGCTTGGTAAAGATGTCTGCAATCTGCTCCTTAGTGGGCACATACTCCAGTCTAACTTCCTTTTCACTTACCTTCTCCCTCAAAAAGTGAAACTTGATAGATATATGCTTTTTTTTTAATGCAACACCGGATTCTTGGAAATGTTAATAGCACTTGAGTTATTGTAGAATATAGCAATAGGCTTATCATATACAACTCTAATATCCTTCAACATCTATTTCATCCACAATACTTGAGTATAATTATTAGCAACAACAATGTATTCGGCCTCTGTAGTAGACAAGGAAATTGCATTTTGCTTATTGCTTAACCATGAAATTAGCTTCTTACCCAAGAAAAATGCTCCACCACTAGTAATTTTTCTGTCATTCACATCTCTTGCCTAGTCAGCATTAGTAAAGGCACTCAAAGTAAGATCATCATCTTTAGGATACCATAGGCCAAGATTAGCAGTTCCCTTCAAGTATCTAAAAATTCTCTTCATAGCAGTCACATGAGATTCCTTTGGATTAGCTTGAAATATTGCAACAATACATACAACATTCATGATATTAGGTCTAGTTTGAGTTAAATACAACAATCCACCAATCATTGATCTGTATCTTGTCTAATTTTCTTTCAAAAAATCATCTTTTGTTGTCAACTTGCATCCGGTCACCATGGGTGTACCAACTGGCTTTGAATCTTCCATACCGAACTTCTTCAACAATTCCTTCACATACTTAGACTGAGATTTAAAATCCATTTATCTAACTGAGTAATTTGCAATCCAAAAAATAATTTCATGTCACCAATCATAGACATCTCAAATTCATTTTTCATCTCATTGGAAAATTTCATGCACAAAGTATCATCTCCTCCAAAAATGATATCATCAATAAAGACTTCAACAATCAAATCTTTATTATGATCAACCTTGAAATATAGATTAATATCAAGAGTACCTTTGTTAAATCCAAGCTTCAGCAAATACTCATCCAATCTTGCATACCATGCTCTAGGGGCTTGCTTGAGTCCATACAATGCTTTCTTCAACCGACATACCATATCTTCCTTATTAGTAAACTAGAATCCATCAGGTTGCTCAACATACACTTCTTCCAATTCACCATTTAGAAAAGTTGATTTTACATCCATCTAATAGATTTTATAGTTCTTGTGAGTAGCATAGGAAAGAAATAATATTATAGTTTCAATTCTAGCAATAGGGGAAAAAGTCTCTTCAAAATCAATTCCTTCCATCTATAAATATCCATTACATACCAGTTTTGCTTTGTTTCTAATCACTTCACCTTGCTCATTCAGTTTGTTTCTAAAGACCCATTTGGTTCCAGTTACATTCTTGTCCTTAGGTCTGGGAACAAGAATCCATGTATCATTTTTCTCAATCTTTTTTAACTCTTATTTCATTGCTTCAACCTAATGCTCATCTTTACATGCTTCATTCACACTAGTAGGCTTAGTCTTTGATATCAAGCAATACTCTTCTACAATCTTTCTCCTAGTTTGGACACCTTTGTTCTTATCACCTATAATTTGATCTTCTGATTGATTTAATCTTACATACCTCAGAGTCTTCTTAGGATGTTCTTTAGCTTTAGGTTCTTCTAATCTCTTTTCTGCTCTTTCACCAATTTCCCCTTCTTCATTTTCTTGATTTTCCAGATTGATTTGCACTTGATTTATAGTCTGAACTTGCTTTCCTTGGTTTTTACTATCATCCTGATCATCAGAGTCATATCCATAGGTTTTGGATAGTGTACCCGAGTCTTCATCAACCCTAACATTTGCACTTTCAACCATTTTCTTTAATATTTTATTGTAATACCATTAGGCCTTACTTTTAGTAGAATAACCCAAAAAGATACCTTCATCACTTCTAGCATAAAACTTTCCTAAGTCTTCATCTCACTTAATATAACATCTGCTTCCAAATATCTTGAAGTATTTAACAATAGGCTTTTGACGAGTCCATAGCTCAAAAGGGGTCTTACCAATATCACCTTTGATTCTTACCCAGTTGAATGTGTACATAGTAGTACTCACAACTTCTCTCCAATAGATATGAGGAACATTTCCTTCTAGCATCATAGTTCTAGCAACATCTTTAATTATTTTGTTCTTTCTTTCCACAACTCCATTTTATTGAGGGGTCTACGGTGTAGATAATTGTCTCTTTATTCCATGTTCTTCACAAAAAGAATTAAATTTACTGGACGTGAATTCACCACCTCTACCTGATCTCAGACATTTAATCTTCAAACTTGTCTTTGTCTCAACCATAGCTTTAAAGATTTTGAACTTTTCAAGTGCTTCAAATTTCTCCCTTAAGAAAGTAACCCATACCATTCTAGAATAATCATCAATGAGCAACAGGAAATACCTGTAACCTTGTAAACTTATGACCATAGAGAGACCACACAAATCAATATGCATAAGCTCTAACAATTCATTTGAGAAATGCTTTTTACTCTGAAATGAAATCTTTGTGTGCTTTCCCAATTGACATTCCTCGCATATTGCATTAGTAGGTTTCACCAACTTAGGTAGATCTCTCATAGCGTTAGTGGAACTTATTTTGACAACATTATCAAAGTTAACATGACAAAACCTCCTATGCCATAACCAAATTTCATCAACTTGAGCAATCAAACAACTTTTACTAGTAGCATTCAAGTGAAAGATATTACCTTTTGTTTTTGTACCTAATGCAATTTCATTTCTGGAACTCAATATTCTGCACTTTCCATCCTTGAACTGAAGATTGTATCCCTTATCAACCATTTGACTAACACTCAAAAGATTATGCTTCAAGCCTTCCACATATAGAACATCATCAATATTATGCTTACCATCAAGAGAAATGCAACCTCTTCCACAGATCACACTAGTTATATTATCACCAAATCTCACAACACCACCATCATAATTTTCCAAGCTTACAAACTTACTTTTGTCTCCTCATATGATGTGAACATCCACTGTCAATTACCCATTCATCTTTCTCTTCAACTCGAGCAGCTAGGGCTTTCTCCACATTTGTACAACCAACATATTTAGTTTATAGAATATTATTTTCTTTGATAGCAATAAATACCCATTCATCATCACTTCTATTTCCTTTATCAAATTCATCATCTGTCACGCCTTCATTAGTAGCATAGTAACACTTTTTTTGAAATCTAGGTTTGTTATGTCTTGGTTTAGCAGCTCTTTCTAGACACCTTGATGCTAAATGACCTATCTTATTGCAAGAAAAACATTTAAGAGGAAATTTTCCTTCATACTTACCTTTTCCTCTCAGTACTCTTTTGACAATAAGTGCTTCCATATCTTCTAGCACTCTTTCTTTTTCTTCAATTTGTTTAATTTCATCCTCATACTTGAATGTCTTCCTAGATAAAATTTCACCCGGATCATATCTCTATCTCTTTCAGAAGTAGTATCCTTAAACATAGATTCAACCTTAGGAAGGATATCACCAAATTCACTCAACTCAAAAGCAGCCAGCTTACCAATGTATCTCTAGTTATGTTTGTTATAGTCCGGAGCTCTTCAATAGCAGTAACTTTGACTTTGTAAGAATCAGGTAGGGATCTAACACTTTAGTAACAATCTCATATTCATCTATCTTTCCACCAGCACATCTAATACCACACACAAGTTCATTCACTCTTTGCATAAAAGTATTAATGTTCTCATCATCACCCATTCTCAACCTTTCATATTTTCCTTTGAAACTTTGCAACTTAGAAATCTTCACATTAGCATCACCTTCATACAATGTTTCCAACTTTTTCCAAATCTCATGAGCAATCTTCAGATCCATAACATTTTTCATCTCAGAATCATTCAAAGCACTCAACAAAGCTTCCTTAGCCTGGATATTATACTCAACATATGTACTATTTGGTGGAATAACATACCTATTACTTGTAATTCTCTAGTAGGGTTCACCAATGTATCTTAGATGGCACTCCATTCAATTCTTCCACAAAGAATAATTTTTTCCATCAAATCTTAGATTATGCTTCTTGTAACTTGCCATCGCGAATCACCTTAGGTTGTTAAACTTCTTCCAAGGAACCTTCTCTAATACCAATTGTTGGCAATACAAGGGCAAGAAACTGAGAGGGGGGGTGAATCAGTTGTCACAGAAATTCAAAACTTATTCAACTTATTAACCTTATTCTCATATTTGATAATTAACCATGAAAACATAAATCATCAACACATTAGAAACACACATAACACCAAGATTTTTAACGTGGAAACCCTGTTAGGGGAAAAACCACAGTGGAGGTCAGTCCACAAGATTATACCCTGTTAAAAGTATAATGAAAAATAAATATGGGGAATGCACATGCATTCAGGCACAATACCTAGATCTCACTACTCAATTATAAAGGAAGACACACTGTCTTACAAAGAGATTCAGATTACAACCATCCAGATTTTGAACTGAGAAAATAGCATCTACAAATGCCTGATTATAGTTCCAATTAAGCACATGAACACTTCTCCACTCTTCTTCACTCTTCTTCATACTCTGCTCTACCTTTGAATGATTTAGAACATTATTTGTGCATGCACAAATTTGACATGTACATCAAATGAAATGAATAATCACTTTTATATATCCACAACAAGAAATTTCATCGCTACAAGTTGGCCACAAAAAAATAATAAAATGAATATAAACTGTCGGCCCAAAAAATTAAAGATTATCAATGCGAATCAACCAAGGTCAGACACAACTTAGTGAGGACCCAAAATAGCATCTTCAACATGAAAACACTTCAATTAATTTCTCCTCGAACATCCACAACATGCTACAAACACTATGTCGGCCAAGAACAAGAAAAACTTGAACACGCAAGAGAAAATATCAGATCATGAGCACAACGATCAATGTGGATATGCAACAAAGATAGAGCATGATCTAGAAATATCCACAAGCATCATGAATCACAAGAGAAGCATTTGCAAGAACTGAACTAACTGAAATCGCATCATCTTCAATCAGGAACACTAACTGAAGAAACAGAAAAACTGTCAAAATGAAAATCTTCATAACTCGATTAAATCTTCATGCAGATCTCTGAAACTCGACATGGATAAACTAGATACACTCAGTAAAAAACCATTTAGTCCAAAAATTCTGATAAAAAAATACATAAATAACCACCAGTATGTTGGCTACAATGAACTTCACTTCACCATTGACAACTTGCAACTCATTTATTTACAATTTTCTCAATATCAATGACATATAGAACTTCAAATACATTAATGCTAATAGTGTTGACATCAATGACAACCACATATTAGCAACATAGCCAAAAAATCCAACAAAAGGCTTGATAAAATGGAAGTGTCGATAAAATAAAAGGTCTTGGAAAATTTGTTGGTAAAAGTTGAAGTGTCAGGAACTGGGTAACAATGTTAAGTTTAAAGTTAAATGTTTAATGTTGACCGAAGGTCCGATATCCCGACTTAAATAAAATAATTACGTGAGAATATGGTGTTTTAAAAGCATGATATTTATGATGTTTAAAAATGATTATTAATGATTTTTGTTTTCATGAGAGTTTTATGAATGTTTTAAAAGGGATTTAATGTGTGGAATTTGTACTTGTAGGAGAAGCATATTGTAATGCAACATTCAGGAAAATTTGGATCATGGATAAAATCATATCCAAATCGGGTGATGCATTATGGGAAGTTATATACGAAGGAGCTTGAGTTCATCAGAATATTAGGGATCTTGGTATTACGAATGAGGTGAAAGAAAGCACCAACCTCTAGTGTGACCCATTCCTAAGAGTAGAAAGCCTGAGGCAGAACCAGGATGTAGGAACATGATGACAAAGCAATCGTTTTGAATATATGGGAAAGTTCCTACCTACTATCTGAATTTAAGTTATTATCTTCACGATAATAAGAAGATAAGAGACCCGAAGGATATTAACATGCTAAGGAAGGTTGACATTCGTTGACTTTGTTAGCAATTCTCTTGCCAATTGTCATATTCCATGTACCTTGTTATGATTCATCCCTTGGATTTCCTCTCATGTATTTGTCTTATCTTTCTTGTGTTTTGTTCCTATAAAAGACTGAAAGATGACTCATTTTAAGTTAAGTTCACAATTTGAGGGTGAAAAAAGAGAAAAATATTCTCTAAGTTTTGTTCTTTTTTCTTGTTTTCTAAATCATTTTGCATTAAAAACTTGTATGCACATAGAATCGATCAATATCAAAGCTAATTTCAAAGCTACCGATTGTTATCTTTTGTAGTTGGTTATTTATTCAACTAGACAAGACTATATGTTGTCATTTAAGGGTGGATATAGAACCAACTCGGTGTCCAAATAAACCTCACCTTTCTTTAAAATCTTGCATCATTCTATGCCTAGCCATGAAGTAATTTGGTGAAGTATAGAGTGGTTTTCTTTGATTTGGTTAATTCTTGGGGCATGCATGGATAATACTTGGGAGCTCTTTTACTTTTCCAGTATTTTTTAATGCTTTGTTTTATATTAGATGTTTAAATTTCAGAAAATGTTCCAAAAAATAGATGAATGAATGGAAATTTTATTGCAAATCTTTTGTTTCCATTGTATTGTTGAATGCTTAAAGCTAAATCTACTTAAGTGATAACAAAGTTGTTTCAAATTCATGAAATATTAGTACATATTTGTTGATTTTATGAAATTGTCTGATGACCAGCCCAAGAATATCTTTCACTGAACCTTATGATTCCTTGTAGAATAAAAAATTATCATTTACCCCTCATGATTAGCAACATTGTTAGAATGAACCCTAATGCAAAGCTAGTATGGTCAACACTTGACTTAAATGAGCCTTGGGATTAAGCTGAGTGAACCTGAAGATTTAGGTTGTCCTGGTTCAGTCTTTCAAGTAAAGATAGGTTCCTATGATCTGTTTGTGAGGATTTATTTGCACTATTGGTGTGTGACAAATATTGTGATCAACATGACTTAATTGTTAATTAATGAATAATTAATTATCAAGTTATTATCTTGATAACTCTAACACCCCCCCTTAAGATCAACTTAGGGAGAAGCTATAAAACCCTCATGTAGAATGCAATGATGGATTCATGGATGGGTCTTGGGTACAAGTCCTGACAAGGTACCCATGTAAAAATAAGTGAAGCTCTCATAACTAGATAAAAGGAGAAAACATCATGGGAAAAAATCTTCTCCAAAAGAGAGAAAAAGAAATGACTACACTAGTGAAAGAAGGATAGAAGGAGGACTCAAAGTGACCCCCCAATGACTTCTTTTTTCATAAAATTATAATAGATTTCCCCTCAATAGGAGAGAGAAAAAGATGATATGAGTCCCCCCATAAAGAAAGAGATTTTTTGCTAATGATGAATGCCTAAAGAAAAAATATGATCCACTACCTGCAAACAACATTTCTACCCTTGGGAAGAAACAGATCCACTGATGATTAGAGAAGCCAACCCAAAAGAATGGGTGATTCTAGAATCCAAATCCAAATGATGTTTTCCTTTGAAAAGTGCTCATGTATCCACATGTCAAAAAGTGATGATGTTGATCCGATATCCTATGAAAAATGATGTAGAACAAGTTGTAAAGGCGATGAAGATGGTGGGCCAATAGTGTTGATGTGGCTGTCAAAAAAGAGATGTATGAATCCCAAGTAGCTATGTTTGGAAGATGTATGATGTCCTATTGCATTGAATCAAGAGGGGCCAAAGATGTGGCAATGTCAAACTGATTAGGAACAATAGAGGATGATGATGTAGTCTAAATTTATAGAGTGGGAACATGAAGGAAAGTCTCTGAACTATCAAAAAATGCAAGACATGTGATATAATCAAGCTCCTCTAAAGTATCATCATCAAAGGGTATGGAATATGTATCTATAAGAGGGATGAGACAATCTACAAGAGGATCCTATGGGTATGGAGAGATATGAGGGTCTCCATGAATCTTGCAAAGTGGTGTCTAAAGTGTGTGGGGACATTCAATGTTTGATATAGCACACATAGTGTCAAGATCAACATTAGAACATATAACCCCTACAATATGATCTCTGATGATGCCCCAAGCTGATAAAATCCCTAGTGTTTCTGGTGTAGGTATGATTCCATAAAAATAAGGAAAATTATCAAGCCACCTAGGATGTATTAGGATGCCATTTCACTAAGACTCATAGTTATCCTTGCTAGGTTGATCATAGAAGGATGAACATAAAAACCCATGATACTCACTCAAATGAAAAAATCAGAGACTAATAACTTCAGTATTGATAAAGCAGATCAAATGGTATCATCCTATGAAAAAAAATCCTTTCCAAGTGCCAAGACATCCAAGTAATGAAGCAAAATGTGAAAAAAATAAATTGAATAAAATGTATCTGGGGTAGATTCTAGAAAAAAGTATATGAATAGATTTGTAGAGCTCTAAAATACCTTTCCAATGCCGCTTGAATTACAAAAATTAGAGATGCATCAGGAAAAAATTTGTGAGCTCGAAAGCATAAAATGAAGATCTAAATTTAAATGAGAACAACAAAAACTAGTAGCAAAAAATGATACTGAGACCTACACCACTACAAGTACTTGGAACCAACTTTTCATTGATATCTTGTTTCTCCAATATCAAAACCATATTCCCAAGTTACACCAAAAATAAAAAATAGCTACTTTAGGGCATATATGACCTAGGAGGGGGGGCTTGAGTGGTCATCTATATAGTTTTGTACTACTGTTGTTAGCGTGATGTCATGCTGACATCAATATAATATGCTTATAATATTCTCTTTTGTCTAAAAAAAATGCCAGTCCCTGTGAATTTTTTTTGTCTACTTGAAAAGGTTAGCCGATGGAATATACTAGAAGAAGCTTTAAGATTCTATGTCCATTGGGAATTCCACTGAGGTGAAGAAAAAAAACATTAGTTTTTAAAGATTTTGATGGAATATTTGAAGATGTCATTGGTTTAAAAGGGTGTTAGGGTATGTGTAGGATCATGATGGGCCAAAAAGTGGCGATATGATGGGTATGTGGTTGACGACTTTTTTTATACCCAAAATTGATGAAATGAAAAGGGTTTTTAAAGGAGATTAAAAAACATCTATAACTTTCAAATAGTATCACATTTTTTGAATCTGAAAGATGCATCACATTTTATGCTTAACATACTATAGGATTAAAAAAAATGAATTTCATGAAGTTTTGACGAAGTTAAGGTGGTTAGACATACGGGTTTTTATATTTTTTAAAAGTTGTAATAAAAAATTCATCATTAATTATTTACTTGGAAATAAATTACAAAAATAATATGCATCACATCGAGACATGAGTCCTCTACTTATATCTAAAATATTATAAAAAAATTATCATTTTGTTATGGTTAGGGTGGTCCAGACACCTACTTCTTATTTTTCCCGAAATTTAAGTACTACTGCATTGAATTTCAAATTTTCACCAAATAGGATTTTTTTTTTCTAAATAAACCTTGTATTTTAGAAACTACATTCAATTTGCTACAGATTCTATTCTTACATATTTTTGAAATAATATAGACAACTTATTCAAAATTTTATGTCAAGTTGCCTAACTCTGATTTTTCTGAATTTTTTGCCACTTAAGGACCTATTTTTTCCATGATGATCCTTAACATACCCATTAGTTGAATTGATTCCCCTATTGGATTTTCTAAACCTGCCACTAAAATTGTAAAGGCTACTAGATTTAATGAATCTATTTCCTTTTTTATGAGTGGATGGGATATGTGGGCCATCAAATGGTATATTTTTCCGCAGTAGGGAAATTTTTTTATAAAAACTTGAAATATTTATTTTTTTGATCAAACAAAAAAAATAGAATACTAGTTTTTTTAACCCTATCATACTTGTGCATTAATTTTTTGTGGTCAAGGGTAAATATTTGTATGATAGCCCTATGGAATCTGCCTCAGATCTCGTGTCCCTATTTTTTATTTTTTATTTGTAATTGCACCAAAATCGATAAAAATATAGGTGATCTTAGGGTTTTCAGTTGTTCTAGATGTAATGGTGATACCCATTTCGCCCTAGGATGAGCTAATTTTTCCTTCAAGGATGGATCTCTTAGAATTTAGATAGGAAGCTATAGATCTAGAGCTCTGATACCATTTTTAAGTTGACGATTGAACTCCACAACACTGAGAAGTCACATGCAATAAATTATCCTATCATAGAAGAAAGATCAAAGCAACTAATTTGTTATGCTAGCAAGAGAGAAAAGGTTTAATCCAAAAGAGAACCGATATGTGTAATGTGTTAACCTAAATGGTTATGAATTGAATTATTACAATGAATGTGAAATCTTTATAAAATCATGAAAAAGAAAACCCTAGATGGGGGTTTATCTAGATAGAGACAAGTGTTCTAATCTCATTTAATGAGACAACTTGTCCTATATTTGATTCAAACTAATAATAAAAAAGCACTCCTAAGTTTAGCTTAAGTGAACTAAAGTAATAAGGGAATTAATAATTAATTAATGAATAATTAATTATGAAGTGATTATCTTGATTACTTTAACACACTTGAGGGGAAAGGATAATTGGTTTTTTTGAGGTATGTATCATTATTAAGGACCCATCTCCATCCTCTCACTCCACTTTCCTTTCCTTAAAATATTGACATAACAAGTATGCTAACATTTTCAGGTGGGCATATCACCTATCCATCCTATACATCCACACATATATTCACATCTCTTGAGAATTGAATTATTGATGTCCCCCCTCTATGGTAGTGTTTTCATAATGTCCCCCTAAGACGTGGTTATCAATATTTTCCTTGACATATTAAACTATCCCCCATGACATTAAACCACCCCCCATGATGTTAAACTATCCCTCAAGGTGTTAAACTATCCCTTGAGATGTTGAAAATTTATGTGCTTCTTGAGGCATTAGTTGTACACAATCACCTACCATAAGATAACTTGCTAACATGTGAGTCTATGTACCCTCTAAGCCACCTAGCATAAAACAACTTGCTAGCCTATGTACTTTATGGGATTTTATGTATCACACACATGGTCACCTAGCATAATGTGGCTTTCTACCCTATGAATCCATGCATTCTATATGCCACCTAGAATAACATAATTTGCTAGCCTATGGTATTTACTTATCACATCCATGGTCACGTATAATAAAAAAAAATTCTTGCTTGTGATCCATGGGGTATTTTTAATTCCCATGAACCTTAGTGACAGAGAAAGCTAGTGCTAGAGTCATATACCCTGCTTTTTTCTATATTGATTATTCCTTGTCTATTTGTATTCATTCTCCTACTATGTTTTTGTTTCTTTTGAAATATTATGCTTATTATTCTGAAAACCTTACATACTAAGGTCTCCTTACCTTGCTGACATGAATTCTAAGTTTGTACTTGAAACATAGAAAAATACGTTCAACAAAATGAAATGGGGTCTGAATGTATGCATGATGCACCTATGTTTCTACTTTCATTAGGAAAAAGAGATCCTCTAAGATAAGATTGACTCTCAAACCTTAGGTGATCCAACCTTAATGGAGATCTTGTTATTTTCCTTATGAATGAGGATGGGGTAAATTGGCTTGAATGCACTTTTGGGAGATAAATGAAAAATACCAAATGGATGCACTTATGCAATATAAAACATGAAACATCAATTGAAAAGCTTAATCTATTAGAATCAACAAAGTTATAGTAGATTTGAGAAAGGTATAATTTTATGCACCTATCACAAAAATATCGTTATACAGAGTGTCCTTCTATGATAGATTCACACTAGGGTGAATGGGCCTTGCTATAGGGATCCAAAATATGCTTTCACAATCCTCTACTCCTAGATCCGCACTCTCGATTCCTCCAGATTTCACAATTGAAAATTCAACATTAAATTCTACAAGTGAGTTTTCATGGCTTGATGAAAATGTTTACAACTTTGACAACTTTGCAAAATTGCACTTTTGATCAATCTTCAATGCTTCTTCAACCTAAGATCTACAACACACACAAGAGGGAAAAAATTATTATTTTTGTGAATGGGGGTTTTCCTCATTCAAACCCTAATTTTGTAATTAAGCCATGAAATGAAATGAAATATGAATGAAAGGAATAATGAATGAACACTAGCTTGTTGCAACTCACTGAACCCTTGAATGGAGATCCTTGAAGGACTGAAATCTAACACATGTCTCCAAGGTCTTGATCTTGCATGAAATGGCTTGATTGGATGTTGATGTTGATGCTTAAAATTTTGACTTGAATGCTTGAAACCTATATCACAATGTTAGCTCCAAAAACATGCATGAATGAAGATAATGTTGACATAATGCTTGAGATCTTGAATGTTGCAGTAAATGACTGATAAATCTACTCTTGAACACCTTTGGCAATAATTTTTGCTATAATTTTTTCTCTCCTTCTTGTTCGAGATTTCTTAGGATTTGAATTGATAAAAAGACCATGTATTTATAGGTAATTTTCTAATTTCCTAAAAATTAAACATCAAAGGTCAAAAATTGCAAATTGAATATGAATCATGAAAATGCAACCAAAAACATATTAAAATTTGGGTTCTAGAATCTAAAGGGGACCTAAATCTAGGACACACAATTTTCAAGTTGTTTAATATAGGTTTCCCTTTTGGAAAACAAGATTAATTAAGCTTTTAAAGACGTAATTGGGTCAATTAGAGGCTTAATTAAGTACAATTAATTAATGGACCCAAACATAGTTTGAAAATGTAAAGGTGTACATTTTCTGACACTACATTTAGCCCCCACTTTAGTGAGAGGATGAGCCCTACGCTTAAACTCACACTAAAGGAGTCAAACAAGTGTCAAGAGAGGTCTAATTGAACAATTGTTGGAAAGATAAGAAAAAAAATGTTAGGGAGGATGATAAATCCCCCAAGATCTAAGATCTCACAGAAAAACAATAAAGGCACAAAGAGATACATGTATATGTTAAATATGTAGTAGCAAGGCAAGACACACAAGCATACAATGCCAAAATTAATGAGAAGAGAAAGAGGGGTGGTTCAAGCCTTGACTATTTTTCTAATCAGTATAAATCAAACCTTAGATGTTTTTCCAGAAATATTCACAATTGGAAATCTGATGTCCACTATGCAAACAAAATGTATACACATGGGCTAGTGAAATTCATTGTCCACTAGGTGAGTCCCCAAAGGTAGCTAATGGGAAGTTCATGTCAGGTTTATAGGCTCCCTTTGTACTAACCATACCAAAGTTATAGCTCCTGATAGATTTGATAAGTTTCCATAGAAATAGTCACAAGGCTCGCAAGCTGAGTTATGCTAGGCACTCATGAAAAAATCTCCACTAGCAAGAAAGTTTTGTTATACTTGGTAGCCATGAAAAACATAAAGGCTCCACTACCAAGCAAGTTGTGTTATGCTTGGTGGCCTTGATATATGCAATAGGATATTCAAAAGGGAATTTCTTAGTTCATGAAAGGTCTCACCTTAGGGAACATCATGTCTAGAATCACCAAGAGAGGACTAATCGAGGATAAAAGATTAACAACTTAGGGAATGCAAGTCGTAGCATCACCACTAAGATTAATGTCATATGCTAAGAAAGGCCACACTCTTAAGGAACATCAAACCCAATGTCACCACCAGGTAGACACATCACATGAAGTAAAAAGACCACACTTTGAAGCAAACAATAAGTGGGGATGCATGTGCCCCCACTTTAAAGAAATTGATAAATACCATGTTGTGACCAATTACTTTAAAGTAGAACACAACAAATGCCAATACATGATAACTTTAGTTAGAAAGAACTATGAAAAAATATGTTTCCAAGTAGATATATGTCATGGAAAGGAGGGTTTCCACCCATATGCAATCCTAAGATAACACATAAGGGATCCATGGATTTTGGGTTAGCATTTTTTCATTGTTGCAGTGATATAATTGAGCTAGGAAAAATCATCATTCCCCTAATAACTCATGGAACAATGAGAAAAAAGGAAGAATGACCCATAGAGAGGGAGAGAACAAAGGATAGCTTTTGGATCAACATGGAAGAGACTTGAATGTATTAATGCCTTACATCATTCCAAAAAGGAAAACACAAGACAAAAGATAAAGGTTTACAATAGATAGAAGAATGTAGATACAAATAGAAGAATGTCATGAAAAATTCTCTTCCTTTGTATCCTTGCACCAATAGATTGACAAGGGTCATCCAAAGTAGGCTCACAAACATATAGACACACCAAGAAACACAACATGGGGGATCACATTACGCACATGCAATCACAAAGAACACAAATAGAAGACTAGTATGACACATGCAAGTCAACCTATAGTATGTCATCTACATTCCAATATTGTTCATCATAGGCAAAAAGTGGATAACTAGCCAAAGGGAAAACAACAAGTGTTGTACTAGGAGCATCACTAAGTTCAACACATGGAAAGTCACTCTTTACATGAGGATCATCATGGTTGTTATCATCTAATATCATGGAAGAGGAAAACAATAAATTCAATTGATTATGCACTTCCTCATCAATTTTAGCAATATCATCATCATCATCCAAGATAATCATAACAAGAGGCCTAATGACAATGTCCATAGATGTTTCATGTATTTTTTGTTGTGGCAAGGGTGGAGAATCATCATTATTTATTTCAATTGGTGCTAGATGTTGATTTTCTATTTTATTCTCTTCTTTTAACTTACGAGCAATAACATGATGTTGACACCTATGCTCGTTAGCATTTCTATTAATTTTTGCATGATTTTCAAGTTCTAATTGTGTAGGAGTGGGTGTATTAACCAATTGTTTCTTGTCTTCCCATAAGGGAGGAACAAAAGGAACCATGGAAGGTTGTTCAACCACTTTCTCTTTAGATTTATAAAATTGTTTAATCTTAGGAGGCAAAAAAAGATTCGCATTATTATCTCTTAGTCTTTTATAGGAAATAGGTGAAGGATTTGTCATGGGTTGGTCTCGGTTACTTGGAAGGGATTTTGGTTCATTCATGGTTTCATCAATGATAGGAGGCTCAATCATGGGTTGAGGCATGTTACTAAGGGATAATTATACTATGCACTTTGCCTTGAAATTTTGATAATATTTGAAGAATAAGTCCTCACGAGGCTTAATAGGTTCCGTAGGTTCAGACCAAAAGAACTCCAATTAGAAATTACCATGGGAAGACATAGGATTAAAGCCACTATGGTTCATAGTAAAGGTATCATTTCCAAATGGAAACTTTAAGCATTTATGCACTACCGATGGGATGCAATCCATGGAGCATAGCCATGGGTAACCAAGCTTCACATGGAATTGGTCTGATGATGAGATGATGGAGAATGAGACATTCAATTGTTTTCGTCCAAATTTTGAAGGAAAAATGATCAAACCAATTGTAGGGAAAGAAAAACCATTATGCATTTTGATCCATACTTTCAGTTCTTCATAATAATCTTGATAAATTTCATGCACAAATAAGAATTCCTTTGTGATCACATTTTCTACACACACAAGATCGATTAATATCCCATTAGTAGTCTTTTCATTGATTGTTATGGCAATGTAAAGAGGGCCATTGGGTGCACGTCTAATTATGTGATTATGTGAGAAAGAAATGCCAAGGGTAATTTTGGTTTGTCCCTTACAAGGTTGAACATCAATGAAGCTGACCATATGTTCTAAGTTTTCCTCATTTATACAATCATTATTTATATCTTGAAAGTTTTCAATATTCATCACATCATTCTTAGTATTAGTAGCTTTCACAAAAGAGATATTATGATTTGGAATTGGGTTGGTAAAGATTTAAAAATTTTGGTTGGGTGGAACAACGAACTTATTTCCTTGATCGTTAACACCACCAATTTGGACATGTGATTAGAATCAATGAGGCCTTGCATAATATGTTTAAGATGCTTACATTTTTCTATATGTGTCCATTTTGTTGATGATAATGGAAAAAGGTATTTGAGTTAAATTTTGGAGGTAAGGGCTTAGTGGTATCAATGGCTCTAAGATGAGGTAAGGTAACTAAGTTCTTACTTATAAGATGTAGCATTATGGAGTGAAGGGTATTTTTTTTTAATAAAAAGAGGGTAAAAACATTATTGAAAATGAAGAAAGAGCAATACAAGACAAGAGGGCAATAGCCCCAGAAGCCAACAAGAAGCAACCAAACAAAGCCAGAGCCATGTCAACCCAAATCATAATCAGTTACATCTTCAACAAGAATCCCCTCCAATTCATGACGACGCTCAGGGGAAACCTGCTCCCACTCCTCAACCCTCTGACCATCTAAATGCTCAGAAGCCCACTTTTCCAAACAATTAGCAGCCCTATTCCACTCCCTCGGAATATGGACGAAAGACACCAGCTCCATCAAAGAGCTAATTTGTAGAACCTGTTGCACCAACCTGGCCAGCTGCCAACTAACATTAGAAACCTTCTGATCATTGATTAAATTAACCAGAACCTGTGAATCAGATTCACAGATCACCTTGTGCCACCCCAAAGCATAATCCCTTCCCAAAGCGTAGAGGATCGCCAAACCTTCCATAAGGTTGACGGTTTGCATCCCTTCATGAATAGCAAAGAAGAAAATCACAGAGCCAGAAAAATCCCTACCAACAACACCAATCCCATCAGGCCTAGGATTGCCTCTTGAGGAACCATCAGTATTTATCTTCAAAATTCCAATTGGAGGGGGTAGCCATCTTCCCATCCTCTGAACTTTCTTTCTCACCCTCCTGCCTCTCCTGACACAAGCAGATGCCACAGACAAACCCTGAATCCCCAGTCTATCCACCATCTCAACATCACGTCTCTCAAGAGGGAACTCCACTTCACACTTAGCCTTTATAGTCTCCTAAATCATACCTAAAATTCTTTGCCAAATTTGTTGGACTAACAACTTTTTGCCTCAAAAAATTTGACGATTCTGTTCCAACCAGATTTGCAAAAGCATGAAAGTAGGTCCAACACACCACACAACTTGTAAAAAGGAAGCCAAAGTAGGAGGTCTACCCAAACTACTCCAAAAATCCACCAGGGAAGAGGCATGAACACATGGGCTTTTCCAGACACCCCACCAAGAATACCAAAGATGCACAGTGAAGGGGAAATGAAAAAACAAGTGAGAAGAATCCTACTCTCCAGCTCCACACAAAACATAGATAGAAGGGCCCTGGAACTCCCTCTTCCTAATATTATCCCAATTCAAGCATTTATTCCATGCTAAAGTCCAAATAAAGCAGTTGCACTTTGGCCAAGAGAACTTGTTCCACACCTTCTTCCACCAACGAACCTCCACAACATCCAACCTCTGGGATAATAACCCCTGATACTCCAAAGAGATAGTATAGACCCCCTTAGGATTAGGAGACTAGGCCAAAACATCCCCATCTGGGAGAGAACTACATCGACGACTGACGAGGATATTTTGAAGCTCAGCAAACTCTTCCTCCATACCAACCACGGGCCACTCCTCAGGGTTCTTTCATCTCGCCCCCTCCAGCTGACCATGAGATGAAAAGGACTTAAAGTCACTCACCCTCAACCAACCAGCCTCTAGGAACCTCTGACTCAGAGCCAACAAATTAGGAAACTGAGAAACAATGGGAGGAAAACCATCCCAAGAGTCAATCCAAAAATTCACCTCTGCCCTTCTTTTTCAAATCCAAAATAAGCCCTCCTTGATGAGCGCAGCCCCTTTTTTAGTGTACCCCAAATCACTGAGCCTTTCCCCACAAGGGGATAACGAGGAATGTCCATCCAAGGGATTCCAAGGAAATACTTATTGGATAAAATTCAGGCCCAGAACTGATCTTGTTCCACACACCACCACCAATACAATTTAGCAGCCAATGCCACCCCAGACACAGCAGAGTGCCTTAATCCAAGACCACCCAACTACTTCGGGCTACAAACAACATCCCATCTAACAAGACTCCATTTAGAGGATATCAAGCTACCAGCCCATAAAAACTATCTTGCTAAGGAATCTAATTCCTTTACAAAACCCATAGGAGCCACTTGGATCATGCAACGATAAATGGGGAGAGCTTGCACCACTGACTTGAGTAATTGAACATGACCAGCAAAAGATAGACACCTGTGCGTCCAATGATTCAATCTCACATGAAATTTGTTGATAAAATTCTGCTGAGAACCCCTGGCTAGCCTTCCCACCGAAATAGGAATACCAAGGTAGGTCAAAGGAAGAGCCCCCATTTGAAAACGCAAGATATGAGAAATCCACCTCTAAATGGTCTATGAAGTATTGAAGAAGTATATGCAGGACTTATCCTCATTAATCAGCTATCCCAAAGCAATAAGATAAACATCCAACACCTTGCATAGATTTGAAGCTTCTCTAATAGTAGCCAGACCCATAAGAGTAGTGTCATCCACAAAATGTAAATGAGACTGCGGAGGAAAATCCCCTCCCCACCTCCAACCCTGAATGAGACCCAACTCCACATTCCTTCTCAGCAAGCATCCAAGACCTTCAGCAAGGAGAAGAAATAAATAAGGAGAGAGGGAGTCTCCCTGACGCAAACCGCGAGAGGCGCTAAGACCTCAGAATGCTCACCATTGATAAGAACAGAGAATGAGGTCAAGGTAACAACTCATAACCCATTGAATCCAGTCTTCCCCAAACCCAAAAGCACCAAGCACCTTCCGAAGGAAGGACCACTGAACTCTATCATAAGCCTTAGCCATATTCAGCTTGATGAACATCGCCTTATCTTTTGAGATAGCCATAGAGTGAATGGTCTCAGTTGCAATAACTACCCCATCTAAAATTTTCCTTCCCACCACAAAACCACTCTGCTCCTCAGAGATTAGCACAATAAGCCACTTTTTCAACCTGTCAGCAATCAATTTAGATATAATTTTATAAATCACATTGCAGAAGGAAATAGGGAGAAATTGAGTTAACTTATCCACCCCCTCACACTTGGGGATGAGAGCAAGGAAGGTAGAATTTAGAGCACGCAACATCTACTTATTTTTCTATGACTCTTGAACAATAGCTAATAAGTCCATTTTGATAATATCCCAGAATTCTTGAAAAAATTCAATAGGGAAGCCATTAGGGCCAAGAGCTTTCCCCTTCTTCATCTAGAACACAATCCCCTCCAACTCTTCCAAAGAAATGTCACCAATAAGATGCACCTGCATCTCCCTAGAAACCACATGAGGAATACAGGAAAGAACTTGAGCTTCCTCAGGCGACCCCCCTTGCGAGTCTTCCCTGAATAAGGAAGCAAAAAACTGCATAGCCTCACTTGAGATTTCTTGAAAAGAGGAAAGATTCTCCCCCCTGTCATTCACCAGAACTAAGATAGAATTGCCATGTCTCCTGGCTTTCACCGAATTGAAGAAGAAAGCAGTATTCTTATCACCTACCGTAGCCACTCGATCTGAGCCTTTTGTTTCCAAAAAAATTCCTCCCGCAGCTCACGCTCCTCCAGTGCCTTCAAAGCACTAGCCTCCTCCCGAAGCAAATCTTCAATTATCCCAACCTCCCTAATCACCCTTGTAATACTATCCAACTCAGCCTGAGCAACACTCTTCTCATGGAAAATGTTTCCAAAGTACCAACGGTTCCAACGTTTAAGCTGGTACTTCACAAATTGCAATAACTTAGCAAAAGTATACATTGTCGTACCATAAGCAGGTCTACCATACCTCCACCAATCAGTGACATGGCCATGCAGAGAGGGGTCGCGCAACCACATAAGCTGAAACTTGAAAGAAGGAGACTAGGGAACAAAAGAAAAAGTAATGGAAAGCTTGATAGGCCAATGATCTAAGCCCCGCCAATCCAGAATTTCAGAGCTAGAGGAGCACCGACCACCAAGCCAGAAACAGGAAACCAAAAAATGATCCAGACGCTCTACAATGCAACTCTCCCCATCCCTTCAATTGTTCCATGTAAACTGACCATTGGTGGGCTTGATGTCAACAAGATTCAAAGCCGCAATATTATCCTGAAGAAGCAATGCAGAAGCCTCCAATCTAGCAATACCACCCCGCTTCTCAGCAAGCTCATAAATGGCATTAAAATCCCCAGCCACAATCCACGAAAGGTAAGGCGCCATGCTATGAACAAACCTGACATGGGATCACAAAAGTTGCTTACCCTGAATTTCAATAGGTGCATAGATATTAGAGAAGAGTATAGACTCCCTAGTCTCAAAACAAGAGGAACTCATAGATAAAGAAGACTTAAAAGACATCCACCAAAGAGGGAAAATCTTGCGAGGGTTCCATAGACAAGCCACTCTCCCGGCCGATCCAAGAGCCCCAATGCACTGGCACTCACCACTTCCCCATACCTTAGGCATCAACCCCATCATACACTCAACTGATAACTTAGTCTCTTGAAGGAAAAGAACATCAGGAGAATGACTTCTAATCAATGCATGAACAACTTTTTATCTAGGGCCACTGTTCAAGCCCCGTACGTTCCAAGAAAAAACAATCATTGCAAGGGACCTAAGAAATGAGAATCCAGGGTCTTAATGGACCCTGACTCCACCAAAGTCTCCCTTATTAATTTAATCTTTTCCAAATCCTTTTTTCTACCAAGCTTGGAGGATTTCTCCCCCACCCCTTTTTCTGGGTCCTTTTGAAGGAGACCCAACTAACAAGGAGACTTGCTATGCTTAACCATGTTAGAACCTACTTTCACCACTAGAGGAGATCCATCCCCCACACCCTTCTTCCCTTCAATCAGATGAACCATCTCCACTCTAACCTCCATCTGAAGGTCAGTTTCCATTTGCAAAGTACCTGCATCCTACATAACCTGAGTAGCTTCAGCCAAAAGACCCTCCTGCCTAGAAACCAACACGTCTTGATTTAGATTCACCAAACCTAGGTTCACTTCCTGCTGGCAGAGATCATCTAAAATCTCAAATCTATTAAAGGTGTTCATCCTATCTTTCCATCAAGGTCCTCTTTTGACCTCGGTTCCTGTGACAAGCCTTGACAAGAACGTAGCCATCCACACCAACCACTTCACCCGGAATGGGATCCTTCCCCTTATCAACCCTGGGAGGTTGCGAGGGGGCTAAGAAGACTAGGGTTATGAAGTCCTAGCCCTTGGACATCGTCATAGCAGGTGACCATATTCATGACGAAGATGATAGCGAAAAGGAAGAGTTTCATAATCCAATTGATGCAACCACAAATAAGGACCTGTAGACATATCCAAAAAATCTGGTAATGGCTTACTTAAATCAATTTTGACACAAATACGAGCAAAATTCATCACCTTTTTAACTTGAGTCTATTGCGCAGAGCCCACCAGCTTTCCAAGCATTGAGGCTAATAGGTGCAGAACATCATCTCGCCAACATTCCATAGGAAAATGAGGTAGCCGAACCCACACGAGAATGTGAGTTGGAATTTCCTCAAAAGGATCAAATCCTGCATGCCAAGGTTTAATAAACATCCCAATCTGGTTATAAAAATAAGGGCCTCCTTCAAAGACCCTAATACGATCTGCCATGCAGTTAAAAGTTACCATGAAATAGTTATTTTCCAGTAACATGAGCTCCATCTCACCCTCCGACATCCAGGTCCGTTGGGCCCATGACTCGAGGAATTGGAAGGAGATACACATCCCCATAAACTTACATAATAAAGAGTGACCTGAGTAATAATCAATGTCTTCTGCAATTATCTCCAATAGGATAACCAGCTTTGGCCTCTCTTTACAACATTCCAGACACCCATTGACCTTTGTAATGCATGAACTACCAGATGATCTCATTCTACCAACTCCCGAATCTGGAGAAAACAAATTATTATAAAAAAACTTCACATCCTGGGAAGATGACTTGGCACCAATTACTGAGTGAAAATCCATTGGGGGCGAAACCCCAGACGATTCACCAAGAGCCATCAAAACTAAGGGCCCGAGATGGGCACACTACCCAAAGCTCCACTTCAGGGAGTGGGGACAGCAACCCCACTCACCAATCACAGTCTGCACAAGACAAAAGGAGGGCAGCGTAGAAAGCTTGACCCTACCTCTACAATGAATACCACACAGCCCAAATAAAGGGCTTCCCTACTCACAGAACCCCCAAAAAACCTTCAACACACCACCTCCACCCCACTGCAGGCCCGAGCCCACACTACAGCCACAGCCCCAAGCGCATGGCCATAGGAAACAAGGATTGGAGACCCCAGTGCCAGAGGAAACAACACCCAGAAAGAAAATGCAGCCATCGCAGGAAAGATTTAATGAGGAAGAAATGAAACTCCACCCCCAAGCGACACCAATAACACCCCCCATAGCACACAAAGTAGACAAGAGGCAGTAACAGGCTAGGGCTCGGGTGCCCTAGCATGGCCCAAAGTTGTAGACACCATCCATTCGGCCAACGAGTGAAGGGTATTGAGTAACATGGTCAATTGTTGATTCCTTTCCCTAAATGGACATGGATTTTTCCTTTTTATAGCAGTCACTTGGGAGTTAACATGTTGAATTGTTTGAGGTGTATTTAGTTGTAAAAATATCTTATTTTTTTTCTTGAAAGTTTGAAAATTGTTATGCGACATGGCTTTAGATTTCTTAGGATTGTTAGGAGTTTTTTCTTCACGATGACTAACTGAATTCTGATAATCATGAAGGGTCATGCACAAGCGTGTAAAGGAGGGAAACTTCATCATCCCTAGTTTGTCTTGAATGTGGGTTCACAAATTTTCAATAAATATTCTTTAAAGATCAGCTCATCAAGAATCTTAATTTTAATTTGTGAATAAAGAAATTGGTCTCATGCTATGAAATCAATGAACTTTTCTTCTTTTTTTTGTTTACATTGCATTAAATTAGCTAAGTGTTGGTGTAAATAAAGTCGTGTACCTAGTTTATTCATTACTAGGGGACTTATTTACACATGTTAAGTTTACTTAGGTCATAGGAAGGAATCTTTCTAGAAGGTGTTAGTTGTCATTAGTTGTTATCTTATCTTTTTACAACTACTACATGTGACCTAGGTGAGTGTGATTAGTTTTCTCATGTCATATGATTAAGACACTTGTCATAATCCTATGACGTGTTGTATATCACCTTGGCTATATAACCAAGCGATCTCTCATTGTACACATCAACACAATCATATCATTGAATCATATTGATAAGAATATAATTTATTCTTGTCACATTCTATTCTCTCTTTTGTGCTTTCCATTTGGTCTAAAGACCTTGGCAGCCATAGCTAATTCTAACATGGTATTAGAGCAATTTGGGTGCCATTTGAGAGTCTTTTTCTGAAGAGAGATGGTAAATATTGAAAAGTTGAGTATGCACTTCTCTTGCATCATATTATGATCTGGAGAATCAAAAAAGCTTGATAGAAATACCAAATCTAGGAGAGATCCATTTTTGGATCTTTATTGGAGGTTCATATCGGAGCTTGCTAGTGCAAATCTAAGCTCACCATTGCATCTGGAAGGTTCGAGAAAGTCAAATTTTCCTTTTTTTTTTGTCCAAATTGGACATACGAGGCCAAATCTGAGGGTTTGAAGTTGAAGAGTAGTTGCCAGATCCAGAAGGTAGCTACAATTTTGGAGCATTTTTGGTCAATTCTGACCTTGCCATCACGTCCAGAAGGGCCAAAAACCCTAAGATCAACTACCAAATTGTCCAAATTGGAGTAGTTGTCTGGTGAGGATAAAAAAAATTGCTTAGAGAGTCGTACGGCCCCCCAGGCGTCATAATGACAAATAAAATTTAAAAAAAATCAATTATTTGTTTAAATTTTTTTGAATTTTTCTTTTATGAAAATTATATATATCATTCGATATATATTTTCAGAAGTTTTTATTAAATAAAAATCAAAAAAGAAAAAAGGAAAAGTGTTTTTTTCTGTGGATTTAGTTGTCGCAATGTACCTGCGCGGGTACAGAGTACCTACAGGTACTGGTGGCCCTGCCACTCACCACATGGCATATAGCCAGTGGCCCTCGTCACCCCAAAAAATAGTGACCAGTAATAAAAATGTCTGGTGTCAATTCAAAGAAAATCCCAGTGAAGAATCATCAACCGAGCAATGAAATTAACCCATTAGTGGCAAGAAAAAGATTCCATTGTACTGAAGAATATTCCGGTAGGAGCTTTATCAACACCACGACATCTTATTGAGCATAAAATTAAACCAGGAGAGGAGTTTGATAGTGGAATAACCATCAATTTTAAGCTCAGTAGCTACTAACATCACCATTTTCTAAAAAAAAATTTCCCCCTCATGGATGAGCTGTTCATTTTTGTAGTCTGACTTCATAAGGCCATATCTTGAGCTCACGACCTCCTTTTTCCAAGAATTTTTTTTTTATTTGGGATAATATTTTGTGCTCTTCATAGTGGTGGAATCAGATTTTGGTTTTGGTGTCTGGTTTTTCTAGAATTTGTATATTCTCACAGGTGTTGTTGCTTCATCCTCATTTAGGGAACTTTGGGAGCTCATATCTTGCTCCTATGGTAGCATTTTTGGGTGCATTTTTTTTTGAAAGTGCATAATTTTTTATATATTTTTTAGTGGTATGATTAGATTGATCTCATTTTGAACCAAAAATTGTACTTGAATCTATGGCCTATTTTGGCATCTATAAGCACTAAGATCAAGTCTATCTTGTTATTTTTGGCATCTAGCAATTGTAAATGCATTAAACATAAAGTGCCAAATAAGATATTTGTTGGGGGGGGTTTCTTGATTGAGTGATTTGGGGGGTGTCTCTTGGGGCATTGTTTTCATCTGTTTGCTTGTGCTCTCTTGTTTTCATGGATCATTCTAAGGTTCCTTTTCTCACATCATATAATTACTCAACATGGCATCAGAATGCATGGAGTATTCTAATGAAATAAGTTCACTCTCTATATGTTTAAAATAAGGTACCTAAACCTATTGATGATGAGAAAAATTTAAAATGGATGATCAAACATTTAAAAGCTCTTGGGTGTCTTCGTAGACTAGTTTCTCGAGATTTGTTGTTCCAAATTGAATCATGTAAAAATTCTCATGAAGCTTGGGACAAATTGAAAACATTGTATGGTACTACAAATGAAGTAAGAGGCTATCAAATTGATAATGAATTGATGAGCCTTTATCCTAAGAACTATGACAACATCCAAGAATACATCACAAAGGTTAATGATCTAAGAGAGCTATGTAAATCATGTGAATTGATAAGGACATTTAATTGGTCTACAATACAATGAAAAAACTTGGTCCTAATTATGCATCTTTTGTTTCTAGCTTTCATACTCATAGATTGACTATGGGGTCTACATATACTACACCTTCATTTGCATCATTTTTCGAGATGTTGATACATGAGCAAAAGAAACTTATCTCAATGGGTCTCATCAAGACTTCTAAATATTAGGAATTGTTGGTTAGTCAGGTGAAAGAATTAGAATCAAATAAGAAACATAAGAAAGAAAAGAATAATCCACATTGAGATCAAGTAAAGAAAAAATACTCCTCAAAAGGAGAATCATCTCAAAAGGAGAGGTGTTTTTGTGCATATTGCAAGAAGGATGGACATGAAGAACATTATTGTTATAAGAAGGATATTGACGAGTTGAAACATCTTCTCAAAAAGAATCACATTGATTTGCCATCTAGAATGTCTGAATCTCCTCCTCCTTCAAAACAGTCTAAAATGGATAAAGGTCGAGCATCTACATCAAGAAATAAAGGTCAATCTCTTTGTGATTTTTTCAGGTCCAAGATCAGGGAGATGGCTTCTAGATTCAAGAGCATCTCATCATATGGAATCTTCATAATCTATATTCTCTTCATTTCAGCCTTGTACTATGTCTCCTATCTTGATGGGAAATAATACATACATGAGTGTAATTGGGAAGGGATCTATTAGTTTTGGAGACAACATTTTCCAGGATGTTTTGTGTGTTCCTCATTTGATGACAAATATTATTTCCATATATCAGATTACACATGGTGGAGATGGGAGGACTATGGAGTTCAAACCTGATTCAGTCAACATTTGAGACGTGGAGAGTCGAGAGGTCATTGCTACTGGGATAGTTGTGATGGAAAAACAAGGACACACAACTAAGAGGAGGGGTGAATCAATTGTGATAGAAACTTAAAATTTTCTAAATTAACTTAACTTAATCTTAGATTTGATGAATAAGAAATCAACCAAAAATAATTTAACACATTAGAGAGACAGAGAACACCAAGATTTTTGCATGGAAACCTTGTTAGGGGAAAAACCACGATGGATGTTAGTCCACAAGATTATACCTTGTTAAAATTATAATGAGAAATAATAAGGGGAATGCACATGCATTCAGGCACACTGCCTAGAGCTCACTACTCAAATACAAAAGGGGCTCACTACCCAACAATACAGAATAGGATTAAAATCCAAATGGTATGAAATGAGAAAATAGCTTTTTCCCAAGACTGATTACAGTTCCAATTAAGCTCAGAAAACCTTTTTCACACTTCACTCAATCTTCTTCACACTCTGCTCTGGAATCAAAATATATTCTCATGTAGGAGCACAATGAGCACCTTTTCCACACACTACACCGATGAAACAATCACACATATATATCCACTACATGAGATTTCATCACAACTTAGTCGGCTAGGAAAATAAAACATATTTGCAATGTTGGCTGAAATTTACAAATAAATTTGCAATACGAATCCACCAACATCAGCCACAACATAGTGGAGACCCAAATTAATATCTCCAACACAAAAATACTTTAAATAATTTCACCACGAAGATCCACAACATGCTAGCACCATGTCAACCAAGATCATGAAAAAAAAAACATGCCCAGGAAAAGATCTTCAACCACGAGCTCTCCGATTAATGTGGATGTACCAAAAAGATAGAGAATGATCTAGAGACATCAAAGAACACCAAGAAACAACAAAGAAGCATCCACAACAACTGAAATTAACATAATCACACAATTTTCATTTAGGAACACTGTCAGACCACAACACAATCAAAACTTCACGCAGACCTCTAAAATTTGTGGTAGATGATCTAGAAACATTCAGCAATAAACCATTTAATCCACAGTAGCTAATATTCAACGTATAGATAAAGAAACCTTCATGATGTGCATAGTTCCATTTAGAGCCTAGAATACTTTCTTTTACAATTTTCTCCATATCCTCAACATATACAACCTTTAATATGCCAAGTGCTAATAGTGTTGACATCAATGGCAACCACATATCAAAAACCATATCCAAAAAATCCAACAATCTCCCCCTTTGGCATTGATGGCAACACATGATGTGAAAAATACAATCAACCCAACACACTGACTTCTTTTTCTCAACTGTACTTCTTCCCACAAGGCTCTTCTCCTTTAAAATATTTTTCACAATGAACTTCTCCCCCTTTGACATCAATGGAAAATGTAACCATGACCTTTCCACATACAAGCTTTGAACCACATATCTGCACATTTGACTACTCCCCATGAGTAGCAACCATGGAAACATCAATCTAGATCAAAATATAGCAATGAAGCTCGTAGATTGATGAAAATAAATGCATCTTTTTGTTCTTATCAGGAGGGGTAATTACCCCTAACATTCCTCTGAGATACTCAAAAGTATCCTTCGGCAATGGCTTAGTATATATATCTACAATTTGTTCTTTGGTAGGCACATATTCCAATCTGACTTCTTTCTCATTCACTTTCTCCCTCAAGAAATGAAACTTGATTGATATATGTTTAGTCTTGGAATGCAGCACTAGATTCTTTGAAATATTTATTGCACTTGAATTGTCACAGTATATGGAAATAGGTTCTTCATATACCACCCTGATATCTTTCAATGTTTATTTCATCCATATCACTTGAGTACAATTATTGGCATCATCAATGTATTTTGCTTCAGTAGTGGATATAGAAATGGAATTATGCTTTTTGCTCAACCAGGACACCAATTTCTTCCCTAGGAAGAAATCACCACTACTAGTACTTTTTCTGTCATCTACATCTCTAGCCCAATCTACATAAGTATATGCACTCGAAGTGAGATCATCATCCTTTGGATACCAAAGTCCAAATTTAATGGTTCCTTTTAGGTATCTAAAAATTCTCTTCACAGTAGTCACATGTGATTCTTTTGGATCAGCCTGAAATCTAGCAACCATACATACAACATTCATAATGTCTAGTCTAGTCTGAGTTAAGTAGAGAAATCCACCAATCATTGACCTATATGTAGTTTGATTCACCTTAGGAGAATCATCATTCTATGTCAACTTACATCTGGTCACCATGGGAGTACCAATAGGTTTTACGTCATCCTTTCCAAACTTCTTCAACAGTTCTCTCACATACTTGGACTGAGATATGAAAATTCCCTTGTCTAACTAAGTAACTTGTAATCCTAGAAAGAACTTCATGTCTCCAATAATACTCATCTCAAATTCATTCTTCATCTCATCATCAAACTTCATACATAGATTGTCATCTACTCCAAAAATGATGTCATCAACAAAAACTTCTATAATTAACTCTTTATCATGATCTAATTTGAAGTGTAAGTTGCTATCAACAGTACCTTTAGTGAGTCCAAGCTTTAGTAAATATTTGTCCAATCTAGCATACCAGGCTATGGGGGCTTTCTTGAGTCCATATAGAGCTTTCTTTAATTGGAAAACCATATCTTCCTTGTCAGTTAGCTGAAATCCATCTGGCTATTCAATGTATACTTCTTCAGTTCTCCATTCAGAAATACTGACTTCACATCCATTTGATAGACTTTATAGTTTTTGTATGCAGCATAATCAAGAAATAACCTTATAGCTTCAATTCTAGGTACAGGGGAAAATGTTTCTTCAAAATCAATACCTTCCATTTGATAATACCCTTTACATACCAGTCTTGCTTTATTCTAGACCACTTCACCTTGTTCATTCAGCTTGCTCCTAAACACCGATTTAGTACCAATCACATTTTTGTCTTGAGGCCTAGGAGCCGATATCCATGCATCATTCTTTTCAATTTGTGTCAGCCCTTCCTTCATAGCTTCCAACAAATGTTCATATTGACAAGGTTCAATGACATTTTTGGGTTCAATCTTGGAAATCAAACAATATTCTTCTACAATATTTCTTCTAGTTTGCACTTCTTTATTCTTATCTCCTATGATTTGACTGTCAGAATGATTTAGGTTTACATACCTTGGAGTTTTGGGACATTCTTGAACTTCTGATTCTTCTGATCTTTCTTCTACACTTGCACTTGTCTGTGTTTCTTGACTGACTTGATTTATCAAAACAAATCAAGGTTGCTTTACTAGAACATATGGAATAATCTGAAGTAGATTCTATGTCTGAGAATTCTTCCCTTTGCTAGCATTGTCTTCATTAGAATCATAACCACAATATCTGGATGATTTGATAGAGTCCTCATCAACTCTGACATTTACACTTTCAACCATCTTTCTCAGTCTTTTGTTATAGCACCAGCAGGCCTTGCTTTTAGTGGAGTAACCTAAGAAAATACCTTCATCACTTCTTGCATCAAACTTGCCAATATCATCATCTCTTTTGATATAACACTTGCTTCCAAAGATCATGAAATATTTAACAGTAGGCTTGTAACTAGACCATAACTCAAAAGGGGTCTTACTAGAATTACCATTAACATTTACCTAGTTCAAAGTATAAACAAAAGTGCTTACCGCTTCACTCCAGTACATCTAAGACACATTTCCTTCCATCATCATTATTCTGGCAGCATCCAAAAAAATTCTATTCTTTCTCTTTGTAACTCCATTCTGTTGAGGGGTTCAGGGAGTAGATAATTGTCTTTTAATTCCATGCTCTTCACAAAAATAATTGAACTCCCTGGATGTGAACTCACCACCTCTGTCAGATCTTAGGTACTTGATTTTTTAGACCTTTCTCATTCTCTACCATAGCCTTAAAATTTTTGAACTTTTCCAATGCTTCATATTTTTCTCTTACGAAAGAAAGCCATATCATTATAGAGTAATCAACAATACTCAACATAAAGTACCTTTCTCCATGAATACTTCTGACTCTGGAGGGACCACAAAGGTTAGTATGTAGCAGCTCTAGCAAATTATTTGAATGAAACTATTTGCTCCAGAAAGAGACTCTAGTTTGTTTACCCATTTTGGCATTCCTTGCAGATTGTGTTAGCAGGCTTCACTAACTTCGGTAGATCTCTTACTGCTTGAGTGGAACTTATCTTGACAATTTTGTTAAAAATTACATGACACAACCTCCTATGCCACAACTAGCTTTCATCTACTTGAGCAATTAAACAACTCCCACTAGCAGTAGTCAGGTGAAAGATATTACATTTTGTCCATTTACTTGTAGCAATCATATTCCCAGAACTTCCATGTATCTTGCATCTTCCATTTTTGAACTGAAGATCATATCCCTTGTGCACCATTTTTCCAACACTCAACAAGTTGTGTTTCCAGCCTTCAACAGAAAGGACATCATCAGTATTATCGTTACCACCAAGACAAATAGATCCTCTACCATGAATCACACCAGCATTGTTATCTCCAAATCTTACAACCCCATTGTCATTCTTCTCTAGACTTAAAATTTTCTTTTATCACTAGTCATATGATGTGAGCATCCACTATCAATGATGCACTCATCTCTTTCTTCAACTTGAGCTGCAAGAGCCTTTTCATCTTTGGCAGATTTAGTAGCCACAGGATTATCTTCAATGGTAGCAATGAAAACACATTCATCTTCATTTCCATTATCTTTATCAAACTCATCATTAGTCACTACTTCTTTAGAAAAGATCTCCTTTGGAATCTAGAATTTTTAGGCTTAAATCTAGGAATTCTTTCAGGACACCTTGATGCAAAATGACCTATTTTATTGCAATAAAAACATTTAATAGGAAATACATCTTCATACTTACCTTTTCCTTTGCCTTCTTGCTTTTCAATCAATGCTTCCAATTCTTCTATCTCTCTTTCTTTATCTTCAAGTTGTTTAAGTTCTTCATCATACTTTGATACCTTTCTAGAACACTTTCCTAGATTATTTCTTTGCCTGTTAGTTTTGGATATAGTACCCTTGAATGCAGATTCAGTCTTTGGTGTAGATTCACCAAATTCACTTATTTCAAAAGTAGCAAGATTTCCAACCAACGTGTCTCTTGATATCTTTGTTATTGATTTGATTTCTTCAATAGCATGAGCTTTCACTTTGATGGAGGGAGGCAAGGATCTAAGTACCTTATCCACAATTTCATCCTCATCCACAAAACCACCAGCACACTTAATACCCATCACTATCTCATCTACTCTTTGCATAAAAGAAGTAATATTTTCATCTTCACTCATTTTCAAATTCACATACTTGCATTTCAAACTTTGTAGCTTAGCCATCTTCACCTGTGCATCTCCTTCATACAAGGTTTCCAGCTTCATCCAAATCTCATGAGCTTTCTGCAATCCTATCACATTAGCCATATCTAAATCTGTCAGAGCACTCACCAGAGCTTCAATAGCCCTAATATTATTTTCAGCATCTTTGATCTCATCAAGAGTGGAGGGACCATTCTGAGGCATAACATATGGATCTTTTGTAATCTTCCAGAAAGCTTCACCAATACATCTTGGATGACATAGCATCCTAACTTTCCACAATGAGTAGTTAGTGCCATCAAATCTCAAACCATCCTTCTTGAATGTTTCCATCTCGAATCACCTCAAGCTTTTAGACTTCTTTAGAGGAACCTGCTCTGATACCAATTGTTGGAAAAATAAGGAAACACAACTGAGAGGGGGGGTGAATCAATTGTGACATAAAATTAAAATTTTCTAACGTAACTTAACTTAATCTTAGATCTGATGAATAACCAATTAACCAAAAATAATTTAAAACATTAGAGAGATAGAGAACACCAAAAATTTTGCGTGGAAACCCTGTTAGGGGAAAAACCATGGTAGATGTTAGTCCACAAGATTATACCCTGTTAAAAGTATAATGGGATATAAAAGGGGAATGCACATGCATTCAAGTACACTACCTAGAGCTCACTAGTCAAATATAAAAGGGGATCACTACCCAACAGTATAGAATAGTATTAAAATACAAAGGGTACAAATTGAGAAAATAACTTCTACCCAAGCCTGATTAGAGTTCCAATTAAGCTCAGAAAACCTTCTTCACACTTTGCTCAATCTTCTTCACACTCTGCTTTGAAATCAAAATATATTCACACATAGGAGCACACCAAGCACCTTTTCCACACACTACATCGATGAAACAATCATACATATATATCTGCTACATGAGATTTCATCACAACTTAGTTGTATAGGAAAATAAAACATATTTGTAATATCGGCTGAAATTTACAAATAAATTTGCAATGTGAATCCACTAAGGTCGGCCATAACATAGTGGAGACCCAAATTAATATCTCTAATGCAAAAATAATTTAATTAATTTCACCATGAAGATCCACAACACGCTGCCGCAAACATGTTAGCCAAGAACATGAAAAACTAAACATGTGCAAGAAAATATCTTCAACCATGAGCTCTTTGATTAATGTGGATGTATTACAAAGATAGAGAATGATCTAGAGACATTATAGAACACCAAGAAACAATAGAGAAGCATCTGCAAGAACTGAAATTAACAGAATCACACAATCTTCATTCAAGAACACTCACAAAGATGAAAAAAACACTATCAGACCATAACACAATCAAAACTTCATGCGGACCTATGAAATTTCTAGTAGATGATCTAGAAACATTCAAAAATAAACCCTTTAATCCAAACCATCTAATCTTCAACATACAAGACAAGACACCTTCATAACGTGCACAGTTCCACTGGGAACCTAGAATACTTTCTTTTACAAATTTTTCAATATCTTCGACATATACAACCTTTAATATGCCAAGTGCTAATAGTGTTGACATCAATGACAACCACATATGAGAAACCATATCCATAGCATCTAACACGTTGATCATTCATCTTAGTTGTATACCTTTGCAAATTTTGCTTTTGATGGTTACATTGTTCCTTTGACTATTAACCAAATTTCAAGCATGAACCATGATTCAGAGGAGACATTTGGCTTCTTGAACTTGGGAGTTCTCACATCAGATCTAGTTCTTTTTTCATGCACTTCATCTCCTCCATCTACTATTATACTTGAGTATACTTGTGATTCAACAGTTTTGATTCCTTGTGATTTAGTACAACAGGATCCTCATTGTCTTTCAAATTTGGCTACTTTGGATGACTTCTTGACAAGTATTTCAGACTTGTTTATGGAGTCTCATCTTGTAGATTTGGAGGACATCATTGATGACATTCATCTTCTCTTTCATGAAGATGATCATTCTTCAGTTGTTGTGAGGGAACACATTGACCCTCTTGTTCATTCTCTACATGATCATTCTTTGAAGTTTGATGTGACTGTGGATACTTTTGGACAACATTTGGAGGAGGCTTCTTTGTCTTTAGAGGGTATCTCTTTATCTTTGGATCATGTTCGATATTCATCTCTACTAGATGTTGGATTGTCCTCTTCAGCAGTGTGGCCTAGAATGCCTGATTGGAGTGTGTTAGCTTTCGACATCAACATGGAGACACTTGAGCATGCTTAAGAGATATCATGCACCATCTATATTCCTGACATCCTACATGCATCCATGGTTTTTTTTCTTCCTAATGGGAGGAATGTTGTTCGACGAGACTGAATCATCTTCAACATTCAATGTCGAGCTTCTACATTCATTGTAGGAGACTCAACATTAAGGGGGGGGCTACCTTGTCTCTCTTCTCTCTTATGGGGGGTCTTTTTTGTCACATGGGGTTTTTACCTTCTCATTCTTCATTGAGAGAATTTATTTTTTTCTCTTACCTCCCTTTTGTGAAGGATTTGTGTCCCACTGGGTTTTCTCCTTTTCTCTATTTGTGAGAGATTTCATTTTCATATGTACATGGGTACCTAACATGGCCTAGTAGTCGGGAGCCATCTTTCTATCATTTGCATAATAATCTGCTACTCCCTAAGTTGGACTTAAGGGGGGGTGTTGGTGTAAATAAATTCTTGTACCTAGTTCATTCATTACTAGGGGACTTATTTACATATGTTAAGTTTACTTAGGTCATAGGAAGGAATATTTCTAGAAGGTGTTAGTTGTCATTAGTTGTTATCTTATCTTTTGACAATTACTACATGTGACCTAGGTAAGTGTGATTAGTTGTCTCATGTCATATGATTAAGACACTTGTCATAATCCTATGACATCTTGTATCTCACCTTGGCTATATAACCAAGGGGTCTCTCTCATTGCACACATCAACACAATCATATCATTGAATCATATTGATAAGAATACAATTTATTCTTGTCACATTCTATTCTTTCTCTTTTGTGCTTTCCATTTGGTCTCAAGATCTTGGCAGCCATAGCCAATTCTAACATGGTATTAGAGCTATATCTCAACACTAACACTAAGGTCATCTTGGGACCCATGTGCACTTGGAAATGGTTAAGAAAGGAATCAAAAATTTCATTGAATGAACAAATTGAGTTATTCGGTAAAGAACAAAACCACTCTTAGGTAGTGTCTTTCAAGGATCTAGGGAAAAGTTTAGCCAAGATTTTATCCTCAAAATTGAATCCACTACATAAGGTTGTGTATGCTGAGACATTTTTACTATGGTCTCGTTTTCTACCATATTTCTCAAATCTAGGAATCTCTATGCCTTTTGGCATTTGTGCTCTCAATATCTTCAAGGATAAAGGCTTTGTTTTGACATATTGTGAAGGTTTTCTGTTTTGATTTTGGTTCAAGGTGGCAATTTGTTGTTGGAGGGATGAATTTTTTTGTAAGAGTTGGTTAAGGATGGGATCATTGGTTGTATTGTGAGATAGAGGTGAATAAGGTGGAGGTGTATATGTATTTGGAGGAAAAGTGAGTCGTAAGTTTGTGAGGGGAAATGGATTATGAGATATGAGATTTGAATGCACAAAGCTAAAGGGATTCCTAGTGGAAATACCTAAGGTGGTATTGACATTGCTAGTGGGTTGTTTTGTTGTTGTAACAGTTGGATTAGTGTATGTAGGCATACAGGTCATAGTTCTGGAAGGAGGAATTGGATTTCCACCTTGAATTTGAGTGTACCCCAAATTTTGAATATAACCAACTGCTGTAGGAACATTTTTATCAATAATGTGAGCTAGGCTATGCAAAATATCTATTCCTTGTTCATTATCAAACATTTTCCTCATGTTATCTATGATAGGAATTGCAGTACCGAAAATGTATTCAGAACTCACAAATTTTTTCAATTTCTCTAAATCTTCATCCATTTTTTTTAGCTCTTCTTGAGGGTCATTAGAAACCATTGTGTCAACATCAACAACATTGGTTGTGGGTAGGGTGGTCATGGGAAATGAGGTATTAAAGCTATGGTCTATAGTGGGTTGACTAGTATCAACACTATGAGTGAAAGAGTTGGAAAACCCAAGATCAATGAAAAACGTAGTAGCACAGAATGGCATGAGTCTCAAACTATGTATCACTATAGTATTGGTAATAGGACTCCAAGTTGTGAAGCTCATAAAAGTTTCAACAAACCTAATTGCACCCAAAATGGAAAATAGGCACTAGATAGATGCAATCAAACACCCTAGAATATGAAATGCAATGCAAGTATGTAAAAAGAGAGAAATTTTCAGATTTAAAACAAGATAATTTACTAATTATGCTATGAAAAAACCTAAAAATGATGTCTTTTAATGCCAATTTTGATTTTCAAATAATGAACTCAATTATACCAATTGAACTTAATGCAAACAATGATATATTTTTCTGATTTTGAAACTGAAACCTAGGTTTAAGAGAAGATCAAAATGAAGTAAACAAAGACAAATCACTACCCAAAAATTTGAAACACCTGTATAGGGACTGATTCTCACTAGGGAGAATGGGATCAATTAGGCTTTTAAATGAATAATTGGGTTAACTAGAGGCTTAATTAATCCTAATTAATTAAATGACCCAAACATAGTGTGAAAATGTAAAGGTGTACATTTTTCGACACTACAATACTAACATTTTTGGTATATGTTATACATCTCATATATGCTTCATGTTTTCTCCATATTTGTATCATGCTTTCTTTATGTATTCCTTGTATGCTATGCATTTTCCTTATGTATTCTTCATGTATGCTCTATGTTTACTTTGTATGCCTTATTTGTACTCTATGGTGTATGTCTTATATTCAAATTTTGCATTTCCTTGTATGTGATATGTATGTTTTGTGTGTGTGTGTGACACTTGTTTATATTGAAATTGTGGATTGATGGGATCCTAAGTTTGGTGGCTATTTCTTGGTGCCATCATGCCTCTTCAACATTTTGGATAAATAAATCTATCTTCTCCATTCCTTTAGTGTGATTACGCATGTAAGATTATCCCCTCACTAAAGTGGGGGCTAAATGTAGCATCATAAATTGTTGCCCCTAACAATTTCACACTAGACTGGGCACCCTATTTTGCATGTATAATTAATTATATTAATAATTTAGTCATTTTTGGTGCATATTGGAAAAATACATTTAATTTCTTCACATTGGTAGATTTTTGAGCTAAAAACACTTAGGCAGGGGTGTTGGGCACCCTATTCCTAGGAATGTTCTTTTTAATTGTTATCATCTCTAGTGTTATATTTTGGTGTTTTATAATTACCCTAGGTTGTCCTAAGTCCAAATAAGTCAATTGTTATGCATATATAAATAAGTTTTCCTCTTATTAGTACATCTAGCAATCATCTACACTCTTATGAATTATGAGTAATTATTCTGTACAAATTGTGAAGATACATGTAATCTCTTCTCTACTTGCTTGCTACATATCTCTATTGTATCATATGGAATAATCCCTTGTAGGTAATTAATGAAATTCAATCATTCTTCATAAAATATGAAATGAAGCAAAATGAGGTGAGGTAGGTTTTGAGTGGGGGTATGCATCTTTTTCCCTACTTTCATTAGGAAACATAGATCCCCTAGGGAAAGATTAAATTTCAACCCTTAGGTGAGTCAATATTTATGGAGATCTTGTTATTTTCCTTATGACTAAGGTGGGGTAAATCAACTTGAAATGAAATTTTGGGAGATAAATGAAAAATACCAAATGAATGCAATTTTGCAATGTAAGTATGATACACCAATTAAAAACCTCAATCTATCAGAATCACCAAAGTTCCAATAGATTTGAGAAGGTTATGAATTTATGCACCTGTCACCAAAAGCTCCTGCTGAGTGTCCTCTGGGAATAAATTCACCCTAGGGTGAATGGGGCATGCTACAGGGATCCAAAATATGATTTTATAGTCCTTTTCTCCTAAGCATGCACTCCTAATTCTTCCAGATTTCACAATTAGAACATTAGAATTAAATTTAGTAATTGTGTTTCTATATCTTGAAGACAATGTTGACAACTTTGACAACTTTGCAAAGTTGCACTTTTGATCAATCTTTAATCCTTCTTCGCCTACCAATTTGCAAACACAAATTGAGAGAAAAAATATTTCTTTTGGTGAATGGGGGTTTTCCTTGGTCAAGTCCTATTTTGGTAATTAAAACTTGAAATGAAATGAAACATGAATGAAAGGAATGATGAATGAACAATGCTATGATGCAACTCACCAAACCCTTGAATAAAAATTGTTAGAGGATTGAAATATACCACATCTCTCCAAGTTCTTGACCTTGCATGAATGGCTTGATTGGATGCTTGATTTGATAGCTTGAATCTTGAAACCTACATCATAATGTTAGCTCCAAAAACATGCATGAATGATGATAACTTTGACATGATGCTTGAGATGTTGAATGCTGCAATAAATGACTGAGAAATATTCTCTTGAACACCTTTGAAAATAATATTAGCTGTTGTGAAATCTCTCAAACAGTTTTAGGATTTGAATTGATAAAAAACCCTTATATTTATAGGTAATTTTCTAATTTCTTGAAAATTAAACATCAAAAGTCAAAAATTGCAAATTGAATTTGAATCATGAAAATGCCTCCAAAAAAATATTAAAAATTGGGGTCCTCAACTTAAGGGGTACCTTTTCGCCCTTGGGAGAATGTGTCCTAGGCCCCAAACATAGGACACACCAATTTCAAGGAAATTTAAATAATTTTTGCCATTATTTAATACATGTTTCCCTTTCAAAGCATAGGATTGAAATGAAGAAAAATAGGTGATATGTGTGATATGTGTTGATTAGGGGGTTCACCATTGATTTTACTATAAATAGATAGGATCAAATGGGGTATCATACACCTATTTTCCTCTATTTCATTATGAAAAAGAGATCCCTTGAGCCAACATTCACTTTAAACCCTTAGGTGAGTCAACCTTGAAGGAAATCTTGATGTTTTCCTTATGATCTAGGATGGGGCAGATTTGTTGAAACAACACTTTTGGGAGAAAGAATAAAAATAGCAAAGCAATCCAAAAATGCAATGTGAAACATGAAATCAAAATATTAAACCTTAATCTATCAAAAACAACAAATTTTAGGTAGATTTGAGATGGCTTAGTATTTTTTCACCTTTAACCAAAATGTTGTTGAGAGCCGCAGAGTGTCCTATAGGACATATTCTCCCTAGGGAAAATGGGTCTTTGTAGGGCTCTTTGAAATTGCTTTATGGGTCCTCTGGTCTTATGTTTGCACTCCCAAATTCTCTAGATTTCATAATAAAAAATTTGGAAATAAATCCCATAGGCGAGTTTTTATGGATTGATGACAACTTTGACAACTTTTCCAATTTTTATCTTCAAGAGATCTTCAATCCTTCTTCAACCTAAGATCTGCAACACAAACACAAGAGGAAAAAAATGTTTTTTTTGGTGAATAGGGGTTTGCCTTGGTCAAACCCCAATTTGGTAATTAAACCTTAAATTGAAACAATGAAAATTACACGAATGATGAATGAAAAATGCAAGGAATGATGAATGAACAATTGCTATGTTAAAACTCACTAAACCCTTGATTTGAAACCTTTGAAGGACTGCAACTTAGTATATATTGCATGAAATGGCTTGATTTTTTATGTGATCTTGATTTGATAGCTTGAATCATGATTCAAAACTTGATACCTACATCACAATGGTAGTTCCAAAAACATGCACGAGCTTGATAACTTTGATATGATGTTTAAGAAATCTTCTCTTGAACACCTTTGACAATAATCTTAGCTCTTATGAAGTTGGAATTGTGTTGCTTAGATTTGAATTGATAAAAATACCTTGCTTTTATAGATGATTTTCTAATTTCCAAAAAATTAAACATAACAAGCCAAAATTTGAATATGAATTTGGGATCATGAAATGCAACCAAAACATATTTTAAATTTCAACTTCTAACTTAAAGGGGAGCCATTTTCCCTAGGGTGAATGGGTCTTGACCTAAATAATCAGGATCCATTCATTTCAAGTTGTTACTAATGATAAATTCATTAATTAAATCACACTTCCACCTTCAAAAATTATAATTAATTGGGCTTGTGAATACAAAATTTAGGAAATTAGAGGATTAATTAGGCTCATTTAAATTAGGGGACCCAAACATAGTGTGAAATGTAAAGGAGTACATTTTTTGACACTACATTTAGCCTCCACTTTAGTGAGAGGATGATCCCTATGCTCAAACTCACACTAAAGTAGAAAAAATAGTGTTAAGAGGGGTCCAAGTGTACAAATGTCGATGGAATAGGATGAAAAAGTTCAAGGAGGTTGCGCAAGCCCCCAGGATCCAAGATCCCATGGGAAACCAGCATAAGCACAAAGGGACACACATGAAGATATTATATGCAATAACAAGACAAGATACATAAACATAAAATGTAAAAATTAGATAATAGAGAGAGAGGGGTAGATCAAGCCTTGACTGTTTGTCCATTTGGATATGGATCAAGCCTTAGTTGTTTGTCCACAAAATGTTTACAAATGGAAACCCATTGTTCATTATGCAAACCAAATGCGCTCACATGGGATAGTGAAATCCATTGTCCACTAGGTGAGCCCCAAAATGTGGCTAATGGGAAGATTGTGCCTCTATTTGGTCTCCCATTGTACTAACCATACCAAATTTATTCCTCCTAATAAATTTTATAAAGCATCATAGAAATAGTCACAAGTGTAGCAAGCTACATTATGCTAGGCACTCATAAAAAAGAATCCACTGACAAGCAAGTTTTCAAGTTTTGTTATGCTTGCTGGCCTTGAAAAAGATAAAGGCTCCACTAGAAAGCAAGTTGTGTTATGGTTGGTGGCCTTGAACAGCATAAAGGCTCCACTGACAAGCAAGTTGTGTTATGTTTGGTGGAATTGATACATGCAATAGGATATTCAGAGGGGTTTTTCTTAGTTCATGAAAGGTATCAACCTAGGGAATATTGTGCCTAATGTCTCCAAGAGAGGACTAGTCAAGGATAAAAGATTCACAACTTAGGGAGTCCAATTTGTAGTATTACCTCTAAGAGGAATTTCATATGCCAATAAAGGTCGCAATCTTGAAGGAGATCAAACCTAATGATACCACCAAGAAGACACATCAGGTGAAGTAAGAAGACCACACTTTGAAGCAAACAATGAGTGGAGACACGTATTCCCCCATTGTAAAGAAATTACTAAACACCATGCTATGAGCAATTACTTTAAAGTAGAACATACACGGAAAATACCAATACATGAGAGGTTTATTCAGAAGGCCCTATGTAAGCATATTTTTTAGAATAAATTACATAATATAAAGGAGAGGTTTCCACCATATGCAATACTAAGATAACATATAGGGGAATCCATGGATCTAGGGTCAGTGTTTGTCATTTTTGCAGTGATATAATTGAGCTTGAAACTATCATTATTCCCTAAATAGCTCATGAAACAATGAGCACTTGGGAAAAATGACACATAGAGAGAGAACATATAGAAGCTTTAGGTTCAACATGGAAGAGACTTGGATGTCTCGATGCCTTGCATCATCCCCAAAAGGAAAACATAAGATAAATTTTTACAATATATAGAAGAATGTAGATACAAATAGAAGAATGTCATAATAGTTTTTCTTCATTTGTATCCTTGTGCCAATAGAGTGACAAGGGTCATCTAAAGTAGGCTTGAAAACATATAAAGACATGCTAAGAAACACATTATAGGGGGATCAAATTATGCACATGAAATCACAAAGAACATGAAGACAAAGACTAGTAGGGTACATGCGAGTCAACCTATAGTAGGTCATCTGCATCCCAATCCTTTTTATCATTTATAGAAGGCATATAACTATAAAAAGGGATAACAAGGGTCAAACTAAGATAAGGTTATCTAAATTATTTCCCACACTAAGTGTAGGACAAGGATGAGCCGAGATGGGTGATGAGAATGAGCTCCTTACAATATGGAAATTATTTATTATAAATATAAAACATTCAATAGTGAGTATGCTATGATCCTACAACTATCACATGGCAAGGAGAAAAGTGCATGCATTTTAGTCAAGTTGGATCCTTAAAAGATTCAAATTTTCTTAGTAGCTTATGTAAATCATAACAATCATCGGTGCAATGTCCAAATATTCTATGATACACATAATATGGTCCATTTTAATCACTTTTATTTTGTGTTAATTTTTCAGGTTTATGTGGTAACATAATTAGTCCCCAATGTAAAAGAGTGTAAAAATAATTCTTAGTCTTGGATACTTTTAACAAGTCATGTAACGATATCAAGAGAATCATGCTTCTTCTATTTCTTATATTTGTAACGCTTATGCTCTTTTTTCATTGGTTAGACAATTGGGCGATTTAAAGGTGGAGGATCTAAGGTAATCGTATCATCCTTATGAGGCATTAATTGGTCTCTTGAAATAATCTTGTGAAATAGAATACCTTTCTTATCAGGAGCGGTATGATTTTGATGAGGTCAAAAATTGGATCTTCTAACATCAAGGCCTTTCCTTTACAAGAAAGGGTTATGTTAGGATGATTGTGGCTATCATTTATTGTCTCCTTCTTTACCAAATCACTTCCATAAATTAGAGATGAGTGAAGATGGGGAAATTAATATTAAGAAATGTGTCTATGATCTCCTCCTCTTGAGATAAGATATATTTAGTAGAGTCACAAAAAGGATTTTCATGTAATTCAATGTTTGGTTCTTCTAAGAATACAACACTTTCATCACAAAGGAGAGAAGTGTTGGGAGACGAATCTTTATGATTGTCAATATTATCCATAGTTGTTTTCTCTTGCATTAGAACATTCTCACAAATGGGAGAGATAGGAAATGTGATATTAGGGGATGTTTCAATGGTCTTATGCTTGTATCCAACAATGTATTCCTAAGTAGGAGAGGTAGGATTATCATGACTCTCATTGATGGGTTCCTCTAGCACCAAAATATCTTCTTCACAAATATGAGAGATATAGGAGAAGAACATGCTTATTTGTCATTGTTGTCCAAATTTGTATTCTCAAACATGGGATAGGGATCAATTAAAAACAAGAAAAGAGGATAAATGAATTCATATTCATATGCTTGTAACAACAATTTCTGAAAGCATTCGACAAAATCTAAAAATAGAACATGAAGTATGATAACACGAGAAATTTGTAATGAAAACATGATGTAAAAAGAGATCAATTTTTTAGGTTTTAAACAAGATAATTTTATGATTAAACTATGCAAAAATATTAAAATGTTGTCTTTTAATTTCAATTTTGATTTTGAAACAATGCACTCAATTTCCCCAATTAAAACTAATGCAAAGAATGATAGATTTTTTGATATCTGAAACTAAAACCTAGATTTAATAGAATATGAAAGAAATACAAATAGAGACAAATTAGTGCTCAAAATTCTAAAACAAAACCCATACAAGGATAGATTCACCCTAGGGTGAATGGGTCCTATTATAGGGGATAGAAAAATTTGAATTTGAGTTTGAAGTTCAGATCTAGGGTTTTCTGTTTTAGGTTATAAATTGTACTTTTAGTGACTAATTTTTCCATAATTTGATGACCTAATGCAATTGCAATGAATGACAAATGATGGATAATATGACACTTTTTGAAATGCATTTTTTCTTTATTTTTGAATATGAATTATTGAACATATGCTAATATGCAAACACTATGCAAAATTAATGCAATTTTTTTATTTTTTCAGATTTTAAAGGATGCAAAAGGAAAGCCTAAAACCCTAAATGAAATACAAGCTAATGCAAGTGAACAAACCTAAATGAGATGAAAGATGATGAAATGTAATGCAAATTAATTTAAATCCTAGATCTAGGGTTTGAATGGACTCCAAATTAGAATTGTTTTGATGTACAATGTTAGGTTCACCAAAATAAAATGAAGAAAAATAGGTCATGTGTATGATATGTTTTGATTAGGGGGTTTTCCATTAATTTTACTATAAATAGAAAGGATCAAATGGGGTATCATGCACCTATTTCCCTCTATTTAATTAGGAAAAGGAGATCCCTTAAGCCAAGGTTCACTTTCAACCCTTAGGTGAGTCAACCTTGAAGGAAATTTTCTTTTCTTCCTTATGATCTAGGATGGGGAAGATTTGCTAAAACAACACAAGTTTGGGAGAAAGACTAAAAATAAAAAAATCAATACAAAAATGCAATGTGAAATATGAAATCAGAAGATTAAACCTTAATCTATAAGAAAAAATAACTTTTAGGTAGATCTGAGATGGTTTAGTATTTTTGAACCATTGACCAAAATGCTACTACTGAGAGATGCAGAGTGTTCTGTGGGACAGATTTTCCCTAGGGTGAATGGGTCATTGTTATGTCTGAACTCCTGAATTCTCTAGATTTCACAATAAAAAAATTGGAAATAAATCATGTAGGTGAGTTTCCATGGATTGACAACAACTTTGATAACTTTTTCAAATTTTGCAACTTTTCCAAACTTTCTCTTCAAGAGATGGGTATGTGCAGGATCATGAGGGGCCAAAAAGTGGCAATATTATGGGTATTTGTAGGGTATGTGGATGACGACTTTATTTTTATCCAAAATTGATGAAACAAAAAGGGTTTTTAGAGGAGATTCTCAGCTTTCCACCAATATAAATTATGCTTTAATTTGAATTTAATAAATAATTATTATTTATTTTCTATTAGAATTATGACTAAAGTCCGGTCGATAGGCTAATTGAAAACATCTATAAATTTCAAACGGTATCACATTTTTTATCCAAAATATTCACATTTTATGCTTCACATACTATAGGATTAAAAAGAAAAATTAAATTTCATGAAGTGTTGACCAAGTTAAGGTGGTTAGACATACGGTTTTATATTTTTAGTTGTAATAAAATATTAATAATTAATTATTTACTTGGAAAAAAATTATAAAAAATATGCATCACATCCTGACATGAGTCCTCTACTTACATATAAAATATTATAAAAAAATATTATAATTTTATTATGGTTAGGGTGGTCAGACAGACACCTACTTCTTATTTTTCCTTGAAATTTAAGTACTACTGCATTGAAATTTCAAATTTTCACCAAATAGATTTTATTTATTTTAAATAAACCTAGTAGTTTAGAAACTACATTCAATTTTCTATAGATTCTTTTCTTACATATTTTGAAATAATATAGATAACTTATTCAAATTTTTACATCAAGTTTCCTAACACTGATTTTTCTGAATTTTTTGCCACTTAAGGGCCTGTTTTTTCCATGATGATCTTGCACATACCCAGATCTTCAATCTTTCTTTGACCTAAGATTCTACAACACAAAAAAAAGAGGGAAAAATTGTTTGTTTTTGGTGAATGGTGGTTTGCCTTGGTCAAACCCTATTTTGGTAATTAAACCTTGGATTGAAACAATGAAACATGAAAGGAATGATGAATGAATAATTGCTATGTTGGAAATCACCAAACCCTTGATTTGAAACCTTTGAATGACTGCAACTTAGTAGATATTTCATGAAATGGCTTAATTTTTGATGTGATCTTGATTTGATAGCTCGATTCTTGATTTGAAACTTGATACCTACATCATAATGTTAGCTCAAAAAATATGCATGATGCTTGTTAACTTTGACATGATGCTTGAGATCTTGATTGCTGCAACAAATGATTGATAAATATGCTCTTGAACACCTTTGAAAATAATCTTAGCTCTTGTGAAATTGGAATTATGTTGCTTAGACTTGAATTGATAAAAAGACCTTTCTTTTATAGATGATTTTCTAATTTCCTGAAACTTAAACATTACAAGCTAACATTTGACTCCAAAATTGGGATCATGAAAATACCACCAAAAAAAATTTGAAATTTGAATTTGTAACTTAAAGGGGACCCATTTTCCCTAGGGAAAATGGGTCTTGACCTAAATAATCAAGATCCATTCATTTTGGTGTGTTAATAATGATAAATTTATTAATTCAATCACACTTCCCCCTTCAAAAATTGTAATTAATTAGGCTTGTGAATGCAAAATTTAGGCAATTAGAGGCTTAATTAGGCTCATTTAAATTAGGGGATTCAAACATAGTCTAAAATGTAAATGAGTACAATTTTTGACACTCTAGGGATTAATTAGGCTTTTAAATTTATAATTTGGTCAATTACAGGCTTAATTAAGTCCAAATAAATTAAGGGACCCAAAAATAGTGTGAAAATGTAAAGGAGTACATTTTTTGACACTACATTTAGCCCCCACTTTAGTGAGGGAATGAGCCCTATTCTCAAACTCACACTAAAGTAGACAAACAAGTTTCAAGAGATGTCTAATTTAACAATTGTTGGAAAGATAAGAAAAAAAAGGTCAAGGAGGATGATCAAGCCCCAAAGATCTAAGATCTCATGGAAAAGCAAAAAAGGCACAAAGAGACACATACCTATATTAAATATGTAACAACAAGACAAGATACCCAAGCATACAATTCCAAAATTAATGCGAAAGAAAGACGGGTGGATCAAGCCTCGATTATTTGTCCAATCGGTATGCATCAAGCCTTAGAAATTTTTACAAAAACATTTACAAGTGGAAACCCACTGTCCACTAGGCAAACAAAATGTACTCACATGAGTTAGTGAAATCCACTATCCACTAGGTGAGGCCCAAAAAGTGGCTAATGGGAAAGTCATGTTAGGTCTAAAGGCTCCCATTGTACTAACCATACTAAAGTTATACCTCCTAATAACTTTGATAAGGGACCACCGAAATGGTCAGAAGGCTAGAAAGTTGTGTTATAGTAGGCACTCATGAAAAGGATCCACTGGAAAGAAAGTTGTGTTATGCTTGGTAGTCATGAAAAACATAAAGGATCCACTGGAGAGCAAGTTGTGTTATTCTTGGTGGCCTTGATACATGTAATAGGATATTCAAAGTAATTTTTCTTAGTTAATTAAAGGTCTCACCTTAGGGAAAATTGTGCCTTATGTCTCCAAGAGAGGACTAGTCGAGGATAAAAGATTCACAACTTAGGGAATGCAATCTATAGCATTACCACTAAGAGGAAAGTCATATGCCAACAAAGGTCACAATATTGAAGGACCTTAAACCTAATGACACCACCAAGAAGACACATCATGTGAAGTAAAAATACCACACTTTGAAGAAAACAATGAGTGGTGATTCATATTCCCCCACTTTAAAGAAATCGCTAAACACCATGTTGTGAGAAATTACCTTAAAGTAGAACATAATAAATGCCAATACATGAGAGATTTATTTGGAAAGCCCTATGTAAAACACATGTTTATAAGATAGAGCTATGTCATGAAAGGAGGGTTTCCCCCCATATGCAATCCTAATATAACATATAAGGGATCCATGGATTTGGGGTCAACATTTGTTGTTGCTGCAGTGATATAATTGAGCTCAAAATTATCATCATTCCCCAAATGACTTATAGAACAACGAGCACAAAGGAAAAATGACACATAGAGAGAGAGAGAACAAAGGGAAGCTTTTGGGTCAACATGGAAGATACTTCAATGTCTCAACACCTTGCATCATCCCCAAAAGGAAAACATAAGACAAAAGATAAAGGTTACAACATATAGAAGAATGAAGGTACAAATAGAAGAATGTCACAATAGATTCACTTCCTTTGTATCCATACACCAACCAAGTGACAAGGGCCATCCAAATTAGGCTCACAAACATATAAATATATGCCAAGAAAAATTGTATGAGGGATAACATTATGCACATGAAATCACAGGAACACAAAGAAAAGACTAGTATGGCACATGCAAGTCAACCTATAGTAGGCCATTTGCATCCCAATCTTGGTCATCATATGTGGAAGGTGGATAACTAGCCAAAGGGACAATGAAAAGTTTCAAAGTAGGACAATGCTATCTAACTCCTTGCTCCCACTAAGTGTAGGACATAGATGAGCCTAAATGGGTGATGAGAATGTGCTCGCAATATTAAACATGGTATGCAATAAATATAAAACATACAATTTAGTGAGTATACTATGATCCTACAACTATCACATCATGCAAGGAGAAAAGTGCATGCATTTTAGTTAATTACATCAATAATGTCATTTTTCTCCCAAATGGTCACCTTGCACACCTTGGTTTATGTCATACCATGGTGTTTGTGGACCATTTGTGACATTTTTGATGCCCAATGATGATAACTATAAAAATGTAAGCATGAAAGTTGGTTCCCTTATCATTCACTATCTAACTTTCCATCTCCATCTCTCCTGTCTTTTCCACACTAACATTCATCTCTTCCATCTCCTCCATATGAACATTTCTTCTATCTTCATCTTGATAGAGTCTTGTGACAGACAAAAACATCTTGTATCCATAATCATGTTAGATTTCATCATAGAAAGCACCATCATCATAGAAATAATTTTTATATTAAGTCACATTTATTTTGCATAAGAAAATACAAAAGCACAAAATGCATCCATATAGCATTCATATCTCATCATCATGTTAGCCTCATTTGCATCATACATTTCATCATAGCATTAAATCCCATATCACATAGTATTACATTCCATAACATGTTGCATTACAAAGCATTTACATTACATTTCCTATAACATTGCATTTTACATTATGATTCTTCACATCACATATTGTATTTAATTTTACATTACATACCATACACACTATATCCTATTATCACATATCACATTAAGTGTCATATTTTGTATTCACATTACATATTTTCCATCAAAAATTTTGCATTATCATACAAACATTACATTGCATGCATTCCATATCAAATTGCATTAGTTCATTTCCATTAAATCTGTCATTCACACATAGCGTAATAAAAACATCCATAAACCATCCATGCATTACATCATCTGCATTTAGATCATAAAAAAACATAAACATAGTCATAAAACATAATAATAAAGTATAGTAGATCATCACATCATCATATAGAATGCATTTACAAACATCATAACCATAGTATGAGCATCCATCACATAGCATGTCATCATATAGGCATAAACACACCATAATGCATATCATCAACCATTGCCAAAATCATATATATATCGCTCAAAAAAATAAGTGTCATTGAACAATGTTAAGATGTGTCCAATAAAAGTGGAGTTCATAGGCTCAATAATAAAACTATCAGTGTCTAATACATAAGTAACAAGATGATCTATCTAGAATTTACCTACTCCCCTATCTCTAGAACATCCCTCTGAAGTGCATCTCTAACTTTGTGCTCTGTAGTGGGGGGTTGTCATAGGGAGTGGACCATCTAGCATTTGAAGTCTCACCCTTAGACTTGTTTTGTGTCCATTTGTTGTGAGTCCTACTCCATGATCTACCTCGTGACCCACTATCTATCTTAGAAAATGTTGGCTTCCTCCTCTTAGGAGGTACCAATCTCTCATATAAGTCCCTATAATACTGGTTGCACCTGCTTTCCTTGGCATACTCTCATGCAACCTTGACCACTGAACCACTACATGTAGTTGTGAACTCAATCATTTGATGGTCGTTCTGCTACCAGCTAATGACTACCATGTCCCTCTCCACCTAAAATGCATCCCTCTTAGCCTTAAGGCCATCCCTCTCCATAATAACTATCCTCAACTGTGCCTCAAGGGCCTGCACTTGAACCTAGAAAGCAGCTATCCTCAACTTTTTTTATCCCTCTCCCTCTCCAATCCCCACCTCCTATGGAATCTCCTCATCACACATGATGATCCTCTCATGGAGGACCCATTCTACCTCATCCATATTTTCCTCCTCCTCTCCTACCTAATCTCCCTATCCTCCATCACCACCTACCTCAACCTACATGGCCTCTAGTTGTGCCACCTCTATTCAAAGAACCTCTACATGCTACTCACCATCCTATACTAATACCTTTGCTATTGCCTTGACCTCTAGTCAATCCTCCTCCATCTCTACCTCCTCTCGAATGGGTGGTAGCTACCTACCCTCCTGTCATCCTTTGTCCCTCCTCCTCGCCTGTATATCACCTCCTCCACCAGCCCCATCATCTCCCCATCCTCCTCCATCCCCCCTCCATCTCCTCTACCCCTCCCACCTCTGCCTCCCCGTTGGCCTCTCAAACCTTTAACTCTACGCTCTACTGGCACTGGCTGCTGTGGATCATTCAATGGAATTAGTTTGTGAATAAGCTAACATGCATCATACTTTGGTGTCATGCTTGTGTCTGCCTCCCCTCCTTTCCACTCCCAATCCAATGCTTGCATGACATATATCTCATGCTCTGCCATGGTAACTACAATCTATGGTCCCCAAGGATGCACCTCTCATGATGATTGACCATACTCTGCTCTAGCCACTAGCACCCCCTATCGCTCACCAAACTATCGTTGAACCCTCTCTGGTAAATACATCTCTATAATGTGTTGTGACTGCACTGTCCACCCGATCAGATACTTGTGTTATTTTTCTGATTAGATTTAATGCACATAAATTAATTCAAAAAATTGGACACTATAACGCAGTAGATACCCTAGGAAAACCCTCCTCTTGAGGGAGAAAAACCCAGTAGAAATATATCTCTTATATATTGAATCAATACAATAATGATCTCCTTATAAGAGGCCAAGATTCTAGCCCAAATACAAGCACCAATGGTTGATGCAACACAAAAATACAAGAAGACAATTCGCTAATGAAAAACTCAAACTCTAAGAATATCTAACTACCTTGTGAAGAACTTGCACTTGAAGAAGGATGAACTATGATTAAATCTGAATGCTCAATAATGAATTTTCCATTGAGTATATATACAATATTAGGGGAGAGGTTGTGTCTCTCCAATGCATCAAGTTGGCCACCTTGAAACATCACGTCTCCAATATCCAAGAAGTTAGCTACCTTAACATTCATGCCTCCTCAATATTCACATTATATCAAGGTCGGCCTTGATAATAATATTAATCATGCCTCTTCATTATAACAAGGTCGGCCTTGATAATAATATTAATCGTGCCTCTTCATTAGAAAGACATTTCATATAAATTAAATAGCCCTTAGGCTATATTTAATTTATCACAAAAGTAAGGAGATTGCTGGAAGAAGTAGTCTGATGCTGCTAATAGCATCAACACTCCCTCTCAGCTAGGGATGATACTTCCAGATACACAAGACATATCACCTCATCATGATTTCTACCACTATGGCTACAACCATAAGTGAAAAGAAGAATATCACCTCATCGTGATATCAAATATCACCTCAACATGATATCAACCATAATGGCTACAACCATGTATGGTATGTACAAGTGTTCATCACTTGCGTGATGTTGTCACCTCAACATGACTTTCACCATAGCTCTGCTAGAGGGTGAAACACAAGTACATGAAAATCATCATAGACTCTCTCATGTGATGTTGTCATGGAGTCACACACATGACATCCACCATGGCTCTCCCAGAGGGTGGAATCAAGGAATTTCACCTCAAACTTCTATTACTAAGAAGAACTCATTAATCAAGGGATTTCACCTGTAACTTCTCTCATAGAGAAGAACTCATTAATTAAGGGATTTCACCTTGAAATTCTCTCATAGAGAAGAACTAATTAATCAAGGGATTTCACCTCAAACTTCTCTCACAGAGAAGAACTCATTAAAGAGGATCACTGATACTAAGACTCCTTCTCAGTTAAGGTTATATTCTCCACCATACCAAGCTTATCTCAAAAGTACACAAACTTTATCCTAAAGAGAGGCTTGGTGAGAATGTTTGCCATCTGCTCATCAGTGCTGATATACCTCAAATGTATAGCTTTCCTCAATACCATATCTATGATATAATGGTATTTGATCTCAACATGCTTGGTTCTGTCATGAAACACATGATTGATAGAAAGCTTCACATAGCTCTAGTTATCACAATGAACGATAGTAGGCTCCATTGATTGTCTAAAACATCTTGCAAGGAGCTTACGAAGCCACACTACTTCCTGGGCTGCCATACAAGCTACAATGTACTCTACCTCTGATGTACTCAACGCTATAGATGACTGCTTCCTACTGCACCAGGATATCATAGCAGACCCCAAACTGAAGCTATATCTAGAGGTGCTCTTCTGATCAGTGACACACCCTGCCCAATCAAAATCAGTATAACCATGCAACTTCAAATCAACATATGATGAATATCTCAACCCATATCCAACTATGCCATGCAAGTATCTCATGATATGCTTTGCTACAACTAGAAGTATTTTCCTTGGTTCACACATGAACTTGACAAAATGCACTTACTTCAATCTGGTCTAGTATAGATACATCAACGATCCAATCAACTGACTATACATAGTAGGTGTGATAGGTCGAATGTGAGCGTTAGAAAATGAGCAGCAAGTAAAAGAGTGCAAATAAAGACCAAAACAACCTACACCTCAAGATTAGCCTAAGTTGGAAACAACACAAGATAAAAGCAACAAATGGAACTTTATACCTTGTCTCAAATCGATCCTTTGGTTGGCCCTTCATCTTTGATGTGTATGCTCCTTGGATGGCACAAGATGCAAGCTAAGTGATGTTGTGAGGATGAGTGCAAGTGGATGAAAACAAGAAAATGGCTAAGTATAAGATGAGAAACAAAATTGCAAGAGTTTGGCTAGCAAAATGATCTCTAAAATGAGAGAAAAGAGGGGGTATTTATAGGAATTTTGAGAATTCCTAGAGGAGATGGACGGTCAAGATTGAGCCACCAAATATCAAGATGTAGGGCTAAGGTGAGTTGAGAACTCACAAGCCCTCACATCTTGACATGTGGCATGTGATATAGCCCTAAAAGGTGAAGTGGACATGAGGTGGAGAGGTACATGACATGGAGGGGTACAAAGTACCTTGGGATTGGACAAGATCTCCTCATAAAGGAGGTCCTTGTCCCATGTGGAGTGAGAGGACAAGTGGGGAATTAAAATTCCTCAAATATTCTCATGGGGAGAAGGAAAGAATTTTAAATTCCAAAGGGTGCATTGGGGGATTAAATGTGAATTAAAAATTCACATAGGGAAGGGAGATGCCTTGTCAAAAGGAGAAAGCCTTTAATAAGGTTGACCAAGGACCGTCATAAAGGACATGGGGAAGAGAAAAGGAATTTAATATTCCTTGGAAGGATAAAAGGAATTAAAAATTCCTTGAGAGGTTGATTAGGCTAGTTAGTGAAGGATTAGAGGATGGTTAGGTGGCTAAGAGAGATTAGAGGCCAACTTGCAAAAGTTGGAGGATGTGACACATCCTAATCAAGGATTAGGCATGTGCACACCTTAATGATGAGATTAGAAGAAGGATTAGGATAAGATAAAAATGATGGAGGATGTGACATAAAGGGAATTAAATAAATGAAATATTTATTTAATTTAATTGATGGAAGGAGGATTAAAGAGATAAGGTATTATTGATTACATACCTTAGGGATTTGGCAGAATTAAAGATATTAATTAAATAATAGCAGTATTACTTAATTAATGAAAATAAGATGAAAGGGGATGAATTTGGATAAATTAAGTGTCCAAATTTAGATGTCTATAGTAGGATCCACCAGGTTTGAGCTAGCTGCAACCTCCTTAAGCTTCTGAAAATTGGTTTCCATAAACCAACATAAAGAACCAAGATCAACTAGATTACCATCTTCTTCAGGTTCACTAGGCTCCCTTTGAATCTTCAAGCACTTGCATCAACCTTATAACCTCTTCATCCAAGATTTTCTGCAACACTTGCCTTTGATAAGTGTTTTCTAGTGCACACCTATGGTACTATAGAGAGTTTAGGATAGTCCTCCTTGACCTCATCCCAGATCGCACTATTCTAAATAGGTTTGTGGAGCTACTGATGTCAAATCTAGATGATTGTCTTGTGCAGTTGAAGAGGTCTTTCAAGAATTTAACACTTAGCGTTGTAATACAGTAATATTCACTTCTTCTCGGTGAGTTACAAAACTCCCTCTTTATCCCTGCTTCAGAGATTGCAAAGAAAACTTCTGGAAGTGAGCTCTCTCTAGCCACCAAATCAGTCCCATGGCTGCAAGTTGTGACTTCATGCTTGATCATTTATTTGGTCGGCATGACTTCGTCACAAGATGCCTCAAGCTTTTCATCACTAAGTAATCTCTCATCACCTTCTTGCTCTTAGAATGGTCCTGAAAGCATTTTGGAGAGAGATTACTAATAGTTTATAACTATCCAAAGAAATATTAAGGCTAGAATCATACAAGGTTTACTATTCCAAGTTATAGCATGAATACATAATAATTTATGAACAATATTAGAACATAAATAAATGATTCAACCTATAAGAGAAATATATCAAAAGATCAGAATGAAGGGATAAAAAAACTTATCTTTATTGAATTATGATAAAACTCTTTCTTCCATCTTTTACTCCTCTCGAGAGTGCTAAAATCAGCACAACAAAAGATAATTTTCACAACTATGGATTTCTTGAATGCATTATGTAGTTAGCATGTAGAACCAACTCTCTCCAAGAGTTCAAGGCTCTATCACAATTCATGCATTAGAGAATGATATCGATGTGACCAACTAATCACCATCGAAATTGCAATTCTCTTTTTATTTCCGTCACACTCAAAAATCTTCACAACCAACATAAAATAACTTGCAATAAATGAAATCTTCAAAGGATCTTATGCTAGAGAACACAATTCAAGAGAAACTACTATCTCTTTTTACTAATTACAAGATCCAAATAAATGATATAACTTAGAAAAAAAAGAATACTTATCTCTTTAAATATTTTGATGAATGCAAATACTAGGCACAGTAAGATATGCTACTCTTGCACACAGATCAGTACACAACCTTCATGGCTTGAACTTAGGCCCATGACTTAGAATAGAAATTCCCTAGAATCCTTCTGACGAGAGATCTCATCCACATCCACAAATTAAGCATACTGATTAGGCCTGGTTGGGAAATCCTTTGCATAGTGACCAAACTTGTCACAACAAAAACATTGGACTTTGGAGAGGTCCCACTTACACATGTGAAGACTAAGTGTGTAGATATGGAGGTCAAAAGCTCAAGCTAATACTCAAATTTTGGCTTGGAAAGTGCTACATTTCAAATTACCTCTTGACCTGAGAGGCTGAGACTCATGTTGGTGCAATCGGTTAACTGTCCCTTCTGCTAGTATAATGAAAGTCTGAAACACATCTTTTGGGACTGTTCATAGACCAAAAGGAAATGGAATACTATCTTTAAATTTCTTCTAGCGCTTTTTGAGCATAAATTCAGTTGGAAAGAAGCTTTATTGGGGTTTGGCATGCAAATTAATGTTGTAGATTCTATGAGATGTGATTTTACTTAATATATGGAAAAGTAGATGCTTATCAATTTTTGCTAATCATAATTTTCACCAAGGAGGATACATGCTAAAGATTTAATTTGATATTATTTTCCAAATTGTTGTGTTGTGTTCTCAATTTCAAGGGGTTCCTAAAGAAAAGGTGAAAACCAGCAAACACTTGGATAAGATAAAGTACCAAATACTTCAGCTCTATGCAAAAGACTTCTTGTGTTCTATGTAGTTACAATGCATGTTCAAATTTAAAAATTTATTGCAGCTAGTTAAGGTGAGCTTTGATAGTTTTGTGAGGTGTTCCTTGCTCATTAGGGGTGGTTTTCTATGAAAGTCTATGAATGTATTATGTAGTGCTATTGGTCATTGACATTATGTCAAATCCGGTGATGCTCTCCACCCAGTATGGGCTATAGTGTACCATTGATAGTGTTTGACTGGTTTTTGCAACCTTCAGGTTGCTCTTCCTTTTGTAATTATTTTTTATTATTAATTCTTGGTTTTAATAAAAAAGAACATGTTTTGGCATATTTCGTCATATTTTATAGGGATAACTAAATTGTGATTAGTGAATGGTAAAATGTATTCTTTTAAGTGGACAAATTTAATGGGAAAATAATATATAAAAAATAACATTGAAAGTCTATAAAAAGGACAAGAATACATAAAAATAATATTAAGAATTTATTAAATATTTAAGGGGCATGTAACATAGTAATAAAAATATTGACACTTCATAGAGTATTACATGGTGTTCATTTTAATGTTCTAATGTTTGAGTATTGGTATTGACCAAATGTTTATACAATCACTTTTATAGAATCTGCTAGATTGCAATGTTCATATTATTATAGGTTAGACCCATGGTAGTCTAGTTTTATGACTTTGAGTGCAAATTTCAATACAACAAGAAAGTGTACAATGGACCTAGTATGATGTGCCATGATAAAATGCTCTAATAACTACACTATAATGCTCTATCAATCACAACTTAGCACACTCCTTTTGTAACCCCTAGGTCCTTTTCAAATGAATGAGGGAGTGTATTTAAATGTAACTAAGCCCGCAAGTTAGCAAATATATATGCCAAGTTAGCTCACAAAGGCTAGTGAAATGATTAGCATGACATTAATGTGAGCTTTGAATTTTAATATTTTAGGATCAAATTAGTAACTATAGAATTGAATAGGGTTAGGTTAACACTTGCATATTTGGTCTAATTTGATGAACAAAAAAGTCTAGGGATTAGGAACAAATCTCTCATCAAAGCAATCAACATATGAAAAAATATTTTAGATTGTAAAAGGATATTTGGTCCTTATAAAGTAATGAATCATTTTTGAATTCTTCTTATCTTTAGTGTTCCACTAAATCTCTAAAATAAGACATGGAATAAGTTACATCTATCACATAATTTGAGATAATCACGAACTATGATTTTTTTGAGTAGGAGTTAATCTTTAAGAAAATAAAAGTTAAAGTTAAATATAAAGCTATAAGATTCTCGAAAAGTGATGTAAGGCTATAACTATGTGGGATTAAGATTTGACTTTGTTGATGGCTACGTGATAGGGCTCTACTTGGATGTAGATAAATATGAAAAGGGATTCACCTATGTAGATAAATGTGAAGGAATATGTCTAGATGTCAAACAATATTTCACTCTACAAATAATGTAATAAAAGGGCTCCATCTAGATATGGTAATGCAACTCTATTTAGTACCAAAAAAAATAATACCTGCATCATTGTAATCAAACTCATAAAAATATTAGTAATTATATATGCCCTATTCATTGGTTAAATTGGAGGAAAGGATTAAAAAAATAAGGATGATAAAATATGTAATACAAAAAAACCATCATGACATGATAAGTACATAAGAAGATTAACTATGAATAATCATTAAGGTGTATATGAAAGGTTATCCTTGTATATGCAAATGATAAAAAAAATATCCATAAATGTTGGGTAAGGAACACATAATCTCACCACACATGTAATAAATCATCTAAAAGCCAACAATATGTAATGATCACATGGGATAAATGTATAGATGAACATGTAGTCTCATATATTTTTTTCTCCTTGACAACGGCAAGTGATTATAAACATAGTCAAATGTGTTATAAGATGTGAATAATGTGAGCATTGACATATGGGATGACTAGAACATATATCATGTCAATTACAAGAACATAGGTCATAAATGTTAGTAGTGGAAAAGTAATGATCAAAATAAATGCAATATCACATGATCTTTAGTGTATCAATAAATTGTAGTGCCATTAATAATTTTCTATCATCATGCCTAGTTCACCATGTACTAATTATAAATGAGTAGGTTAGGTAAAAATTCATAGTGGGAAATACAACCCTTGTTAGAAATAGTAAGGTAAAAGGTTTAAATAGTAACATTTCATTTTCACATTCAATTTGAAAGAGATATTGTTTTGGTCATTTATAATGGTAGTACAATGAAGATATAACTTGACACAAATAAATAGGATGTAGTGCCATTAATTATTTTTCATCATCATGCCTAGTGTCACGTAGCATCTACACATTGTATTAATCGTAAATGAATAGGTTAGGTAAAAATGTATAGTTGGAGAGACACACCCAGTTAGATATAGTAAGGTAAGATGGTTAAATAGTAACATTTCCTTTTCACATTCAAGTTGAGAGAGATATTGCTTTGGTCATTTATAATGGTGGTAGAAAGAGAATATAGCTTGTCGCAAATCAATAGGATATGACCAAATTGATGTGGGTGAGCCTTCAATATGATATGTAAGAATTTCTCTAATTTTCATGACAAAAGAAAAAATTATTTTCAGATTTGTAATGTACCGATCTAACCCCACTTCCATAACTAAAACATTGATATCCATAGATTTGTATATAAAACTTTGATCTACATATTTAATTTTGACACACAAATCTGATCCAATCAATTATATTCATAATTAATAATTTTCTTAGTTAATCAAATATCTTTATTATCTTATAATGCAAGATGGGATTGAGATTAGAGAGTGGCATAATAAGTTGTTGGTACTTTCTCTCAAATTGGTTTAATTCTGTGCGTCAGGGTGAAATTGTCTCAGTTTAAAAACACTAAAATTTTGATATGCATATTGCATCGCCTCCACATTGCAGAGCCTTTTATCCAAGCTGTTACCCACTCCGTGACACTTGTTGAATGCAATGCATGTGGACCTGCCTTCTACATGTAAGGCATCCATTGAATCATGATATTGCTTCACATCACAAAATCTTAGTCTTTTGGCCCAACAAAAATATCAACCTGGCGAAAGGTAACTGCTCCGAAAGCAAACTGAGCATCCCATTGGCCCACATGCTCAATCAGATTTAAAATCATGTCACATTTTAAGCGAACAAAAATTATAACCATTATTGCAAGCTTTTTGTACGTACGTACTTCTCATTTGAAAATTCTCACTGTCTATAAACCCTAGAGCTAGAAATTATCCATAACATCAAAGCGTTGAAGATGCTGAGAACTAGCTATAGGCTTTTTTTTATTAGCAAGTAGACTGCATTGAAGGAGGATGTGATGGATGAAAGAGTATTCAAACAACAACGTTGCTGCAATTTGTGGACTGTGAACATGTACACGTGTAGCGGGAAAACAAAGTTTTGTTTATCTAGATGTCTTAAAGCTTTTAATTAATTCCACTCTACAATATCTAGAGAAGATTGGAATGAAATGAAGTGTTTTTAGTGTTTTGGTTTAAGGATTTAACTTATTATTATGATAACAAAAAGTTATACAAAATTTTATGTGTTATATTATGTGAGAGGTAAGAGAGAGTTGGATTTATGGAAAATGTTTATTTTTTAAGTTTGAAGTGTAGAATTGACAAATTATATTTAAAATTATAAATGAGTCAAAGAAATGATCGTATCAGAAGATGAAGTTAATAATTCATGATTGAGCTGTGATGCATGTACATCCACATGATGTGCTATCATTTGACTGGTGTGTTGTAGTCTAGGTCACATGTTTCCATCTTGAAAAGTTGTAAAACTCAATGGTACAACCAAATTTGAACCTTTATTGTATAACACAAAATGAGAACAAAAAAAAAAAAAAACTAGGGGATACTAGAAGCTATAAAAAATGACAAAAATTGAAACTAAACTCATAAGCACAAATGAAATAATAAAATGATGAAGAGAAGGGAAGATTGTAGCCGAACCTCTATCTGATTGAATACTTAAAAAACCTATAGCTTGGATAAGAAAGAAGGTTTGGACTACTTGCGAGCTTGTCACAAATGGTCATGCCTATATTTATTTTTTCAGTTTCTATGTGTAGCCAATGATGTATTAGAAAGAAGAAAACGCAACTCATCTCTACCCTAAGTGAGGCTAGACTAAGAAAAATAAATTAAAATACTATGAATATTACCCCTAGGTCTACAAGGATCAATAGAATAACATGTTAATGTCAAATAAAAGTGAAGAATTTAACAAATTCCAACAACACAAAAGATTTCAAAATGACATTACAAAATGTAGCATCGTAAATTGCCACCCTTGATAGTTTCACACTACCTTGACACCCTATTTTACCTATAACTTTAATTATAATAATAACTTACCAATTTCGGGGCTAGATTAATAAAATACATTTAATCCCCTATCATCCTTATAAATTCTAATCAAAAAGTGTCAGACAATGTCACCAATGGCGCCATTGTCCAAAAAAAAAATTTGAATGTTCTAAATTCCAATTGGTAGACTTTTATGAGTTGAAAATGACCCAGGTCGATCCCTACGAAAAAGGATTAATTAAAATGCATATTTAAGTATATTTTCCTTTCATTTTGAGCATGAAGGAATCAATTTATGAATGGGGAAAAAATTGAATATTTTAAGATGAATCAAGGAAATTCAAGGGTAGGTTTATGAGCATTATTACAACATTATTTTCAGTCAAGAATTATGTCAAGACTTCATCATGTTTTCATGTAAGTTTGTGACCACTATCACTTGTAGGTTTTCAAATCAATTCAATCCAAATTGCAATAAAGCCTTAAGGAGATGTGCATGACTTTAGTCCTTCAAAGAAATAAGATTAGAGTGGTGAGTTGCATCCAATTGTTGATTCATCATTCATTTATCGTTTAGCCTCCATTCCTCAAAAGGATAAGTTCTCTTTCATCAACTTTACCATTGTGGAGGTGGAAAAACCAACACGAAGTTTGACTAAGGCAAGCCCCTATATGGTACCCTTCCAGTCTGTTTGAATGTGACAATTGCATCTTCTAAAAAATATTGAAGGAAGATTGAAGATCATTTGTTCATTATTGCATTGAAACCCCACAACTTGGCAAGATACAAAAAAATAATTATCTCGACAACCGACAAAGATCTGACAGTAAGACCTGGAAGTAAGAAGCCTTAGACTGGGGACCTAAGAACTACAAAATCAAATTTCAGTTTTATCTCTTTGGACATAGGTGCCCCAGGCACCATTGTCCAAGAAAATCAGGCTTTAATTTGTATGATAGGTGAACAAAACTCTACTCTTTTTAGATTTGCTATTGAAATTTGGTTTTACATTTTTTTTGTTATAGAAAAGTTGCATTTTCAAATTAGGTAACATAGTTTCATTGGGCCAATAAAAGAAAATCAATTTCAATCAATTTATAAGGAATTAAAGGATCAAATCTGAGGCTGATTGACTCACCTTCAAGGTTGGAAGTCAATCTAATTCCCTTGGTGATTTGCATCCTAATGTTCTTTAAAAAAGGATTGATGTTAGTGATCTATGCATTAGATAGGTAGAATCCCTTTTTCAACTAAACATTTTGGTGAACTTGACATATCTTACACTTGCAATTTTTCTATTTGAAAATATAGGTGATAATTTGTATATATTTTCAAAAATTTATCCATTTTCATTAGTTTTCATCATAAAAAAATGAAAAATATTTTGGGAAAAATTGCAAAAAAAAATATCAGATTTGATTTTCTATGTGTAGAGCTTAGATATGAATTATTTGCATTGAGGAAATTAATTTCAAAATTATTTTACCATTTATGCATACATAGTTTGGTGAAAAAACTGAAAAAGTGACAAAATTACATAGTGTTTTCATTTGAAAAGGTCAAAAAGCATTTCTTTTCTATATTTTTTGGAAAAATCAGTCAATTGCTTTTCTTTATATACTTTTGGAAGAGAGATAGTTACTCTGTTGTGCATGCAGGTTTTATTTTCAAATTTATGTGCTATTGCTTTAGCCATGGCGAAGTTGGGTGGGGGGCTCTAGCTGGTGTCCCCTTCTAGGACTTTGTCCTCTCTGAAGGGTGGAAATACAAGCACCTCGACTTTAATTGCTCATTCTTCATGGTCAAAGCTTTTGCAATGGGTGTTAAGTCTCTGGATGATGGTACTATTAGTTTCCATCATGAAGCTAGTTCCACGGTGCTATGAAGGAATCAAAATTTATATGCGAAAAAACTTGTGAGAAATTCCTCTGCTTTTAAAAGGGCTTTATTCTCCTCCTCTAAGACAAAGGAGTGTTGTGCAATGGAGGGTCTAGAAGCATTTGTCCCAAATGAAATAATGGAAAAATATGTTGCTAGCCTTCAAATGGTTGGGAGGTTCTTATCCTTCTGGCCAAATATTGACTAGGATCATAGATGGATGGATGTGGTATGAACCCTTAAAGGAAAGGCTAGTGTGAGCACTATTCCAAATGGTATTTTCTTGTTTCATCTTTAACAACTAGGAAGACCTTGTCTTTGTCCTTATGAGAGGTCCTTGGGTGTTTGACAAGAATTTCAAGAATTTTTTAGCACTTTGCAAATGGAAACTAGGCTTGGACCCCTCAGCGGACCTGGGATATGTTGCTCCTACCTGGGTTAGGATTCCAAGCTTACCTCTTGAGTTTTGGAACAATAAGGTGTTTCAGGGGATTGCTAACACCTTTGAAAGTCTGCTAGCTGTGGAAAAAGTCACTTCACAGAGATCTAGGCTTGTATTTCCTAGGATTTGTGTTAACATAGCTATTAATAGTGTTTTTCCAACTTCAATCACCTTGAAGTCTTAGTTCGGGTCTTGAACCCAAGTTCTAGAATATGAGAATACAAGGTTGTTTTGTCTACTTTATGGAAAGTTTGGCCATCTTTGTAACACCTGTAAGAAGATGCCTCTCCAAAAAATAAGGAGACTATTATTTGTCCTCCTCTTGTGCACTCCATTGAGCTTGGTGTGGGAGGGCATGAGGCTTAGAAAGGCCCCCTTATGAAGGAAGAAGAAACAAAGGAATACAAGTAGGTCTCGTCGGTTGGTGGTACTAACTCCTATCGGGTGGATCAAATCATCTCTAAAGGTTAACCTGTCATGGGGTAGAGTCGCCTCTCTCTTACGGATTTGTGAGCTTCGGATAAAGGCCTGGACCTTTGTGTTTCTTTGAACAAATAGGTTCTAGCCCCTCAAGGTTTATTATAGACAAAGATGCAAGAGTCGTAGGATATCCTGGGTTTTACAGAGTTGGCTCCTTCTCCTCTTGCAAATGAGGCCAATGATGACCCCTAGAATAATGTGAATGGAAAATCCAAGAAGAAGAAGAAAATGGATGTAGGGAATGATTCAAAAGTGGGTAGAGAAAATAATAAGGAGGTTAGACTTAAAGAAGTATCAAGATATATTACCTCAAGGAAGCATAGAACCCTAGAATGGCTCTCAAATGAGTTCAAAGAAAAGTAATTGGGGATTCTCCTCCCCTTAGGCTAAGAAAAGGTTTTGCTATTCCCTTTTAATTTTTTTCATGAAGATTTTGTCATGGAACATGAGAGGGCTTAGTATTCCTCTTAAAAAACATATTCTCAAGAGTTTTATTATTGACCTAAAAATTGATGTTCTCTTAATACAGTCCAAACCAAGATGAAAAATATATTTTTGATAAGATGGCGAAGTCTATCTAGCCTAAAGCTCACTACTGTGTTTGTGATCCTAATGGTACTTCAAGAGGAATTTCTACCCTCTAGAACCCAGACAAACTAAATGGTAAGGAAGGATTTAGTAACCAAAACTATTTAGAAGTTGCTTTTGAAGATAGCATAATTGGGTTGGAGTGACACTTTGTCAATATTTATGCCCCTAACTCTTAGGATGCTAGGAATCAATTGTGGAATTTGTTGTTTGTTCTCCTATATAACAATTTGAATGAAAAATGGATGCTTGCTGGAGACTTTAATACTACCCTCTATTGTTCAAAAAAGCTTGAAGGTTTAGAGGACTTCTTTGATAGTATGTTTGTTTTTATGAGTTTCATTTCCAATTAGGGCCTTCTTGATGTGGAACTTTCAGGTTCCAAATTAACTTGGTTGAATAGATGTAATGGTCAAAATCTCATCCAAGTGAAGTTGGAAAATTTTTTGATCTTTGGAGATTGGGATATCTTTGCTGATCTTCATCTTTTTTCTTTACCAAGGTCTACTTCAGACCATAGTGCCTTGGTTTTAATTTGGGAGGAAAACAAGAAGTTTGACTCCTTACCCTTTAGATACTAGATAATTTGGTTTCTACACCCAAAATTTAAAAACCTAATCAAGAGGTGGTGGAATTTTCCTTTTCATGGTACCCTGATGTTCCAAATAGCTAAAAAATATAAAAGAATAATATTTAATGTTCTTGGTTCGAATAGAGTTATGTTTGGAAATATCTTCCAGAGAAAGAAAAATCTCCTTCAAGAGATCAAACCTATCCAATATATGATGGAGGTTGGTGCTATCAATTAGGAAAGTACTTTTAGAGAAAAGGAATTAAGAAATGAATGGTTTGTAGTTGGTAGGAAGGAGAAGATCTTCTGGAAACAAAAGTCTAGGGTCCAGTGGTTGAATGAGGGTGATAGAAATAAAAATTTCTTCCACCAATCAACTCTTAAACATAGGAGGAAGAAACAAGATCTATTCTCTTGTTAAGGATAACAGGGATCTCCTCACTAAAGGTGAGGACTTGGAATCGAAAGCCATTTCCTTCTTCAAAAATGATGGGTAACTTCAGCCCCCCTCATCAAATGATCTGGACTATCTGTTGGAGGTTATACCTAAGTTGGTTTCCCTTGAGGAGATTAAGTCTTTGGAAAGTAGGGTATCTTTGCAAGAGGTTAAATTAGCTATCTTCTCCTTTGGAGCCTTCAAAGCCCCATGCCCATATGTATTTCCTCTAGCTTTTTTTCAATATTTCTAGGACATTGTAGCTGACAACCTCCTCTTGGTTGCCAGAGACTTATTTCGGGATGGTAGGATCCTTATAAAATTGAATTCAACTTATATTTTTCTTTTCCCCAAGAAGGATGATGCCTCTTCTATGTCAAACTATTGCACGATCAATCTTTGTAATACTGTGTACAATATATTTTCTAAAATCATGGTTAAGAGGATAAATCCCCTACCAGAAAAACTTATATCTGGAAACCAGAAAGGGTTTGCGGTGGGGAGATAGATTCTAGATGTATCCATTGTCTCTCATGAAGTCATCCATTCCATGGTGCATTCCAAAAACTTAGGTATGACTCTCATGCTAGAAATTTTAAAAGCCTATGATAGGGTCTCATGGAATTTCTTATTTGTTGTGTTGGAAAAATTTAGTTTTAGTGGGAGGTCTCTAAGACTGATTAAGGAGTGTGTGTCTACTACCAACTATGGTATTCTTATCAATGGTGTTCCTACTAAGCAATTCACTTGTAGAAAATGGTTAAGACAAGGTGACCTCTTATTACCTTTCCTTTTTATAATTGTTGTTGAAGTCTTGGGTCGAAATCTCCAAAAGAATCTTGATCGTGGCCACCTATAGGAGATTTGTGATACATCCTCATTGGCTCCTGCTTCCCACCAAAATTTCATTAATGACACCTCTCTTTTTGGGTCTGCTTCTATAATGGAAGCACCTAATTGGAAGGCTATTCTTAACAAGTATGCTGACTCTTCTGGCCAATTCATTAATTACAACAAGAGAAAACTATACTTAGTGAAGGATAGTATTATGAAAATTCTTAGTTGTCACATGGCTAAGGTTTTAGATATTTATCTAGGCCTCCCTCTTTGCACAAGGAAACCTCTCAAATCATTATTGAATTACATAATTGAATGAATCAAAAAGAAGTTATAAGGATGGAAGGGGAAATTACTCGGTCAAGTTGGTAAGCTTTAACTCCCTAATTCTTCTCTTCAAAACGTTCTTGTCTATTACCTATCTCTTTTCAAAATTCCCTCTTTCATCATAAAGAAGATTGAAAAAATTCAAAGGAAATTTCTCTAGTTAGGAATCGAAGAGAAATCTAGGATTTCTATTGTTAGTTGGGAGAAAGTGTGCACCCTAAATAGATGGGGGTTGAGAATTAGAAGATTAAAGAAGTTCAACAAGGCCCTGATGAGCAAGATGGAGTGGTTCATGGTCCAGGGAACAAAAGAATGGTCGAGCATCCTCAATGCTAATTATATGGGGAATAACCCCTTGGGTTGTTGTCCCCCCAAGACCTTCCAAAGGGGTTTTCCTTTTGGAATAACATCCTTGAAACTAGAAACTTTCTGCTAGAAGGATCTAAAAGGAAGGTGGGGAATGAGAGAGCTATTAATCTCTAGGATGAAGAGTGGGGAAATGGTCCTAGGCTATCTTTTGTGGTTGAATTATCTCCCCTTGAATAAGATTTCTTTGGTCTCTATGTCACTTCTATCTATGAGTATGCCAACAACTCTGAGGAGTCTCCTCAATGGAGAAACTTTAAACATGATGTTATTGACCTAAGATTAAGAAGAGGAAACAATGTTCTGCCATGTTCTAAATTATTCTCTACCCTTAGCTCCATCTTGGGTGACTATTGCTTGGCTATTCAGGGTGGAGATAATGATTGGATTTGGTGTGATAATCCATCGTGGGGATTTTTCCATTAAATTTTCTTATAGTAAATTGGAGGGTTCCCCTCTAGTTGATAAAAATTTCAATTGGAATCTTATCTAGAATCCTAAACTCATCCCAAAAGTCAACTAATTTTGGTGGATGGTTATGCATGGAAGGATCCTCACCATTGATGTTCTCAACAAGAAATGATTCCAATTTATCAACAAATGTGTTCTTGTCTCTCTGCTAAGGAATCTATGAATCACCTTCTCATCCATTTCCCTTTTGCTAGGGATGCCCGGTCTTTGGATCTACAAAATTTTCTTTCAGACTGGTTGTTTCCTAGAGACCTGAAAGACCTTGTGAGCCAAGGGAACTTTAAAGTCCTTTTTCTCATCCTGTAATAAAGGAGACTTGGAAGTAGGTCCCCCCTTCAATTTGCTCGAATTTGTGGAAGGAACATAACAATAGAATCTTCAATTAAAAGAAGAGGAGTAGTGGATAGGTGTTTTATTGTACAAAGAAGAAAATTATTGAGAACTTGAATTCAAAAGTCATTGGCTTATCTAAAACCATGCCCAACTACATTGACATCAGAATCAAGCAGCTTTGGTGTCTCAACCAATACCTAACCAAGATTAACTAGGCCAATATCCTTAGTAGGAGTTGACTCTTTAGAGGCCCCACTTAAATATTGGGTTAAACTAATTTTTGATAGCTATTCTAAAGGAAATCTAAGGATAGCTGATGGTGGTGGTCTGATAAGAGACCACAATGGGAAGTGTATTGAAGCCTATTATAAATTCATTGGACATGATACCGGCATGGAGGTGGAGGCTATGGATTCTTGGAGAGGTATTAAAATGTTAAGAGAACTTGGCTTTGATAAAGAAATCATTGAGGGTGATTCTAAATTGATTGTTGACTGCCTTAATGGCCTTGTTGATCCCCCCTAGAAAATCAAGTCTTATTCAATATTCTAAACATGTTTTCACTTATATGGTTGGTTTGTCAATGTCCCATATATTCAAAGAAGGGAACAATTCTACTGACATGATCTCCAATGTGGGGCTCTCTTTCCCCTAGTGGAAATCCTAGAAGTTTGATAATATTTTGATTCAAATAAAGGAGTGGCTAGCTAAGGACCAGTTGAGAGGGGCATACCCTAACTGATGATGATGTATCTTCTATCTTTGATGTTGGGTGGTTATTCTTTCTAAGCGATGGGATGGTTGACTCCCACCCCATTAATATGAGCAAAAATTAACTATCTATGGTTCTGGGGGTTGAACTCTTTGAGGACTCTTCTAGTCATGATAAGGATGAAGAGATGGAGGGTAATGACCAATAGGTGGTTGAAGACTCAAAGGAAGATGAAGATGAAGGGTTTAAGAAATTTTAAAAAGAAATTGAGGATGAGATTATGAAAGTTATGGAAGATGTGGAAGAGTAGGCCATGACGGACTTGGAAAAAGATGTGCAAGAAAAATATAGGCCTTTTGATTTCTATCTCACTCAATTTCGGGAGCTGCAGGATAAAGTGGACAAAATGGACAAGGATTTCAATAAATTAATGTCTATTACACTGGGAATCATGCATAGGGATATTTTTTGCGCTATAAATGGTGTGACCAAGGTAATGAAAGGTGGAAAAAAGATGAGCTCCTCTTAGGCTAAGGAGGTACAACTGGATGAGGGATCTATTGGCATATTGGAGCAATGCAAGGAGGACATGGAGCAACTGGTTGAAGAATGGAACCTAATTTACAATCCCAAAAAGTAATTTGGGTCTTTAGTTTCTCTTTTTTTGGTTTTTGGGCTTTGGTACTCTCTGGGCATATGTGCCCCTCAAATTTTATGCCTAGGCTCTATTTTTTGGTCATTTGTTGATGCCTCATTTTTTTCCCTATTGTTTCTTGTTGGTTTGGTTGCCATTTTGTTGTAGGGTGTTGGTCTATTTTTTGCCCCTTTTGTATTGCAGTGGTAGTTCTACTAGAAGGTAGGCCTAGTTTCATTTTTTTTGGGTTCAAGGGCCCTTTCCTCTACTTTTGTTACCAAAAGCATTCAATTTCTAGAAATTATCATTTAAACATCTTCAATTATCCTAAAAATATCCAAAATTGCATGCATGCATGTGATTCATATAGTAAAATTAGGTTTTGGTGCATTTCTAGAAATTTTTCAACTTTCAAACTTGAACCTCTAGGAAATAGGACCCTAAGATAGTATAGATCATTCCCAAATCTTAATTTTCATGAAAGCATCTACTAGACTAGGGCTCCCTAGGTGCCCCTGTCCAACTAAAATTGCCTCAAATTTTAGGTGTAGACTAATATTTGTTGTCTTTCTGCAAATTCAAACTCTTATTTTTGGAATAGTGTTTGTAGCAGGTTAGTAGGTCTATTTTCTATTATAATTTATAGTAACAATCATACACATAATTGGAAATTGGAAATTATTGAAATTAATTTTGGAGAAAGCATAGTAATTTGATCACGTTAGATCCCTTTTGCAAGTATATTATATACCTACCAAGCCCTTTAGTTTCAATCACTTTGATATGTTATGTGATTCCCTTGGGGACTTCATCTCACCTAGATTATCCACTAAGTCTTCTAACATTCCAACAAATGCAATCATTGATACTCATGACAATCATGTTATCTCTTCTCCAAATATCTCTCCTAATTTTGAGAGTATCTTGGCACAAGATAATGAAATTATTGAAACATTTATTAATATCACTTTACCAAATCTTCATCCACCTCCCAAAATATTCCCTAGTTATGAGAATTTTTTGGTGCAAGAGGATGCAATCATTGAAAATCATGATAACCATAGTTGTTCTTCTCTTGATACCTCACCTACTTGTGAGGAAGTTATCTTAGTGCTAGGGGATCCAATCATTAAGTATCATGAGAATATTATTTGTTTCTCTCCCAATACCTCTCCTACTTGGGAAGATATTGTGGCACAAGATGATGAAATCATTGATACATTTCTTTCAAAATATAATAATATGGATTACATAGATGAAGATGTTAAGGTGACATTAGATCCCCCATCAATAGAAGAACATCAACAAGTAATTAACTCAGATGAGTTTTTCAATGCACAATTGAAATTTGGATCTCCTTTAATTATTGGACCTCCCAATACTCCTCTAATTATTGGACCTCCTAAATCACCTCTCATTATAGGACCTCATAAACCTCCTAGCCATATGGGTGTGTGCATAAATCTGTGACACAAAAACATGCCAAATTGAAAAAAATGCAAAAAAAGACTATTTGGCGCATGCCAAATTGATGTGCACCAAATGACTTGAAAATTTGGTGTGTACCATATTTGGTGCTCGCCAAATGAAAAAAATTTAAATAAACACCAAAAAACACATTCCTATCGTTATTTTCTATTGAACCCATGACTTGGCTTGGAGGTTTTCATCTTTGTAACTCATGCTCACCAAATATCTTCCATTTTTTGCACTCTTAGCTTGGAAATATTCATGAGGATGCCACCAAGATGTCAAAGAGGTATGTATTTCTAATGTTTTTATTTCGAATTTGAATTAGAATGTAGATTGAAATAGGTTTTTGTAATAAAACTTTGTTCTAATTCTCAAGGAATGAATATCCACCTCCAAACATTGAGAATTCACAATCACCCCCTCACAAAGAGCCTCATAAATAAGAACAACCTCAAACCCCTCCATCAATTCATAGTCATACTTAAGGAACACAAGAAAATATCTTAAATAAAATTGAAAAAATAAAAGAGAGATTGAACAATTAATTTGAAGATTAACTGAGCATGTTGAAACCCACCCTTATAGAAGAGGGATTGCCTAATCGTAAAAGTCAATTATATCTCATGTACGAGAAATGAGCGAGAAAATAAATTTTTGGTCAAATAAGAGGAATGAGTTAAGACAATTTTATGCTAGTGGTCTTTCATATGTAGATGTGAATTTTTTTTTTTTTAGCAAAGCTGACTTGTGTGCCCTATTTACAATCCTGAGAACCAACAAACCTTTATCTCATGCATTTAGGAGGTTCCCCATCCATTGGTGCCACCATGAATTAATTAAAAATAAGTTTTGGGAGTGGTGGTGGATGGTATTTGATCAACCTCCATGCAATAGCCATGAGGTACCATAGTAATTTTTGAAGAAACTCTATTATGAGTTTATCCTTAATAAGATGCCAAATTATTTTGACATCTTAGACTTTGAGGGTAGAGGTGGGGGATCCACACATGATAGACTGAGTGCATGACATAATCCATAGTTGGCACCGAGACCCTTGGCCAAACCCATGGTGGAGCATGTCACCATTCCTTCCATTGTTAAAGAAAGTGTTGAGGTGGACATGTTGGAGTCGATTAGCCCACTCACTCAGACCATTATACATTGTGTGAGGCCTCTAGTAGAGCCTAATGTGGACAAGACGTGCAGGCCCCAATTTCAACCCCACCATTATGGTGCTTGTGGTGTTTGCATGTACAATTTTTTAGAGTGCTTGGGATACAGCTACATAGCCTACATCAGTTATAGAGGTGATGGCTATGACAGATGAATTTTTGAATAATACGTTTGGCATTGATACTCATGTAAAATTCAACAAGTTCATATAATTTTGTTTACTAAATTATATTTTGAAATTTAATAATAACTAAATTAGTATAATCAATATGATGAAATTTCAAGGTCGGAGTGTTCATGATATGTGAACCATTCCTATAGACCCTTACTTGTTCTTGATGTTGAGTCCATAGGTATGCAACTAGTATTAAAGAAATTATTATTGCATTTGAACAATTGAATGTTATTTGAATGCTTGTCTCATAACATGCTTTGGATGTCAAATAGTTTCTTGGTTGAACTTCAAGCTCCACACCTTGCTATTCGTGTCATCAAACAACTTTCACTCAGGTAACCTTTATTCACTAATCCAGTGTTGTAAAACAATGTTATCTAGTTTTCATAATTTTACATATACAAATCTAAAAAATTGATGAGAAACACAAACATTGGTTGGTATTGTGAGATCCTAATTATATTTATCATTCAACTTCCATCTCATTCTTCCATTCCTATCATCACACATATTTTAACCATTTTATATCACATATCCCAATCTTTAACATCTTATATATTATACCACCTGTAGACACTTAAAAATGACCTAGGCCTGCAAGCTTCATTTTTCATCTTTCATCCTAGCATAATTATGACATTCAATTATGTCCTTGGTCCACATTCTACTATTAATTAAATAATTCATAATTATTTAATTAATTAATGTCTATTTATTTTTCATGATTATTAAATAAATAAATTATATTTATTTATTCAATACGTCACTAAGGGTCTATTATCCTCTTACAATTAAATAAATTTCTTAATTTATTTAATTACCTTTATTCATTTATGTCTTCTCCATTATTAAATAAATGAATTTTATTTATTTATTTTATCACTGATTCTCATAATTAAATAGATTTATTAATTTATTTAATTATTGGTCACAATATCTAAATTAAATAATTATCTTTAATTATTTAATTGCCTTATTTGACATTTCCCTCATTTTAAATAAATGAATTATTTAAAATGGCCTCACATTTGTTAACTATCACTTCTTTTGGTAAATAATCTGAAAATCGATTATTTATTGTCACACAAAATCCATATTTTGAATTTATTTAATTCAAAATGGTAATCTTCGTCCAAAAATCAAGTAATTGAGAAAATTCTTGATTTTCCAAATCTGTTTTATAGTTCAACCCTTATCCTCTTTATTTTTTGAATCTTACAAATCAAGTAGTCTTTATCTTCTTGATTTTCAAAAATCTTTATCTTTTTGATGAATTGTCACATTTATTCTTGACCGCCGATTCAATTTTCTCAAATGACATCTTGACCACTCATTTAATGATTTTTTCCTAACCCTGATTAGGGATTGTCACATGAAATCTCATCCACTGATTTTAGGCTTTGTTAGCTTTCAATCTCGTCCGTCCATCCAAAATTGCATTTTCTATAAAATGCCAATTTTTCTCATATTTTGCGACCACCACTTCGTTATTATAGACATTCATGCTTAGAATTTACTTTGCACTTAGCTTCTTTAATTCAATTTGATTACTTGGAATAGTCATAGTCATTTGTCATAGTCTTTATTTTTTCATTCAAATCCTTCAAAACTTGCATAGGACATAGTCATAGTCAATTGCTCACACGCATACAAATCTGAGGGCAATAATCATACGATCACTATGAGCTAGAAGGTGCTATGGAGATGAATCATGGAAGCTTTGAGGAATAACTGGTATAATCCCTCTTGTTTTAGATTTCATTGTACTTGATAGTTCTTTTGGTTTTATTTATTTAATCATCTAACCTTAGGAAAAATACCCATTGATACATTGGTGAACCCGACGCATTTTATTTTTCTATTTTCCATACCGTTTTCAGTTTTCTATTTTTTTTGCAGGTATAGGTACGAAATGACGCATTCCCTATATTTCGAGTCATATCCACTGTGTCGTGATGCATTCGATAGACTAAACATTGTATTCGCTTTGATAAACCGCTATCGCAGTCAGGAAAGCGACATTTGATAGACAAAGCTACATTTGAAGATTCAATCGACGCATTTTCCTATTAAACTAGTATGTGGGATTGCGACAGAATCACTCTGCTATGACGCATTTGATTGGTAAAAGTTCTTTAAAAATAAATCATTCAAGTTTTCTATTTTCTGTTCTTGGTTGTTTTACATTATGGTTTTCTTCTACATTCTACCTAGCATAGGGGTTGTTTTGTTATTAATATTTGTTTGCAGCATGTGGCGATTACATCTCGTGTGTCCAAGACTAGTTGATAAAACTCCTAACTTGTGCTTTTGTAGGTTTGAGTGTCCATGATTCATTCCAAAAACATTGTGCTTGTTCTTTTTAGAATAGAAAACATTTCTTTTGGTGCATTTAAAATAAACATGTTTTCAATTATGTCTGATTGTGTTTGAAAGTGGTAGGCGAATACGCTCTCACTATGTGCAAACTAGGTGATCAGAAAGCCAGACCCACTTTGTCCCTGTGTAACCTTGATGCAATGACCAAAGTATCCTCTCCCCTTGCATAGTCATGCGATCCTGGGTGTAAGAGAAACAATTATTGCCTCTAGAAATTAGGCCTGCCAGGGGATTTCATCACCTCTAGGTGAGTCAAACCGACAACAGAGCTAAAGAGAAGCTACCCCCGACTGGTATATAAATGTGAATCTTAAGGGAAAATCTAAGATTACAAGTGTAGATGTGCCATATGGACCAAGTATTACTCCCCAAAACCCTGTTTAGCTTAACCTCTTTAGGTTGGAGTGCCTTCTAAACAGAGCTTAATCTTGTGCCCCATGTATGGCCACTTGAATGAGGGTCCCAAATTAAACACCATTGTTTAGTAGCCAAAAGCCTTCTATTTGCTAGCACAACACTGGTCGATGTGAAGGCATCCACATCTTCGCAATCTGTAGTAGAGGTGATCAATCTGCCATGGGAGTTTCATGGGGGTTGGAAGCTTGGTTGGCCTGAGAAGAGAGTGCACTATAAGGGGGAGCCTGTGTAGCCAAGCTTTTGAATGCACATGCTACTGATATGCGGCTGGGGAAACCCACATGGAATCTAGTGAATACTGTCTTGGCTTAACCATAGGATTGTACTTGTTCTCTTTTGTGTTTGATTACTTTCAAAATATCGTGCTTGCCAAGTGTTTGATGGTTATTTAAATGAAACAAACAACACTCAAACATCTGGAAACAAATTGTCGAACTTTAAACAATTCGGGTTTTTGACCACAAACATCATAAATTTGACTTTTTATATTATGCAACGCATTTTTTAAACCGCAATCGCTCTGTCACAACACATTTTCTAGATTTTGCAATGCATTTGGTATGTTCAAACACATCTGCTCATCCAAATGCCACATTTTCATGTCCATTCTAGTCCATTCTATGTTTCGTTAACCCCTTCTATTCCCATCCCATTACCCTCTCTTATTTCAATGTATGTTCCATTATCACCTCTTGGTCTTATCTCATTATCTTCCCCTAATTCACCCTATGTTCCTTAATTGGGTCATAATCCCATCCCATTAACCTCTAATAGTTCACCCTATGTTCTACAATCCCCTCTTGGACCATCCCATTAAACTCTAATAGTCCATTCTATGTTCCATTATCCCATTCGACTCCCATCCCATTGTACCCTCTATTATTTCACCATATGTTCTGTTTTACCCTCTTGGTCTTGTCTCTTTATCCCTTCTATGCTATACCACCTCCATCCAAATTTTATCCTATACACATGTACCGTTACATGAAATATTTCCTTCCACTCATTATTGACAAAAGTCTCTTCTCCATTACTCCTGCACACCTTAACAACCAACTTCATGTGCTATAGTAAAACCCTAGACACATCCTAATTCATTGTATGTTCCATAATCCCTTTGAAAGCTACTAGTAACATAGTAATCCTCACTTCATTCATGTGAACTTCATTGTGTTATTATCACTATGTTGACAGCATGCCCTCATTAACATTACTTCATCAACATATGCAATTTGAATCTCAATGAGCATTGAACTTTGGCATTTGCAAGATTTTGGACTGTCTGAGTGGACTTATTTTTTTCACCATTATGTGATCTCTAAGCACTATACTGTAGTCTCAACTGAGGCCAACCATTTACTCTTTCATGCAAGGTCACTACCACCAATAGGGATTGCATTGTTGCATAGACGGCCATCACTTCCCAAAGTTTTCATAATATTGTGTTTCAAGTTCTTTTAGTTGCCATTGGCCTTTACCTTGTATTAATTTTTGTTATCACTATCACCATTCTTGACTAGCTTCCTTCAAAATTTTGGGTAGTGTGCCTTCAATACAATCAATCATCTTGGAATTTCAATGCCTTTTTGGACTGTCATATTTTGAAAAAAGGTGACTATCTTTACTGATTTTTCTTTTGTCTTGAATAGACTTCATCTCTTGGTGACTTGACTGAAAAATACTTTTCCCTTTCTCCTAGGTGAAGAATGTTGTCTCAAATCACAGTCTAAAACCTTCAATGCGCCTTTCATGGTGCACTATGAATTTCCATTGTATGACAACACATGAAGATTTCTTTCATATTGTTTGCATCCCTTGTATCTCCTATTAGCACTTGACATTTCTCACTATTTCTTCAAAAATTACTCCTTTTGACACATGAACTATGTCCCTTGATGGTGGATTAAAGGTTGTCCTCTTGATTTTGGGCTATTGTAACTATTTGTCCTCTTCATAATGAACTTGATCCTCTTTAGTGATATGGTGGACTATCCATTAGTGCATAATTGTTGCCCTCATGATTTGTGATTTTTCTACCCTTTTGTCGATGAAGTTGTTGCACTCATGATGCATGAATTTTCTGTATTTTTATCTATGAAGTTACTGCAGTTTTACATTTTTAATTTATGCTCATTTATGATAGTCATATCATTGCTTCTCTTTTCATCTTCATTTACTGCTCTTATGATTGTTATATTGCTGCTCTTTTCATCTTGATATGAAGACTATGATTGCCTCCCTTTATGCACATGTTATACTTTGTGGCATAAAGGACTATTATTGAAGGTCTGAAATTTCCCTTTCTCCTTCATGAAATGATTGTGCTAGGCCTTTTCAAAATTATGCTTTTTAACATTGTCTTCTTTTGTTTTCATTGTCATTTATCATGCAATGCCTTTTTGACCTCGTGTGATGTTCTTAGGACTGTCATACTTTATGGGATTTGTCAAGAATTAACTACTGGTCTTGGTGGCAATGGTGGTGGTGGATTTGGAATGACATTTGTTGTTGTGATGAGAGGTGTCATTGTATTTATGGTGGGGATCTGTGTGGTAGATGGTGTAATTGATATGCTTGGTCCTTGGGAGACCACCTTTATGGATAGTGTAGTGATTGCTTGTGTCGTTTGGATGGTTTCCACCTATTGTTGCGATATCGATGGAAAGAGTGGAGGATTTGGTATGATGTTTTGATTGCTGATTGGGGTTTTTTTTTTTACTTTGTTGATTGAGTGGTGGTAAGGTAGGTAGCCCTAAACCAAGGGGTGGTGTGGATGTTAATGGAAAAGGTGGAAGTAGAGGAAAAGTGGGTGGTGTGTTTCCTTGTGGAAATGATGATGATGAGGGGTCAAAGATGCCCCTTGGTCCAAATATCCCACCTTCTCCTTGTGAAGACATGGGGAGAGAGGTTTGTGTGTTGAGAGGGTATGTTAGTGTTGCATTAAAAGATGATGATGGGTCATTGGGAGCTTGAAAGGTAAGTGGAACATATGGGTGTAGAGGATTTAATGGGACAGATTGACCCAAGATAGTGTTCGCATCCAAATCTTGGTTGTTCACAAGGGGGTGTTTTTGTAGTACATAAAGCAATGGGCTACCATTATTGACAATTGGTTGAGTCAGAGTGATGGATGATGTGATTTGGGGGATGCTTTGCATGATTCTTTGAAATGGAGGTGTGGATGTGATTGGGGGTGTGGATGAAATTGGGGGCATAATCCCAAGTGGCTTCTCTGAAATAGTGCTTACATCAAAATCAAAAGGGAGTTTAGCCCCTTCTTTGGCCAATTCTACCATGTATTGTGAGGGATTGAGTTTCATCATGGCATTGACAATTTTGTGTGTCTTGGGATTTTGAACCATTTCAATAATCTCATCTTGAGTCATCCCTAAAACATTTTTATTGATGTCCTCCACTTGGGCACCTTCCTCTTGATGATCTTGTGGTAGTGGAGGAAAATTGAGTGTGGGATTGCTAGACCCAACGAGATTGATTTTAGAGGTGGTTTGACTCAAGTCACTCAAAGTGGATGTTTCCTTGTTTGTTTCCATGTTCTTCTTGTGTTGAGATATAGTTTGAACAATAAAATGAGGATCAATTTTCAAGAATGTAAGAGATGAACCTCTAATTCCTTAGATTGATCTAAAATTTAGGTACAAAAAGGAAAGTCTAAGATATTGAGGATCAAAAGGATGATGATGGTGATAATGAAATATGGAGGATTGGTGGATGATTGAAATCTTAGGAAACCTTGAGGAGGATACTAAACTTTAGGACTTTGGTTTTGATGTTTGATTTGGTTTTGGACATTTATTTTTGGATTGATTTGATTCAATTTTGAATTTGATTGGATTTGGTTTGGATAATGAACTCATAAACTCTAAGAGGTTGGATGTTGTCCTAGAGTGAACTTGTCCTCAAGATGATAATTTAACTAAGTGTCCAAAGAAGGATTCATCTACACACAGCTAGCTAAACAAGATGATTTGGATTTTGATTTCAAAGGATTTGCCCAAATTTTAGGATAAAAGATTTTTTCAAGATTTCCAAGAGTTGTTTGTGAGGTGTTTTTGATTTTGATGTTTGAAGGATGGATGAGAATGTTTTTATTTTGATCCTAAGAGACTTAGAGAAACTTTTTTTACTAGACAAAGATGTTGAAGAACATGCTAATACTTCCTATGTGAGATACTCAAACCTTTGAAAGAGACTTGAATTTTGAAAATAGTAAAATGAATACAAATTTGGATTATTCCTTGATGCACGTTTGTAAAATTTGAAGGCCAATCTTTCTATAAATTCGTAAAGCATAGACAACCTTTTCTTGTGAGCTTATTGACGAAGACCTTTGGTCTTTGGTTTTTGGATTTTGATCTTTCAGGAAATCATTTGAAAGAACACATGTGTGGGGTCCAATTGTTTCTTATCTTTGCTTAATGACTTTGTTTTACCACAAACAAGTTCTTGATTAGGTTTTCAAGCTAAATGTCCAATGTCCCAATTTTCTTCTTATCCCACAAAGTCCATTATGTGGAATTCAAGGAAATCAAGGAAAAAGTTCCCTAATGTTGACTTTAGTGAGAGAAAATTGTGATGTAATTTCAAATGCTTAGAAGCCTCTAAGAATAGAATCCCTAGGGAAAACAATAACATTTGAATCTTGTCAAAGGTATTTTTTTCCTAAAGGGTTTGAAATTTGATGATCATGTTTGAGTGTTTGTTTTCCACTGTTTAAGATCCAAGCAAAGTGTTGTGATTCCAAGAACATGCACAACCCTATGGATAAAAAGGAAATATTTGTTGAATCTCCACTTGAATAATTCCAACTGTGCTTATTCTTGGTGAATGATTAAAAGCTTGACCACACTGGCTCCCCTCCACAACATTCACTTCTATGGGTCAGGAAATCTTTAGTACCCATGAAACTCCCATGGCATACTTCTCATTTCTACCAAGAACTGCACAAATGTGGGGTGGCTTTAGAGGTCCAATCGCTTGCACCGACAAATAGATTAAGGATTTGGGCCTTCTAAACAAAAGGTTCTAGTATAGGCATTCCGTTCATGGGGGATCATCCATATGGAAAGAGACCATTGCTGCCCTTCTTGTTGGAACAATCCTTGTGATACTTGAACTTTCCTCAAGTACCCACACTTATATCCTGAGTGGAAGTCGCTTGTCTTTAGCGTGTTCCCGGTTGGGTCGTTCCCAAGGGTGATTAATTTTTCCCACCAAGCAGGACCTCTAAGGATAAACAAAAGTGAACGAGCACATCCATAGTTTGATCAATCTTTGTTTGTGTGAACAAAGAGAGAACACACACGATATACTCCACTACCATTAGCAATATTTTGTTCAATTTTAAGAATAAAAATTGAAGTGTGGAGGCAATCACTTATACAACTTAATATCACAAAAAAAAAATTGATTCTCAAGGTCACCGTGAGGCGCAAGAGAAGGGAATATGTCTTTTAGATGATATTACTTTGGGTAAGAGATTACAAAACATAAAAGCACATATTCATTTTA